>QLTV01001013.1:192850-219430 GCA_003457575.1 Thermophis baileyi
TCTGACATCACTCACGGTTATGTAGAAGTTCTTCTGAATCTACAGTCATAATCTGGAACCATCACGAATATTGTAAAAAAGGATTAACGCTTCCCATCTCCTTCTTCAGGCATGCTTTCCCGGTATATTCTTGAAAGTGACTTCCTTTGGGATAGTGTACTTCAATTACTCCCGCCCCCCCAGGCATACTTCAATGACCAATGAGAGTACACAGTTATGATCACATGCCATGGACTACATGGCATGGACTACATTCCCCAGAATGCTATGTCTTAAAGAGACAGTTCTTAATTCTAGGCTAAACCCTTGATAAGCCAGCACACGCACCGTTATCTCTCTTGACACGCTGCCAAAGACCTAATTAGCAAGTAGCTTTGCAAGGCCAAACAGAACACAGAGTCAGAACGGAGTTGCTGAGTTACACCGAACAGAAATGAACCAAGTTGCTTCCTGCAAAGAGCACATCCGTTTGCTCCTCTTTTATGTCATATGGGAGGGGCCAATCATCTTCAGCCTTACTCCCGAGTAGCCCTTTTCCTCCTTAACTGTTCTTGCCTTCTGGCAGCTCTGCGCATACGCGCATTGGGAACAGGCTCCCCCTGTTCCTCTGCCTCGCTGATGTCAGCCTCTGGAGGCTTCGGAGTCAGCACAGACCTCCCAGATGGCCCGGTCCCCATCTCTGCCTCCGACGCAGAGCCTTCTCCAGACTGGCCCATGTTCCCCCCCAGCCTCCTCGCTGTCCGACTCTGCTGCCAGCTCCACAGGCCGCTGGGGGACCACAACAGAAGCATACACAATTCAATCTTGTGTGATAAATAGAAATGAAGTCAAAATAATCGGACACTTCTCCATTCAGGCGTTTCCATACTGCTACCCCTCAAAGCAAGTTGGTAGCCAAGTTCCACATTGATTTTACTTCTGTTGTCTTCATACTGTAAGGGAATGCCAGCAGCTAGCCAGGTTTCTCTTTTCCTCTCTCCAGTTGACCAACAGAAGAGTCATTCAACCACTACCCACATCTTTAACCCAGTTCCTCACTGTTGCGGTTGTTAGCAACTGAAAAGATGGTCACAAAATGTTTTAAAGCAGATCAAGAAAAGTAAGACCAATGTCAGAGCTTATCCTTGGGCAAGGCTGCAGCAGTGTCAAGCAGATAACTAGGTATGGCTCTGTGCGAACAAAAAGACAGAGTCTAGATTCTCTCTCTAGATCACGGGTCTCCAACCTTGGCAACTTTAAGACTTGTGGACTTCAACTCCCAGTTGAAGCTTTGCTGGCTGAGGAATTCTGGGAGTTGAAGTCCACAAGTCTTAAAGTTGCCAAGGTTGGAGACCCCTGATCTAGATAATATGTTTATTCGGTAGTGACATAACAGGAATATGGTCATATTAGACAGGGATGGTTTTCACTTACCTTCCCTACCAGTTCGCAAATGTGAGTGTGCTTTACTCGCACGCGAGCAGGGGTGAAATCCAGCAGGTTCTGACAGGTTCTGGAGAACCGGTAGCAGAAATTTTGAGTAGTTCGGAGAACCGGCAAATACCACCTCTGGCTGGCCCCAGAGTGGGGTGGGAATGGAGATTTTGCAATATCCTTCCCCTGGAGTGGGGTGGGAATGGAGATTTTGCAATATCCTTTCCCCCAGGAGTGGGGTGGGAATGGAGATTTTGCAGTATTCTTCCCCTGCCATGCCCACCAAGCCACACCCACCAAGCCACACCATGCCCACCAAGCCATGCCCACAGAACCGGTAGTAAAAAATTGGATTTCACCACTTTCCGCGCATATGCACGGCCTCAAAAACGTGCACAAATAGGATAGCATAGAGCTGGGGGGGGTGGGCGGGGCCACCTGCGATTTCCACTACCGGTTCAGGTGAACCAGACCGAACCGGCTGAATACCACCTCTGATATTAGATATGATAAAGATGTTACCAAAATACTTGTGCTCACACCCACTTGTTTTTCAGCCAGGCTAGTGGTTTCTTATCAAAATATCCAGTTCCCTTAAGGCTCGGACTTTATTTCCATCATTTCAATACAATAACCTTCTGACCAGGGGTGAAATGCTCCCGGTTCACTCGTACCTGTTGGTTGCCGTAGAGCTGGTCGCCAAGGTAGTGCGAGGTGCCGCCCACCCACCCGGACGCTGCCATTTGGGTTCTTTTACCCTTTGTGCATGCGCAAAGCATTCTGTGCATTCGCAGAGGGTAAAAGAACCCAAATGGCGGCGTCTGGGCAGGTGGGCGGTGCCTCGCGCTACCTTGGCAACCGGCTCTACGGCGACCGACAGGTACGAGCGAACCGGGAGCATTTCACCCCTGCTTCTGACCAACTATCAGAGTTATCAGAATCCTGATCAACTTAATCCCCTCTTTCATACTGTGAGCAATGCACAGAAGTATGAACAGAGAGAATAAGGTAAGCACACACAGGCTACAAATGGCCAAGCCTGGGGCAGGCAGCTGTGATAACGGATAGACAATGAATACAGCAACAGAAGAAAACTACCAGGAAGATGATTTTTTAAGGAGGGGGGCAGGTGTGAAATGCTCCCGGTTCGCTCGTACCTGTCGGTCGCCGTAGAGCCGGTCGCCAAGGTAGCGCGAGGCACCGCCCACCCACCCGGACGCCACCATTTGGGTTCTTTTACCCTCTGCGAATGCACAGAACACTTTGCACATGTGCAGAGGGTAAAAGAACTCAAATGGCGGCGTCCGGGTGGGTGGGCGGTGCCTCGCGCTACCTTGGCGACCGGCTCTATGGCAACCGACAGGTACGAGCGAACCGGGAGCATTTCACCCCCGGAGGGGGCGGGGAACCAGGTCTTGCTTAAAAGCATCCAGAAATCTCCCCTCCTCTAACAATATATTAATTAAATTAAGTATGAAAGAGGGGATTCTGGTGAATCACTCCCCTCCCACTCCACCTCCGCACTCTCCATGTGTCTTTGGTTTTAAGGTTTGATTTTAACATTTTTGTTTTAACTAAGATGTAACTGTAAGCTGCCCAGAGTTACCCTATGGTAAGATGGGCAGCCAATAAATTTTATAAATAAAATAAATAAATATATTCATTTGTAGGAACTGCAGATCTCCCTTTCAAACAGGAGATAGCAATAGCACTTAGACTTATATATCGCTCCATAGTGCTTTATCACACTTTCTGAGCAGTTTATAAATGTCAGCATATTGCCCCCAACAATCTGGGTCCTCATTTTATCTACCTTGGAAGGATGGAAGGCTGAGTCAATCTTGAGTGGGTCGGGATCAAACTCCTGGCTGTGGGCAGAGTTAGCATCAATACTGCATTCTAACCACTGAGCCACCATGATTCCTGAAGTAAGATTTTCTTACTTTTTAGTACATAAAAAAGCAAATTGCAGAATGTATTTTTAGTTGAAATATCATCTATATCACAGAGAAATCCCTGTCCATGCAAACCTCCACTCTCACTTTTAGACGTAGCTTGGTTTCTTAAATGCCAGTTCTCCCTACTTCATATCTTTGGAGAAAGGTTTTTATAAAGTAAGCAATCATGTTTATTTTACAGTCATTAAACTTTTATTGGCTCTCTTCAGACAATAAACTGTATATTGAACTTACACATATATAGTGCCTGGCCTGACTTCTTATACGAACATGATGAAATTTAGAACTGAAGCAAGGTTTAGGAATGGCTTTGTCTGTGTCGGGATGTTAAATCTTGCACATTTTTCACACAACACACATACACGCTGGACATTCCTATTTAAGGATGCTTTGGCTTTTCTTTTTCATGTTCTGTTTCATTTGAGCTTTCCCCAGATTTCTGCAAATGTAGATGTTGGTAAAAGATTAACCATCTCAGAAATTGTCATTAGGGCCATTTCACACAGTTGCCCAACTGCCCATCCAAGCATGAAGCTCAGCAGGTGACTTTGGGCTTTCCAACCTCATCTACCTCCCAAGAGTTGTTGTGGGGAATAAAATTAGGAAAGAAAAAACTGTGCTTTCACAGAGGCACCAGGCATATATCTTTAGTTATATGGTCTTGGGTAGAGAAAGGTCATCTTGAAAGCTTGAAGAAACCCTAGGCAGGATTTCAGAGGTTGCTTAAAGGCAGTGCACTGTATTATGTTCAGAAATGGTGCCACTGGAGTGATTCATGAGGGACTTTGAGCATTCATCAATTAGGGGCCAAGATGCTGCAGTTGACCTTGCTACACTTTCCAAACATCATTCATAAGTAATAACGGGAAGCCTGGATGATCCACAGGGCTTGCCAAGTCACCTTGCCACCATTTGGCAATCTTCACAACTGCTCATATTTTATTTATTTATTTATTAGTTTGTCAAACATGAACAAGATAGCAGGTATAGGTATAAACATAAACATAAACAAAGGAAGTAAGTACAGATGAATGGAGACAGTAAGACAGGGATGGTAGGCACGCTGGTGCGCTTATGCACGCCCCCTTTACAGACCTCTTAGGAATGGGGTGAGGTCCATGGTAGACAGTTTAAGGTTGAAGCTGTGGGGGTTTGAGGATGTAACAACGGAGTCAGGTAGAGCATTCCAGGCATTGACCACTCTGTTGCTGAAATCGTATTTTCTGCAATCGAGTTTGGAACGGTTTACCTTGAGTTTGTATCGATTGTTTGCCCGTGTATTATTGAGGTTGAAGCTGAAGAAGTCATTGACAGGTAAGATGTTGTAGCAGACAATGTTGTGTACTATGCTTAGGTCAGACCAAAGGTGGCACAGTTCCAGATTGTCCAAGCCCAAAATTTCAAACCTGGTGGCATAAGTGTGAAAACTGGTCATAAGTCATTTTTTTCAGTGCCATTGTAAATTTGAATGGTCACTAAACGAACTGTTGTAAGTCGAGGACTTCTTGTATCTCAGCTGGGTTCTGGCTGGGATTCCTTGATCCTCCTCCTAACTGCCTCTGTGGCAACTGAAGAAGTAAATGTCCGTTTTCCTGATGAATTCTAAGCCCAGTTAAGGAAGAATGTGCAGGAATTCCAAATACCTTGTAGTATTTAGCAAACTGCATCTCGGGGCCGCCTGGGTTTGCTATTAGGGCACCACCTGAGACAACCAAAAATCTGATTCTTCTTCCTTTTTTAATTTTTTTTTCAATTTCTACCTTTTATAACATATTATTAGATTATAGAACAAAATACAAAAATACAAAAGCAAATAGTAGGACACAATGGGGAGGGGAAGAGGAAAGAAAAGTGAGGGGAGGGAGAAAAGAAAAGAAAAGAAAAAGGCGTTGACTTCCAACTCCCTCTGCTGCAGCAGAATAAAGCATTAACATTGAACCTCACCTTTTCACTTTTCCATAATAGTATAAACTTACCATTTCTATAACAAAAAATCAATCTAATCAGTAAAACCCAAAATCAAAGTTTCATTTCCCCCCCCCACCTCAACCACAAAGTCCAGAAGTGGTTTCCATGTAGAAAAAAAAGTACTTGTATTCTTTTCTTTGATCAAAATGGTCAATTTAGCCATCTCTGCCAACTCCATCAGCTTCTGTAGCCATTCGACCATGGTTGGAATCGAAATGTCATTCCATTTTTGTGCATACAGTAGTCTTGCTGCCGTCAACATATGTAAGATCAAAGTTCCAATTTTTTTCCCCAAGTCTTTTTCCATTAAGCCCAAAAGAAAAGTTTCTGGTTTCATCTTTATCTTTGCTTTAAGAATTTTCTGTATTAAAATATGAATCCTACTCCAATATTTCTTTGCTTTATCACATGTCCACCTTAAATGATAAAAAGTCCCTACTTCTACATTTCCAACATTCAGTTGAAATACCTTTATTCATTCTAGATAACTTATCTGGTGTTAAATACCAGCGATTCATCATCTTATAAATATTTTCTTTTAAATTATAGTTTAGTGTGAATTTTAAACCTTTCGTCCACATATTTCCCATTGTTCAAGCATCACATTATATCCAAAGTTCCTTGCCCACTGAATCATACAATGTTTTACACGTTCACTTTCCAAATTCAGTTTCAGTAATGTTTTATCAACCTTAGCAATAATATGTTCATCACTAATCCGATTTTTCAAAAGGCAACACAGCTAATCATAACTTTGCAAAAGACACCTGAAGCACGAAATCTCACGGGCCATGAATGTTTTCTCTTTCATTCTCAAATTATATTTTCTATAATGTTTGAAATTATATTATGCCTCACTCTGGACTTTTCTTTCCTCCCCTCCCTTCATCAGCTCAACTCCCTCTTTTTGTTTTACTCTAACAAAAGGAAACATCTACACATATTTACCGAAACATTAAATCTTGGGAGCAGTCCTGGTTCACATTATCACTAGCATCAATATTTGTGATGTTAATAATTACTGTTTTCATTCTCACTAGCTATTCTTTGATGCCAAGGGGAACTCAAAGAAGAATATTACTGAAAGAAACACACATGACTGACTTTCACATTTGTTACAAATCCTAATTTAACTGCTCAGGCAAGGACTTTCTGTTCTAAAGAAAAGCGTCAGCCAGGAACTTATGGTGGAATATTATTTCCAATTAGTTCCAGTAAATTTCGGAAGAAATGGAAACTGTTTTGTCATTTGTCTGACCCTTCCCTTTCCTCTCCCCTACCCCCCCCCCCAACAACAGCCACCAGCAATATATAAACAAGCAGCCAGCCAACTTCAATTCTTCAATAAATTATTCTTGCGTGAATGTCAGAGTAGAGTTTCCCACTTTTGGAAACTTTTAAGATGTGTGGATTTCAATTCCCAGAATTCTGCTGCTTGGGGAATTCTGGGGAGTGAAGTCCACACATCTTAAAGTGGCTAAGGGGTGAGGTGGCACTGCTCTAGGGTTTGATGGAGCCTCTCTGCTGATTTCTCCATTCTCTCTTCATTTATATGGCAGAAGAACAGTTGGCTTAGAATGGGACAACTCGCTGCAGCCGATTCACAGTGGCTGACTTGTTGCAGTTGACTCGCTGCGAGACAACTCAGCGTGGGGCAATTGCAGTGGGCCTTCCTTCTCTTGCTTTAAGTTGGAACCTTCTCAAGTTAAGAAGTCCTTGAGGCTGGATGAGTCAGAGCATGGAGTCCCAGCAGCCCGTCGGCCAAGGCATGAGCTCCGTTGGCCAAGGCGTGGAACAAGTGTGGCATACCCAGGTAGTTCCTGTGTGGATCAAGTCAAGGGCATCGTGTGTCTGCAGGACGAGGCCCGCTGCTACCGTTGCTTCTTCCTGACAAGCTGCTATGAAGCCAGCTATTCTGCTGATGTCCAGGTACCGGCCCCACGTCTCTGGCCTCGCTAAATGCGTATGGCTGGAAGGGGAAGTGGGCTCGGGGCTCTTCAGGGGCTTCATTTTAAAACACATTGCAGATTTCTCCAGAAAGAATTCCTAATTGGTCCAGTGGCATTTTCTTAGCTGGTCAATGAAGGATTCCTGGTTCATCCCGTTTGCTCCCACTCTACCACAAGGAGCCAAACACAGAAAAAAATGGGCTCACAGCAGCAGCCTTTGGGGCGGGGAGCACTCTCTGTATCTGCCGCTCCTAAAAAACCGTCCTTTTTGTCTTAAAAATAGAGAGAGAAGCAGAACTAGAATAAACCTTCATAAGCCCCTGTAGGAAGTTAGCACCCACCCCTCTCCTGGAAAAAATGAAATATCCTAGGAAAAATTAAAAAGGCAGAATATTATATAGAATATCCCTAGAGAAATTGAGAAACATGCTTTTAGAAAGGAAACAGACTCACTCCTAGTAGCCCCCACCTTTGTCAATGGGCCATCAAGGAATGGCCCAGCTCACTCATCCCCCCACCTTTGTCAATGGGCCATCAAGGAATGGCCCAGCTCACTCATCCCCCCACCTTTGTCAATGGGCAGTCTATTCTACATAACAAAGATAACATTGGGTGGGGCCCAACAGAGGTCATAAAACCAAGAGACTCAGCATCTTTTCTCTCCTTTTCTCTTCACCCAACATCTGGAAGCATGTGATCCACCTTTTCTGTTCAGGAGCCCATGCCATGTGCTCCTGTCCACAATTAAACCTTCTTTCCAAGCAACTTCCAGGAATCCAGTGTCTTTTTCCCCACTTGGAACTGAACCCAGAAGGATATTCCTTACAACACCCCCAAACTCGATTATTGTGCAAAAGAAAAAGGGCAGATTTGGAGCTGAGACCGAGGGAGGGAGAAGGGGGGGGCGGCACAGGGGAGAGAAAAAGCAGACATGCTGGGCAAGACAAAAATAAGAATAAAGAATAAAGCTCAACTGTGTACTACGCTCCTAACCATATCTACTCTGGAGTCAGCTTCACCAACTTTTAAGCAAACCTATCTTTTGACCCTGGAAGTAGGTGTACAAAATTAGCCTCCACAGCCCCTCAAAATCTTTCCAGTTTATTCACCAGCTTTTTACAATTTCTTAGTTTTGTTTACACAGTGGAACAAAGGAGATCGAAGTTGGATGTGTTGCTTCACTCAGGACAGCCTTGGGTTTGGGTGATGTAACTCAGTTGAATGCTCAATTTGCACAAAAAAATGAGTTTAGGGCAGTAATGGGTTTCACTTACCTTTGCTACTGGTTCGGGAACGGGAGCGTGTGGGCGCGCGCATGCGCAGAGCATTTTTGATGACGTCCGGGTGGGTGGGTGGAGCCTCCCGCTGCCACCGCTACTGGTTCGCCCGAACCGGTGCGAACCGGTAGCAACCCACCACTGGTTTAGGGGCTTACGAAAGTTCATTCTAGTTCTGCTTCTCTGCCTCTTTTTAAGACATAAAAGATGGTTTCCGAGAGTGGCAGGTATGGTGTGGGCTTGTCCTGAAGGCTGGTTGCTGTCAGCCCATTTTTTCCGTGTTTGGCTCCTTGTGGTGGAGTAGGAGCAAATGGGCCTGATCCCAGGAATACCCAAGGAATCCTTCATTGACTGGATGGGAAAATGCTATTGGACTCATTAGGAATTCTTTCTGGCTGTGTAAATAGCCCCGGAGAAAACTGCGCCCCTTTTAAAACAAAGCCACCGAAAATCCCTGAGCCCACCGCTTCCCCT
Source organism: Thermophis baileyi (assembly GCA_003457575.1). Taxonomy (NCBI): domain Eukaryota; kingdom Metazoa; phylum Chordata; class Lepidosauria; order Squamata; family Dipsadidae; genus Thermophis; species Thermophis baileyi. The sequence continues at coordinate 201,890 of QLTV01001013.1, forward strand.
TCCAGCCCTGCACATTTGGTGAGGCCAGAGGCATGAGACCGGTACCTGGATGTCAGCAGAACGGCTGGTCCTCGCAGTGGGCATGCCAGGAAGAAGCAACGGTGGCAGTGGGCGTCTTCTCACAGACACACTGGGCCCTTGGCTGGGACTACCTGGGCATTCCACACTTGATCGACATCTTGGCCGATGGAGCGCATGCCTTGGCTGATGGGCAGCCAAGGTGGCGCAGTGGTTAGAGTGCAGTACTGCAGGCTACTTCAGCTGACTGCTAGTTGCAGTTTGGCGGTTCAAATCTCACCGGCTCAAGGTTGACTCAGCCTTCCATCCTTCCGAGGTGGGTAAAATGAGGACCCAGATTGTTGGGGGCAATATGCTGACTCTGTGAACCGCTTAGAGAGGGCTGTAAAGCACTGTAAAGTGGTATATAAGTCTAAGTGCTATTGCTATTGCTATTCTCCATGCTCTGACACACTCCAGCCTCAAGGACTTCTAACTTGAGAAGGTTCAAACCTAAAGCAACAGATGGCCCACTGCAATTCTCCCACAGTGAGTTATCCTGTGGTGAGTTGGCCGAGGTAAGTCGGCTGGGGTGAGTTGGCTGGCGCAAGTTTCCTAGCCCCCCATTGGCTTGCCTTATCAGAGTCTCAGCTAAGCAGAGTTAGATGTGGTTAGCACTTGGATGGGAGACACACACACACACACACACACACACCTTCCCCCTTCCCCAAGCATACTCTGTTAAATATCAGGACTACAGGTTAGATTGGGAAACGGAAAACATAGCACAGAAATGATGAGTGCTCCATCAATGGAGGTTTTTAAGAAGAGACTGGACAATCATTTGTCCAGAATGGAATAGGATCTCCTGCTTGAGCAGGGGATTGGACTAGAAGACCTGCAAAGTCCCTTCCTGCTCTATTATTCTATAATCTGTGAGCCACTTCTATATTATGAACAGTGAGAGACAAGCTCAGTTTGAAGGAAATTTTAATTGGATACTAGAGTCTGTTACTGTGATCAGATTCCCTGTCTTCTTTCTTGCAATTATACACCGGGATTCTCTTTGCAGAATCGAAGCCAGCTCTGATCTGAATAGTTTTGTTCAGGTTTTATTTCTCCAGACAAGAGAATATATAATTTCCTGCCATAGGAAAAGGGTACAGGTCTTCTGCCTCCCTCTCTCCCTGATGGGAGGCAGAAAAGCCAGAGAAGGAGCTGTTGTGTTTGATAATAGCCATTGACAATTGGCTACCCCAAAGCAAATTGTCACACAGCCAGTCAGAGGCAACAGATGTCCCTGAAATATGGCATTTGTATGCCAAGCATCTCAGCGCAAGAGTGATTTGTCAGAAAAGTTGACAGGAGTACAAAGCAGCCAGGATGGCAGCTTGATCATAGCTCCTTTAGATCTAACACAGAGTTTGGCTGTGGCTATCACAAGCTGGCTGGGGAATTCTGAGTGCTGAAATCCACATCTCTTAAAGTTGTCAAGGAAGAAAAACACTGAGCCAACAGAATAGAAACAGTAACCCTGAAATAGCATAACTCAGAGTTTGTTTTATTTACTCTAATTCAGCATTCCCCAACCTTTCCGGCTTTGCGGATTGGGGGGGGGGAAGAGAGGGGATGGTTCCATGCAAACCAGTAGTGGGTTTCACTTACCTTCGCTACTGGTTCGGAACTGTGAATGTGCGCGTGCTTCAGATAATCTGTGATGACGTCCGGGCGGGTGGGCAGAGCCCCTCGCTGCCACCACTACCAGTTCGCTCAAACCTGGGCAAACCGATAGCAACCCACCACTGGCGCAAATGAAGGGCGAGTGTGTATGCATGCAGATCCATATGCACAAGTGGTGGGCACGTGCACCGTTTGCAGAAATGCAGCTGCACACACGCTCACCCACCACTCGTGCAAGTGGAGATGGGCACGCATGCGCCTGCCACTTCTGCTGCCCAGTTCCGCAGCGTCATAAGCGTGAAAAATGATAAGTCATTTTTTTTCCAGTGTCCTTGTAACTTCCAACAGTCGCTAAACGTACTGTTGTAAGTCGAGGACTACCTGTATTCTGGGGCTCTTCAAAGATGAAATGCAATTCCTTTAGGATCCGGGTTGCAATGCATAATTCTGTAAGGTGGGACAGGGGCGGCAAAGAAATATCTGGGATTTTAATGAATCGTGAAGTATTACTACTGCTTTATAAAACAGTAGTAAGACCACACCTGGAATACTGCAACTATTTTTGGTCACCATACTACAAAAAAGATGTTGGGATTTTGGAAAAAGTTCAGAGAAGAGCGATTAAAATGATCAAAGGCCTGGAGAGTAAAACATATGAAGAACGGCCTGGTACTGGTCCGCAGCCCATGGGTTAGGGACTCCTGCTCTAATTCATAGGGTTTTTTTCTACAACCGTGGCTGATACACGCAGAAATTCTTTTCTCTCATTCCTAATTCTGTCTGAAAAAAAAGAAATCATTTTCTTTCTTTCACTGTAGCCAGATGAAGCAAACCAAGATGAAGGAAACATAGGTTATGGTTTTCATTCTATGTTACCTTATCTTCCAAAGATCACCAGGTGTGTCTTTAGTGGGACTTTTTTTCAAGAGAATAAAACAACGACAGTGTCCTGCAGAATGAACAAAAGTTTGTTTCTGGGTGTGGGTGTGTTATGTGTGCACTGGTTATACAGAAATGAACTTCAGATGAGGGAGAGCACATTTTACATATCAAAAGCCTCACTTGTGGATGGGTTTGAACGGGAAGGAGCATCCCTTCAAATCACCCCCTTGAAGCAAAACCGGAAAAATGTCTTTCCTGGAATGGAGAGTCTGCAACTTTGTCTGACTGGCCAAAATAGCTTTTCCAAGATACAGCTTCCAGGAAAACATCAACATGGTGGCCTTGTTCATGAAGTCATTAAATATGACTTTATGACATTAAATATGACATTAAATATGAGTCAACAGTGTGCGGCGGCAGCCAAAAAAGCCAATGCATATTCTACTGTAAGTTGCATTAACAGAGGGATACAATCAAGAACAAGTGAGGTACTAATACCACTAAAACCTTAGTAAGACCTCACCTAGAATAGTGCATCCAGTTTTGGTCATCACACTATAAAAAAGATATTGAGACTAGAAAGAGTGCAGAGAAGAGCAATGAGGATGATTAGGGGACTGGAGACTAAAACATACGATGAACAGTTGCAGGAACTGGGCATGGCTAGTCTAGTGAAGAGAAGGACCAGGGAGACATGATAGCAGTCTTCCAATATATGAGGGGCTGCCACAGAGAGGAGGGGGTCAAGCTATTTTCCAAAGCAGCTGAAGTCCAGACAAGGAATAATGGATAGAAACGGAACAAGGAGAGATTCAATCTGGAAATAAGGAGAAATTTTTTGACAGTGAGAGCAATCAACCAATGGAACAGAAGTTGCCTTCAGAAGTTTTGGGAGCTTCATCACTGGAAGCTTTCAAGAAGAGACTGGGCTGCCATCTGTCAGAAATGGTGTAGGGCAGTGATGGCGAACCTTTTTTTCCTCGGGTGCCGAAAGCGCGCATGCGCTATCACATACACACATGTGCCCACACCCATAATTCAATGCCCCCCTGTGAATGTGTGCATGACCCCCCCATGCTGCACCGCCCCCACGCATGCGCGCACGACCCCCCCACTGCCCCATTTCCCAACTTCCGGTGGGCCCATTTTTCGCCCTCCCCAGGCTCCAGAGGCTTTCTTGGCCGGTGCACACATGTGCGCTGGAGCTGAGCTAAGGCAATGGCTCGCGTGCCGGCATATATGGCTCCGCATGCCACTTGTGGCATGCATGCCATAGGTTCGCCATCACGGGTATAGGGTCTGCTTGGGCTGTACTAGATGACCTTCCAACTCTGTTAATCTGTAATATCTGTAAAGTCAAAGCCTCTCTTCTTTTTTATGGACAACACAAGGCTTTGATCTTGACCACTCCCTGCAGTTTCACCTGCTCCCACCTGAGGTGTAACCGTCCTATCTTGATGTTTCATGCAATGTTATTCCTATCGCTCAAAGAAAAAAAAGCATATGCAAACACCGCCAATATATTCAGTACAAATTTGCAAATATCTGAAGAATGTTAGTTGGACTTATTTTTAAAACAAATAACAAATAACTAAGAGTAATGTTTTAAATATAGATCAATTCCCCGTTCACTTCCTTTTTGTTTTTATTTTACAGCTGCTATAACCGGATTATATTCTACTTCTTAGGCAGGAATCACTTGGGTCTAATTTGGACACACATTTTTCAGAAGTTTGCATAATTTATGGCACTGAGGCCTGGCTTGGGCCTGATTTTGCTCAGCTTAGTATGGTTTGGGAAATTTCAGTAGTGGCTGCTCTGGCTTTTTCAAACATATTAAAAGGACAATCTTTTTTTTAAAAAAGCAACTAAGTGAACAAACTTCTCACCCCCCCAACTCTGCATCAAGTAACATATTCTGTGGGTTTTTTTTCACCTAGTTGGAACTATACCATAGAAACCACCTTACTGTAAAAAAAAAAAAAAAGAATGTAGCTCATGTTATATATATGTACTTTATGTTTATACAGAAAAATATATTCAAGGTAGCTCAAACAAAGTTGCAAATCAAAACATGCACACTCAAAAGTAGGAATCAACAATAATGCAATGCAGATACTGTAGTTGTGCTATGCATACCAATCTCTCTATTTTACCCCCAAACCACAGCACAACATCTGGAGTTTCTTTGCTAGATGTAATCTGAATTGATTATCCTTCTTAAACCAATTTTACAGACGAAATGTCTGTGATTTACTTATACTTCCTATTCTTAAGGTTAAATTTCTTTCAGGTTTCAATCTGGGAAACCTATTGCAGCTTGATAGAAAAACCAGAAATGAACATCTACGGTAAAAACAACAACAGCAGCAGCAGATTCTGCATAGCATAACTTACATTTAATTAGATTTGCATTTCCTTTGAGTAGGCCAAAGGAGCTAAAAACAATAGGTTAACTGCAAGGAGGTTAGGTCAAGAGTTTTATAGTAAATAAAGTTTGCATTTGGGAGAATACCGTAGAGAACTAAACCAGGGAAAACTAGACGTTTCTAAATAACTCTCCAAGTTGCTCAATAATTGTATGCTTACTTGCCACCAAGTTTTCAACTCGTAGTGACACCTAGATTTTCTCCCTAATGATCTATCAATCTGGTCTTCAGCATTTCCAAAGGTGTCCCCATTGCCATTGTAACTGAATCCATCCACCTTGCTGCAGGCTGTCTTCTTCTCTTTCCTTTCACCTTTCCCAGTATTAGAGTCTTTTCCAGAGGACACAATGTCTTTGAAGAAAGGTAAGTTGAAACTGGTCATTTGTGTCTCAAGTGAGAACTCTGGGTTGATGTGTTCAGTGAGCCATTTGTTTTTCTTTCTTGGCTGTCCACAGAATTCTCAAGAGTCTTCTCTAACACCAAAATTTGAAGGCACCAATACCTGCTACCTTAAAGTACAACTTTTGCTTCCATAGAATGTCACGATTACCTGCATTCTTTAGATCTTTATAGATATAAACACATAATGCCATTTGAATATTTTATCCAAGACCTTCCTGACTGTTTTACCAAGTGCTAATCTGTTGTGTGGGAAGGGCCCTTCCTCCCCAGAATAAAATATTCTACAGAATATTAAAAGAGGCAGAATAGAATATTTCCCCTAAAGCAGAAGAGGAGAAAAAACTCCTTAACAAAGGCAAAAAACAGCCCCAGTCTTTCTGCTATAGGAAAACAACCTCAAGCAGAAGACTCAAGAAGCCAGGCTTTATGAATGGATATTTTGTATCTATTCATAAAGCTAGGCCACTCTATTCATAGACAAAGGGCAGCCAGCAGCTCTGAATAAGCAGCACAATAGGCAAGGAGCTGAAACTGATAAGATTAGCTCAGACAAACAAAACACCTAGGATTTGCATTTCCCCTTTTGCCTGTAGAGCCAGTCATGACCCCTACATGACTCCATAGGAATCTGGCAACAGCCATTAAAATATTACAGGACATATTCTTGCATAGGAACAGGCATCTCAATCATAAAGCCCCCAAAATTGTACAAAAGCCCATCTACTCTCAACCCCAATTCATCAGCTATCCTAGAAACATGCTGTTGTCACTGTTGTTTCTGGCTACCAAATAAATGGAGACCTCCTTTCCAACTGCAGCCTGCCTCCAATTCATTTATCCAGCATCTTTCTCCCAGCTTGGAATAAGAACCAGATCAGATTTTACTTCCAACAGTTGCAATGCAAACTACAGCCCAAGAAGACAGTTTAACTCCTACTAAGTATTTTTATATTTCAGGTAAACACTACCTTGCTATGAAACTATAAGAAGGACTTATAGTTTTTGGGCTATGACCATAATAGAGTCTGCTTTATCAACCACCAGAAAAGCAGCATAGGATCATGCTGATATTGTCAACCCTGAAGATGACCTGACCGAAGCCATCTTGGATGCTTCAGTGTTGCCACACTGGAGCTGAGGGATAGGGAGTGGGGGAATAGAGATAGCTGGGGTTTTGTAGGCAAAACAAAATACTTTCTTTAGAGCCGAGGTGGCGCAGTGGTTAGAGTGCAGTACTGCAGGCTACTTCAGCTGACTGCTAGCTGCAGTTCGGCGGTTCAAATCTCACCGGCTCAAGGTTGACTCAGCCTTTCATCCTTCCGAGGTGGGTAAGATGAGGACCCAGATTGTTGGGGGCAATATGCTGACTCTGTGAACCGCTTAGAGAGGGCTGTAAAGCACTATAAAGCGGTATATAAGTCTAAGTGCTATTGCTATTGCTCTTGGGAACCAAGGACATTCTCACACCTGGTCAAAGGAAGGAGGTGTCTTGATTGGACCATGTGACTAATTGTTTGGGGAGGAGAAAAAACTGTTCCTATTTATTAGGTGAAATCCGTGGTAACCTTCAGAGTCGGTTTTCACCAGAACTGTACCAATATGATATATCCAAATAAAACTATTCTTTGAGGATTCTACCTGCCTTGGAGTTTTGTTCACCATGGGTGTATTAAGTGGTGGGTTGCTACCAGTTCGCCCCAGTTCCGGCGAACCAGTAGCGGCGGCGGCGGGGGGCTCCGCCCACCTGCCCGGATGTCATCACAGACGATCTGCGCATGCACAGAAGGTTTTGTGCATGCACAGAAGCACCGTGCACACGTTCACAGTTCCGAACTGGTAGCGAATGTAAGTGAAACCCACTACTGGTGTATTACTTGGAACCCTGACAGATATGACTTCAGTAAAAGGACCAGTTCTTGCTAGCAGTCAGGGCTGACTTCTTATAATTAATTTTATACCCCATTAGTGGTGCTATATAAACATTTAAACAAAAAACAACAACCAAGCCAATAATTCTTAGTTTCTACTTACACATAATAAGCAATGCCCATATAAATTAATGTTGAAAACTATTGCTGCTTGATCATGAAATTCCCAGCATGGGAATATTGCAGATGATAAAAAAAAATGGCAGAACTATAAAAGCGTCTTTTGCACCAAAGAATTAAACAAGTTAATCTGACACAAGGATTTGTTGCCAGAGAAGGCAAAAAGCATCCAAATGAGATGTTTTTAATCAAAAGTGAAAACATTGTATCAGTCAGCCTTGAAAGTTTCCAAAATAAATTCCAGCAGACTACTAATTAGTTACTAAGTATTTATTGCCTTATGCTTCAAATAATTAGACACTATTTTATCAAGCTAGAACAACTGTGAGGCTTGGAACTCCACTTCATTAGTTAAATAGCAGTAAAATTGTTTATGCAAGAGGAAATGTTATTCTACTGTTTCTCTCCGGTTATATTTATTAGTTTCTGCATGAAACCGCAAAAGATCTCATTTGTTCTCCTAACTAGCATTTTAAATAGGCCAATAACTTGTACCATTTTTCAAAAGTATCATGAGTGTGAATGAAAAAATTTGCCCAGAGCCAAAAATGAATTTACGCCGATGGCTTCTGATATAATAATGTGAATGTGAAATACTAATTAAGAACTTATTATTATTATGAGGAATATGTAGTTCCCTCGATATCAGCCGGTGGTGATATTCAGCCGGTTCTATCCAGATCGGGCGAACCGGTAGCGCTGACTGCGGGTGGCCCCGCTCACCGGCCTGGACGTAAGCATAACACGTTTTTGACGATCTGCGCATGCACGCGCATGCTCACATTTGCGAACCGGTAGAGAAGGTAAGTGAATACCACCCATGATATCAGCGTTGCTTTTTCCTATTACATTGTTGTGGGGCAAAGATTTCCACTGAAATGATTTTCACCATGGATGTCAGGGAAGGCAAAAAATTAAATAAAAATAAATAAATAAATAAATTGGTGGTTGTGACTGCATGTTCCTTAAGCCCTATTAAGGCTTTGAATGCATGGTGGCTGAGACCAACATACTCTTGTCCAATTTAGCAGCTACTTTGAGAAACCAGTTAGTGTTTTAACTACCCACAAAATGCCTTTTAACTGAGGGGTTATAGATAGAATAGATAGAATTCTTTATTGGCCAAGTGTGATTAGACACACAAGGTATTTGTTTCGGGTGCATAAGCTCTCAATGTACATACAACAATAATGATAAACAACAAAGTTATAATCATAAGAAGATAAGGAGATAGGTAATAGGGAAGATGAGAATAATGATGGTAATACTGCCTTTCTAGATAGTTTGACAGTGTTGTGGGAATTAGTTGTTTAGCAGAGTGATGGCATGAGGGAAAAACTGTCCTTGTGTCTAGTTGTTCTGACGTGCAGTGCCCTGTAGCGTCGTTTTGTGGGTAGAAGTTGAAACTGTTTATGTCCAGGATGCGAGGGGTCTGTGTATATTTTCACAGCCCTCTTTCTGTTTCGTGCAGTATACAGGTCCTCAACGGAAGGCAGATTGGTAGCAATTGTTTTTTCTGCAGTTCTAATTATCCATTGAAGTCTGTGTTTGTCTTGATTGGTTGCAATGCCAAACTAGACAGTTATAGAGGTGCAGATGACAGACTCAATTATTTCTCTGTAGAACTGTATCAGCAGCTCCTTGGGCAGCCTGAGCTTTCTGAGTTGGTGCAGGAAGAACATTCTTTGTTATGCTTTTTTGATGACGTATTTGATATTAGGTGTCCATTTTAAATCTTGAGATATAATAGAACCTAGAAACTTGAAGGTCTCTACTGTTGCTACTGTGTTGTCTAGTATTGTGAGTGATGATAGTGTAGGAGGGTTTCTCCTAAAATCTACTATCATTTCTACAGTTTTAAGTGTGTTCAGTTCAAGACTGTTCTGGCACCACAAGGCTAGTTGTTCAACCCCCCCCCTCGCCGTCCCTATGCAGATTCGTCATTGTCTCGAATGAGACCAATCACTGTTGTATCATCTGCAAATTTCAGTACTTTAACAGAGGGATCCTTTGAGATGCAGTCATTGGTATATAGAGTTAGTTTGGTGTGTGCAAGTTGACAGTACATTTTCTCAGCTCTTCCTGGACTTTTTTTGAGGGGGACGGAAGGATCATCTATTCTCGTGTTTCTAACACTGGCAGCCAAGAGGTATGGACTTCAACTTTGACTCCTAGAATCCCTCAGCCAGCATTTGAAGTTTACACCTCTTAAATTGGCCAAGGTTGAGATACATAGATCTAACTCAAACCTCTGCAATGTGCAGGGAATCTAATTAAACCATGGTTGAGAGGGGGCTTGTCCAGCCTTCAAACCTCCAAAGACAGAGAATCCCTAACCTTCATAGGTGGGTCAGGGGTGAAATTCAGCAGGTTCTGACAGGTTCTGGAGAACCGGTAGTGGAAATTTTGAGTAGTTTGGAGATACAAAATTTGAGTAGTTTGCAAATACCACCTCTGGCTGGCCCCAGAGTGGGGTGGGAATGGAGATTTTGCAATATCCTTCCCCCAGGAATGGGGAGGGAATGGGGATTTTGCAGTATCCTTCCCCTGGAGTGGGGTGGGAATGGAGATTTTGAAGTATCCCTCCCCTGCCACACCCACCAAGCCACGCCCACCAAGCCACGCCCACAGAACTGGTAGGGAAAAATTTTGAATTTCACCCCTGAGGTGGGTTATTTCATTCTTGTACAGATCTGAGTTTCAGTGAGTTTTTCCTTATATTTAAGGGTAAAAATATACGTTAGCTAAACAGACATTCATGGGAACCATAATTGAAAAGTAGGGGGGAAAAACCCTTCATATACAGGCAATAAAAAAATCTAACTTTTTGGAATATCTGCACCGAGATCACAAGTCCATGGAAGTGCCTTAAGAAATCTATTTAGTTTAAACAATATATTAATGCAAAATATACAGTATTGTGTAATTATGCAATGCATGTATAATAACATTATTCCAAAAATGTTCTGAAAATTGTTTTTTTTTCTCATACTCACTGTATCAATCTACTAAAGACAGGCAATAGAAATACTATTTCCTGACCAAAGTGTTTATCCAAGTCTTTCCTTGCAGGCTTTCACTTCCCTCCCTTTCTCAACCATGGAAGATGTGAGAGATTAGAAGTGATGGAATGAGCCACGGTGGCACAGTGGTTAGAGTGCAGTACTGCAGGCTACTTCTGCTGCCTGTCGGCTGCCTGCAATTTGGCAGTTCAAATCTCACCAGGCTCAAGGTTGACTCAGCCTTCCATCCTTCTGAGGTGGGTAAAATGAGGACCCAAATTGTTGGGGGCAATATGCTGACTCTGTAAACCGCTTAGGGCTGTAAAGCACTGTAAAGCAGTATATAAGTCTAAGTGTTATTGCTATTTTATTTTTTACAGCTGTCTGTGTAGGCAACTGTGTTGAGATCCAGGCTGGTATGGTAAGGAAGACATTGGACTCTGAGCAGAAAGACCCAGATTTAAGGCTCCAGAAGATCACTGGGTGATAGTAGCCCAACTTTATACCCAGGGCAGGGGTGAAATGCTCCCGGTTTGGGCGTGCCTGCGGGTCGCCGGACAGCTGGTAGCGACGGAAGCGAGAGACTTCGCCCACCCGCCCGGATGCCACCATTTGGGTTCTTTTATCCTCTGCACATGCGCAAAGCGTTCTGCGCATGCACAGAGGGTAAAAGAACCCAAATGGCGGCATCCGGGTGGGTGGGCGAAGTCTCCCGCTTCTGTAGCTACGGGCTGTCCGGCGACCCGCAGGCACGGCGGAGCCGGGAGCATTTCACCCCGGCAAGTGACGGTGGCACCAAGATGGCGGGCTTTCGGGCATGCTTGCGGGTCGCCGGACAGTCGGTAGCGATGGAAGCGGGAGACTTTGCCCACCCGCCCAGACGCCGGCATTTGGGTTCTTTTTCCCTCTTCGCATGTGCAAAGCACAGGGTAAAAGAACCCAAATGGCGTCGTCTGGGTGGGTGGGCGAAGTCTCCCGCTTCCATTGCTACCGGCTGTCCGGCGACCCACAGGCACGCCCGAACCGGGAGCATTTCACCCCTGACCCAAGGGTGTGGTTGTGGAGAAAAATACCAGAGATTATGCTTATGTATGCATCTTTGATTTCCCAGATAAAAGGCAAGAGATAAATAATAGTCAGTTAAGCTAGAATCTCTGGAGTTTTAAACTGAAGCTTTTAGCAATGCCACAATCAGTAAAATTTACACTTTTTATCTTCCTTGTTTGTATCGATGTTGTCATATATTTTTAATACAGTAACAATATAGGCCAGTGTTGGCGAACCTTTTTTCCCTCGGGTGCCGAAAGTGTGCGCATGCACACTGTCGCACGTGCGTGAGTGCCCACACCCATAATGCAATGCCTCTCCCGCACGTACTGCCCCCTGCGCATGCGCACGTGACCCCCCACGCATGCACGCGCGACCCCCCTGTTTTGGCCTCACATCCCCAAACAGCAGGGGGGGGGCGCGGAAAAGCCTCCTTTCCCCAAACGGAGCTGGGAGGGGGGAAAAAGCCTTTCATGCCCAAATAGTGCTGGGGTGGAATCTCCAGAGATCTGGGAAGGCACGGGCCGCAGAAAGTGAGGAGAAAGCATGCTCGTGTCTGACCCGAAAATCAGCTGGCCGGCGGGAGGCACACGCACATGCGCAGTGGAGCTGAGCTGGTCAACGGCTCGCGTGCCTGCAGAGAGGGCTCCGCGTGCCACAGGTGGCACGCGTGCCATAGGTTCGCCATCACGGATATAGGCTCTGATGTGTGCTTCAGAGGTCGGTCAGTGAGCAATTCCCTTGTATGCCAAGCAGAGGTGGTATTCACTTACTTTCCCTACCGGTCGCAAATGTGAGCACACGCGCATGTGCGTGGCCTTCCGTGCATGCGCTTTGATCGTGCGCACGGCTTGCATGCATGCACGCGGCTTCAAAACGTGCCTAAATAGGACAGCATAGCATTGGGGTGGGTGGGCAGGCCCACCCACAGGTCGCCCCTACCGGTTCGCCCGAACCGGTCCGAACCGGCTGAATACCCCCTCTGATGCCAAGTAAAAATATCCTCTCAGACTGAGTCAACACATTATGCATGACAAAAAGAGTTCAATTATGCTGGATTGTGTTCTTGTTTTCTAAGCTTTGTCATCAGCTGAGAATAAGTGTGCCAGAAGTTAATAAACCATCTGCCTTGTTCACGAATCAGTGCAGCCTGAATTCTGATAGATAACCCAGCTAGAATCTAACGTTAAGAGCCGAAAATTACAACCTGGGGATAGTCAAAATATTTACTGAAGCAAGAGATTTACTGAAGCCAGCTGATTTCATAACAAGATTATTGACAAAGATTTCATTTAGAAAGCGTTCCTCTTACAGGGCCTGCCCAAGCATAAACTAAAAGGTTCTTGGTGTAACCTTACATGGTGGCATCCAACTGACCTTGGCTAATCTCAAAAGGGTTTATGCTGGTTGCGATCTGGATGGGAAACCAGCAAGGGAAATCTCAAGGCATGGGGCTAGATTGGAGAGTTGAGGGGGGGGGAAACTTTCCAGGAGAAACATATGAGACATCCATATGCGGTATGAGATATATGGTTTTTAGTGGCCTGGCATAACTGCTGTTCTATTGGCATGAGTTAGCAAATGGAGAAAAAAGAACAGGAAGAATCTCAATTCTGGCCTTCTGGCTGTTGCCAGCACCGATGAGTTGACCTGCCTGCTAAGGGGGCTGTTGTGGGGAGATGTAGCAACAGGAGTCCCATTGGTCCAACCTGATCATAGATGCTGGGGACTAGAGCCCTGGGGGGGGACATCCAACTTTTTAGTCATTGGGGGACCTGCTGCTTTCTTACCCAAAATTGGAGGCAGGGAGAAGGAGAAGAGAGAAAAACCTGTGCGAACTGGAGAGAAAAGCTGGAGTGTGAAGTTACATGAGCGTGCAGAGCAGTGGTCAGCTTCTGATAAAAGAGAAGAAAAGTCCATGGGTAGCTTCCCTGGAGGAAGGGAGGTGAACTCCCAAAGATACAATGTCTTCATCCAAGGGCCAAGATGGCAAGCTGCTGTTGGCAAGCCCTGGTCTCGAGAGAAGGACTGGGTAGAAGACCAGACTCCTGGCTGGGGAATTCTGGGAGTTGAAATCCATCCACCTTTAAGTTGCCAAGGTTGAAAAACACTGGCTTTCTAATCTATCAGGAAACAAATATATCAACAAAGGAAACTCAGTCTCAAAGCAGAGCCAGTTAATGTGGAGAGTTAGTAAAATCAGCATTACGAAGTCTGACACTTGTAAGGGGTGTGCCCTGAATTTCTTCTAGCACCGTAAAGATGTTGGAGCATAACAGCTGTGCAAGATAATGTTAGTGATTATAATGTTGATTATATGTTTGCTCTTTTGGGTTAGGTTGCTCCTACTTTCTAATCTTGAAGCAGAAAGATTTAAAATTCAGTTTAAAGCAAATACATTACAAGCTAGATTGACTTTGTTGGCTCCTTTCTTAACAACTGCTAGTTAGGAATCGGGAAACAGGCATTAGATCTGAACAGAATCTTCTTAGGTTGACTGAATTAAAATCCCTCTTGATTTCTAGAATGTGTCCTGCCTATGGGACAAATCATTCTGATTTCCTATTAATGTTTCGTCGGTGTTGTTTTCTTTTTGGCTGCTGCTGTTTCCTTCTTCTAATATCAGGGGCAGGTTCCAACTTACCTCGCTGCCGGTTTGCTCCCTCCCGCGCCGCGTGGGTGCACCTCGTGGGCGCGCACGCGCTTTGTGCGTGCGCATGCGCAGTAACAAAAAGTCCGAAAAAAAACAAAGCCAAAAAAAAGATGGCAACCGCATGCACAGTGCCAGAAGTCAGCTTCTGCGCATGCTCAGAATTCATCAGGAAAAAAAATTCGAATTTTTTTTTAAAAAGATGGCGGCCCCCATGGACCGGCACTGACCAATCTGGTTCGGTGACATCATCATGACATCACCAGCGGGCCGCTACTGGTTCGGGAGAACCGGTCCGAACCGGGAGGAACCCACCCCTGTCTAATATGTTGTTAGATTTACATTCAGCCATTTCTCAGACACTTAAGGTTACTTAAGTAGAGAATTTCATTTTATCCTCACAATAATCCCCTTGAGAAAGAGAGAGGAGGACTACTCCCAGGTTTTCATGACTCGGGGGGGGGGCCTTGACCTGGATCTCTCCAGCCTGGTTCAACATTTTCACCATTCAGAATTAGTCACAAATGACCCACCTTCATCAGAGGGAATGAAATGACACAATTAGAGTTGACACTGTGAATGAAATAATGTCACTGATCAATAGGTAGGCGATCCTATCTGACTAAGTAATGACAACACCTAGGTTGGGCGAAGTGTAGGTGAATGTGCAATGTGCATTTTCCTCAAAGATGGTCTAACTAAGGTCTTGCAGAAAAAAAAGGCAACATCTTCAAAGCCACAAAATATATGATAACAATAAATACTCTGGCTTCCCAAAGGGTGCTGTTCAATTCCTGAGTAGAAATTGCTAGAATACTCTGGTTCTGAATTAGTGCCACAGAAAAATGATTGTCTATTCCAGCAACGGTGCTGTTTGACCTTGTGTATCTTAACATCTAGGGACGCGGTGGCTCAGTGGCTAAGACACTGCGCTTGTTGATCGAAAGGTCGGCAGTTCAGCGGTTCGAATCCCTAGCGCCGCGTAACGGAGTGAGCTCCCGTTATTTGTCCCAGCTTCTGCCAACCTAGCAGTTCGAAAGCACGTAAAAAATGCAAGTAGAAAAATAGGGACCACCTTTGGTGGGAAGGTAACAGCGTTCCATGCGCCTTCGGCATTTAGTCATGCCGGCCACATGACCACGGAGACGTCTTCGGACAGCGCTGGCTCTTCGGCTTAGAAACGGAGATGAGCACCCGCCCCCTAGAGCCGGAAACAACTAGCACGCGTGTGTGGGGGAACCTTTACCTTTACCTTTATCTTAACATCTAGCCCAGGGAAAGACCTTCTCCTCTGCATGGAGAATTTGAGCAAGCAAATGCAAAGACATTCCTGGCTAAAAATATTGCTCCTTATCAACATCTGATCTAAGCCATAATGATATCAATCATACATATGGTACAAATTATGTAGTTTGATAAATTATCAGATTTAGTGGTGGCAACTGTAGTGATTATATACATAACACGTTCGGCTTTTTAGTAGCGTTCTTCTAAATTCTTGGGGTTTTTGAATTCCTGGGTCTTGCTTTTCTTTTAGGTAAGTTTCTGCAAATAGCTGATAAGACACAGGATCTCTAAACCATCCTTCACAACTCTATTAAATACGTTCCTTTAAGCAAGTGTTCATATAGTAACAAGATGGAACTGCTACTTTGAAATATACCCCATGGGAGAATAGGATGCAACAAATTAGAGTTTAGACATTTATGACTTGTGAGTCATCACACTGATTGGATTTATTCTTCCTTCAGGGTATTTACAGTCCCTCAACTTCTGAGGTTGAGAACTTACTACCATTTGCAGCAACTCATGAGACCCCATGAGAAAGTTAGATTACTTTTCCAGATATTCTTTTTCTCTCTTTAATACGCTGATAAGAAGTCTGACAGGGGGGGGGGGTGATATTACTCCCTAGTGTTAGCAAAACATGAATCAACTGCAATTCCCAACTCAGAATAGGCAGCTATGGTTTAAGATAAAGGAAAGCACAGACTCTGTTGTCTGAAACCTATTGGATGTCACTGCTTAAATTTAATAGGAAGCTTAAATCTTGGATGATTATCTGGGACGTGGAGTAAAACTTGTTCTGTGAGCCTCAAGCAAAACTCTGAGGCTGGACTTCCCAACACGGGCATCTGAATGTGAAAGGGCCATGATGCAAATAATGCACCCTTTCTATCATTTGTGCAATGACATCGTAACATCTGCGATAGCTTTGTTAACTCTACCAAACATGTCACACGCCTGAATTCCAAAGTTGCTGGAAAGAAATAGATTCGGGATCCTCTGGAGACTTCTTCAACTCTCTTATTCCTTCCCCTGTTCCTCCAGATTGTCTCCTCCAGATACGGCTCCTGCAGTTTTCAAGTCTTCCTGTGGCTTTGTGCAGGGGTGGGTTCTAACTTACCTCGCTGCCGGTTCGCTTCCTCCCGCGCCTCGTGGGTGCATGCGCAGTGCCGAAAAATCAGAAAAAAAATTCAAAAAAAAAAAAGCCAAATCCAAGATGGCGACGCATGCGCAGTGCCGGAAACTCGGCTTCTGCGCATGCGCAGAAGAAAAAAACCCGGAAAAAAAAATTCCCCCCAAAATAATAATAATTCAAAAACAAATTTAAAAAAATTCAAAAAAAAAAAAAAAAGAAGAGGCTGGGGGGGCCCACGAGATGGCGGAGCCCCCGAACCGGATCCGTGATGTCACCATGATATCACCAGCGGGTCGCTACCGGGAAAAAAAAAAAAAAGAAGAAGATGGCGGCGCCCATGGACCGGCACCAACCGAACCGGATCCGTGATGTCACTGTGATGTCACCAGTGGGTCGCTACCGGTTTGGGCGATCCGGTCCGAATCGGGAGGAACCCACCTCTGGCTTTGTCGCATAAAAATGAATGCTATTAGATAAAATCAAAAATGGAAAGCCAATCCAGCTGACGGTAAACATTTGGTTGTTATGGCAATTTTCATCATTTTCCCCCTCTCTGGGCCAGGCTTCGTCATGGATCTAGACTTGCTCTCTTAAGTCTTAAGTCTCTTAACTCTTTAGTGTTCGAATCTCAATGATGTCATTTGAAAGGAATCTTGGTTCTTTATTTTTCACATTTTAAGTAAAGTGGTTACAGCCTTTCATGATAGCCCAAATTAAGAAACCAATCCTGTTGGGATCAGCACTACTTTTATTGTAGCAGCTATGGTAACAAATCTAGCAATTCCGAGATGTTTTCTCAAGTTATTTTCTGGCCCCTGGTTCAAGCCTCCCTTATTTATTATTTATTTATTTATTAATTGTATTTCTATGCCGCCCAACTCCCAAAGGACTCTGGGCGGCTATACAAATATATATACAATACCACAAGTAGTTCTTCCAAGTAAACACAAGGCAGTAGAGAACAGTAAGTTTCATTTCAGAG
>QLTV01001013.1:261672-291404 GCA_003457575.1 Thermophis baileyi
CCTCTCCTCTCCTCTCCTCTCCTCTCCTCTCCTCTCCTCTCCTTCTTAATAAAAACAGGAAACAGTTTAATTCAAGAACTATAAGAAGTCCTGCTTGAGCAGTAGGTTGGATTAGAAGACCTCCAAAGTCCCTTCCCACTCTGTTATCCTGTTATTCTGTTAAATCTTGTTGCTCAAAATGAACACATATTTCCAAACTTCAGCTAAAATTTCAAAATTGGCCAAAATCTTTCCTTACAAGTATTGCTCAGGAGAAAGTCTGCCAGCCTTTCAGCACACGGCCGCTGAATCCCAGAGCCAGCTGAAACGTCCTGTTGTGTAGCTGATTAATGTTGGTGCCAGTTTGTGCTAATTATCTTGGCATCCAAATTTCTCCCGGTGCCCACACAAAGTTTCTGCGAAGAGCTTTTTGCAGAAACTGCAAGCGGCTTCTGAAATGAAAAGCCATTTTGGGTTTGACTGCCTGGCAGCTAAAGAGAGCAAAATGTCACTTTTCAAAGCTTTTTGTGCCCACAGGTGCTCCCCTTTTCAAAGCGCTGCTAAGGAATATTTTGAACGGCTCAGCACATTCAGTTGGAATTAGGCATGCCAAAGAGATGGGCGGAGAGCCCAGTACCTACTTTGAGGTTTCAAGCAGAACTATTAAAATAAATTGAAGCTTCTGAGTATATATTTAAAAAAAAGCAAGGGAGAATTGGCAGAGAGAAACAGATCCAGGGATTTCTACAGAAGAGAATTGGATTCATGTGCTATTATTTGCCCGCTGACTTCACTTTGGTCTAAGGATGATTCCCAGGAGAAAACACACTGATATAAGGAAGCAAGAAGTCCAGAGAATCAAAACAATCAAGATGTGTCTACAAGCATCTAATCAAAGTTCCCCCCATTTTATATGAATTTTGGTTGCATGCTTGTGGCCACCAACCCAATAATAATTTTTTTTAAGAGATTGTTTGCAAAACTCTGCTGAATGCACTCAAATGATGTCTTCTGGGCAATTTGTAATCATCACAGTAGTATTTCAGAAATGAGGAGGTGATAAGCCGCCTGGGAAAGCCAAGGGAAATCATCAAAACCATAAAAAAGTGAAAGTTAGAATATTTTGGACATGTGATGCGACACCCAGAAAAATACGGCATACTTCACTTAATCTTCCAGAGAAAGATCGAAGGCAAACGAGGTCCAGGCAGAAGAAGAACATCATGGCTTCAAAATCTAAGGGACTAGTTTGGACAAAACTCAACAGCACTTTTTCGTGCGGCTGTTGATAAAAATAGGATCGCCAACGTCCGATGACGGATATGGCACAAGAAGAAGAAGAAGAAGAAGGATGTGTGAATTCGCCAGTAATGGAAAATGTTGACATTCCATATCCTATCCTTTGAAGATTAATTACTATCCCAAGTTATCCTGCCTATAGGGAGCACCAGAGAGCTGCAACATGCCACTGCATTGTATTAATGTCATCTAATGGTAACTGTCAGTGCCGGTGACGGAATAAATACCATTCCCACCCCACTCCAGGGGAAGGATACTGCAAAATCCCCATTCCCTCCCCACTCCTGGGGGAAGGATATTGCAAAATCTCCATTCCCACCCCACTCTGGGGCCAGCCAGAGGTGGTATTTGCCGATTCTCTGAACTACTCAAAATTTCCACTACCGGTTCTCCGAACTACTCAAAATTTCCGCTACCGGTTCTCCAGAACCTGTCAGAACCTGCTGGATTTCACCCCTGGTACTGCTTCTTTTTTTATATATGATGCATTATCATGGCTGCCATCTCGACTTTTTCGACTATATCCCAAGGACACTTAAGGTTTCAGGCTAGTTTTTTTGTCTTTCTTCTAAAACCTTCCAAGACAAAATTTGCAACAAGGCAGCCTTCCTTCCCATCTTCAAAAAGGGTAAAATTAAAAAAGCTGGCAAGTAGGAGGCTCTGTGGATTTATTCTGAGACTTGGGGAGGAACAATCAAGCCACCAAGGCAAAGCCTGTAGGCAGTGTGAAGATATTGTGTACAGACTTTTACAATAAAGTGTGCCAAAATGTTAGGACATATCAATAGAGGACGGTTTTGCAAAAAGATCTATTTTTAATATTAAAGCCAGATGGTTTTTTTAAAAAAATATTGCTAAATCTACAGTTCTTGGCATTCATAGTAAATTCGAATGAAAATAGGACCAATTATACTGTTACGTACTGCCGTACGGAGCTAAGATTTGTATAGCCACCGCTGATTGGTTAATCTAGCGGCGGGAGAAATAAACTGCTGTCAGTGGCCAGCCGGCTACAGGAAAACCCTTAAAAGCGGCTTCCCTGCAGCCTGCCGGCAGTTCACGTATTGTTACAGCTTGGAAAATAAAAGTGCTGAACAGTTCCTGTGTCTCGTTCCTTCTTTCGTGCCCAAATCTAACATTGGCGACGAAGGTGGTTGAAGAAGGACAACAGGACAAAGGCACCTCGTGGCATCCGTGGCCATCTTAGAAGCAAGCACCGATTGCTCCGGCCAGACTCGAGGATGGCTACCAACACATCTCCAGCTCCAGCAATCTTCGATCCAAAGACGGAAGAATGGCAAACCTACATGAGCCGCTTCCGCATGTTCCTGGAAGCCAACAACTTCCAAGATCTACCAGGCAACAGGAAAAGGGCTCTCATCCTCACCTACTGCGGGCCAAAGATTTATAAAATGGCTCAAACCTTGGTGGCCCCCACGGACATTGAGTCCATTTCATGGACAACCCTACAGACAACCCTAAAAGAACATTACACTCCCACAGCAACACCGATGGTCAGCCGCAACGAATTCTATCATCGCCGCCAACGCGGAGGCGAAACCATAAATGACTTTGTGGCTAAGCTCCGGGAGATCGCAACGAAGTGCGAATTTATTAATCCAGAGGAAATGCTTCGGGAGATCGCAACGAAGTGTGAATTTATTAATCCGGAGGAAATGATGAAAGATCGAATCATTCTAGGAATGAGAGATCTCAATCTCCAAAAGAAGTTGCTGATCCGTCAGAGAGCAACCTTCAAGGATGTCATGGAAGAAGCCAGAGCCGCCGAATCTTTGGACAACCAGCGCCGTCCATCGTACCCACCAGGAGCCCGACTGGATGACCGAGGTTCCCGAGTACGATGAGGAATCAGAGGAGGAAGAACCAGTGCATCGCATATACCCGGAACGAAGGGTAAGCCCCAGAGACATTGAGACAAGGCAAGCCCATTGTTCAGGCTGCCTAGGGGGCCATGCCAGGGCGGTCTGCAAGTTCAAAGACGCCATTTGCCGCAGATGCCAGAAGCGAGGGCATATTGCAGAAGCATGCAGAGCCACCCAACTGACCCTATACCAGCCAGCCCCTTTCCAACCCAGACAACCCATGGGGCAGGGAAGACAAGGGCAGACCAGAACAGGGGGCCAAAGAGGCAGACGCTGGGACGAGTACCAGAACCAGGACAACCGGGGGATCTACAATACAACCATGAGCCACTCCGATGCCGGTTTGGGGGAAAAGTTCCATATCACCATGTCTATTAAAAGGGATTCCCTGCAAAATGGAGCTAGACACCGGCTCTGTGTTCACCATCATGTCCTGGGACACATTGATGCAAGTGCAGCCAAAACTCACTCAGCAGCAACTTAAACTGCTACGAATCCGGCTCAATGATTTCCATGGGAACCCCATCCGGGTCTTGGGGAGAGCTGAGATACCCCTACAATTCAAAGATTTCAAGGGCAAGCTACCCCTGAGTAGCTAACCCTACCCCGAGTAGCTAACCCTACTCGGTGTGGAGTGGCTCAAGCCTCTGGGCATTGGTATCACCGGTCTGCATCAGATAAAAGGGGATGAACTTGACAAGCTGCTTGCTAATTTCCGAGACGTATTCAACGGGCGTCTAGGTAAATATAAGGGCAAGCCCATTTCGTTTAACCTAGACTCCAGCGTCACCCCCATTAGATTAAAGCCCCGGCGAGTCCCCTTTGCACTCTGGCCCAAAGTAGATGAACAACTGGACAAATTAATCACCCAAGGGGTCCTAGAGCCAGCTGACCATGCCACATGGGAGACCCCCATTGTTACCCCGATGAAGCCAGATGGGTCGATCCGCGTGTGCGCTGACTATAAGTGCACCATTAATAAGGCACTACAACAAAACGCTTACCCTGTGCCAGTAGTGCAACACCTATTGCACTCCCTAGGGAACGGTCAGATTTTCACCAAACTGGACCTCGTGCCACCGTACCAGCAATTTCCAGTGGACGCAGCCACCGCAGAAGCCCAGACTATTGTCATGCACAGGGGGGCTTTTAAGTGCAACCGCCTGCAATTCGGGTAAGCGTGGCCCCAGGACTGTTCCAAAGCATGATGGAACGCTTGCTGCAGGGCATCCCTGGGGTGGTTCCCTATTTCGACGATGTCCTCATCTCAGGGGACTCGAAGGAACAACTCCTAAGCAGGCTGCGCGAGGTACTGGAACGTTTCCAACAAAGGGGGCTAAAAGTAAAGCAGGACAAATGCAAAATAGGGGTCCCCAAAGTAGAATTCCTGGGATTCTTAATCAACGGATCCGGCATTCGTCCCACAGACGCAAAAATAAAAGCTATTAAAGACGCACCGACCCCCAGGAATAAAACGGAAATACAAGCATTCCTGGGCTTACTCAACTTTTATGCCATCTTTTTAAAACAGAAGGTGACCGTCTGGCAAGTAATGGGAGCTCACCCCATTGCATGGTGCTTGGGTCTCGAACCCGGGCTGTCAGCTTTCCTGCTGACAAGTTCAGCATTTTTAACCGCTGAGCCATTGTGCCCATTGTATAATATATAAAACTGAATAGCAAATTGCAAATACTCAAACACTCACATATATAATTTTTATTTCACAAAAGACAAAATTAGAAGTTCAAATGTGAGTGAAGAAAACCATCACCAGGGATCTTATAGCAGAGACAAGATATAAGTGGTGGATGCAAAGAACATTACATTTCAATGTACAAAGAAAAGAATACATATTAGATTTTGAGGGGAAAAAAGTGCTGAGCAAGATTCTGGTTCTACCCATGGTGCTTCAGGGTTTATTCAGGTGAAATCCAGCATAAATAAGTGAATTTAAAACATGTACAGTACATGTTTTCTAAAGGGAAAATCTATTTCCAATTCAGTTCAACTTCTCATGCCACATGGACACATCCATCTAGCTACTTCGCAAACATTCAGAGGTGGTTTGTCTTTGTCTTCTTCCAAACATGGTTGGCCAGATAAATGACAAATGTTTCTTGTGCAACTAAATTTAGAATTCTTGGCCATTGGGCTTGAGTAGATGAATGTGAATACACGAAACTCTTCAAAATAACATTTGTTTTTGTAAGCAATTCCAAGAGTTTATCCTTTGGCCAATCCATCACTTGTAATAGGGATGAAGCAAACAGACTGAATTATTACAAACCGTTCTTGTCTACAAAGATCTCTTGAAATGATGGGATCAGCTCCTACAGAGGAGGCCACTCACGAGGAGAGTGCCCCGCCCAGCTTCACCAGGCACACCTGTGGAATGAGACTTAAGGAGACGCTGTGGGGAGGGGCATTTGTTGGGAACAAACGCTGAGTTCCTGGAGTGTTGAGTGCCGACGTTTGAACTTGCCAAGAATCCTTGCATTCCTGTGTGGCGTTCTGGACTGATTATCTGTATCTTTTGCCCCCTGAACTCCTTGCTTTGTTCTTGTTTTGATAGATAAATTTGGGATTTATTGGTGCAGACAGCGCTGGGCTGGACTAATTGCAACCAGAGGCTGTTTGAGGTTGGTTTGGGGGAGATTTGGAGCACTAAAAGGGCCAGTTTGAACTGCCAGCTGTTTGTGTTATCTCTGTGCCGTGCCCTGGGTCATCACAGAAAAAGCAAGAAGTTCTCCTGGTAAAGACATCCCCGACCTCTCTATAATGGCACATCAATCCACAGCCAGGAAGTGTCAGACGGAGGGACGGCACTTTGCATAAGCTCTCCCAGGAAAGCTTGAGGCCCCACTAAATGTGCTTATTGATAGTCCTGTCAGAATGAAAAATGACTTCTTGATAAAGGAATAAAAGAGCTCAAATGTTTCAGTATTTCAGGGAGAGAGGAAAATGAAATAACATTAAGAGCAGCCACTATTGCTAAAAATAAATGTTATAAAAAAGTTGTTAAGGAAATTCTGGAATGATGTTTTCCAGGGGATCTTTGGGGATGGCATGGTGAGTTGACAATTGTTCCTGAGGACTCGCCACCAATATTGTGTGGATGATGAGGATCCTCTTATTGGTGGTAGAATGGTTAGGTGTTATTTACTGTGATACCTACAAGGAGGTATCACTTTAATGTGATACCTACAAGGAGAAGTGTAAACTACTCAAGAATGAGCTTCTCATTGGAGAAATATCTAAGCCCATGGAATGAGATGAAGTATCATATTTTAGAAGTCAGAATATGGTCTGTGTAGAAGCTACAATTTAGTAGGGTCTGAGCTAGTGTCTTAAGCAGGAGGTTGGGGTTTGTTTTCTACAAGGGGAAAACCGCTTAGAGAGGGCTGTAAAGCACTATGAAGCGGTATATAAGTCTAAGTGCTATTGCTATTGCTATTGCTCTGGAAGATTACTTGGAAACTTCAGCTGGCCCAGAATGCAACAGTAATACAATTCCTACTGCCTCAGTATGCCATGTGGTACCTCTGCTCTATGAGCTGTAGAACTAGCGTGTTTGCTTTTGGGTATAATTCATGGTGTGGGTATGACCAGGGGTGGGCTTCAAAATTTTTAGCAAAGGGTTCTCTGCCCGGTTGCTGGGTGGGCGTGGCCATGGTGGGCATGGCCTAGTCGGCCTCCTGCACCACGGTGGGGAGGCCGGTTTTTCGCCCTCCCCAGGCTCCGGAGGCTTTCTTCGAGCCTCCGGGAGGGTGAAAACAACCTCCCCCAGGCTCCAGAGGCCCTCCGGAAGCCAGAAATGGCCCCGTTTCCAGCCTCTGGGAGGCCCATTTTTTGCCCTCCCTGAGCCCCCGCACGGGCCCTGCACTTACCTCGCATCCATAACGGGCCGCATGGAGACTCCTGGGAGGGGAGGGGTGGGGTGGGCGGGGGCAGGCAGCCCTTGCCTCCGCGCGTGCCCTGCACTTACCTGCATCCAAAACGGGCCGCGTGGGGACTCCTGGGAGGGGTGGGAGGGGAGGGGCGGGGCCAGCCAGGAGTGGGGTTTGGGGGTTCACTAGAGTATCGCCTGAACCTGGACGAACCCGGAACAGCCCACCCCTGGGTATGACCCATAAGCCCTTCATGCATACAGCCTAGTTACTTGAGGGACTGCCTGTCTTCTACAGCAACTGCCAGGGCAATTTGATCTGGCACAGTTGGTGTGCTTCCCTACGGGACAAGAGTTACACTAATATCAAAGAAATGGTGGAATAGAATCATTAAAGAAAGAATGCAAAAGGAGGGACAGAATAAAATGTGAGTGGCAAAAATTAAAATATTTTTTAATTTTATTTTAAATAATCAAATAGAATTGTTAAATTGTTCTGCAGAGAGTTGTCTGATGGTGATTTGGCCGTGGCAAGTTGTCCAGCAATGAGTGGGCCATGGTGAGCTGACACTAGGACATTTCAAGTCTTATGGCAAAACCACAATCCCCCACATCACAAGGTCTTAACATTGTTTTCCCATTCCTTACATTTTACAGATATCAATAAAAACATGAAGTTAAAGTCAGCCATGTACTTTCACAAGCAATATTTAACTATCAACTTCCTTTTTCTTCATTATTGAGTCAGCTATGCTTCTTGTTGTTTTAACTGCCATTCGCTTTGACCCACAATAAATGCATCTGAGGTTTCTTTATGCTTAGCCAAACCTTTGATTGACTTATGTATATCTGTTTTTGTTCTATTTTTTCCTTATTAATGGCTGTCCTATTGACCATACCCTGAGGACAGCCCTACATGTACTTGAATATTGTAACTAACATGGTAAATGAAATGACCTTTGTAAAATAGTTAGTGAGTTGCAGTGAATGTGATCCAAGGGGAGGGATGGTTTTTTTTTTAAATAGTAGACAGCAAGTGAGAATAGCTATTTAGATAATTATACAGCTTAAACTACAACTTGTTCTTCAGGAATGTGTGAGAATTTTGCTTAAAAGCCTATTACTAATTTTCACAGCATGAATCTTCAAGCCTTAGTCCATATTAGTAACGGGGAACTATAATTCTCTCTCCCTGTGAGTTCAGCGCCTGAAATATGACTTCAATTGCTTTTCTGTAGGAGGAAGATCTGCTACATATCTTGTTAACCACCAATGCTTGCCACTACAGTCATGCTGGTTTAAATCCTATAAGATGGATTGAGTAAGGAAGTTGAAGCCAGGGGCGTTTATAAAGGAGGGGTCAAAAAGTTTAGATGGTCATCGGTCCATGCAATCAAAACCTAACTCCTTTTTACATGCATCACACATGTGATATTTCCAAAAAAGGTTGGGGTTTCAATCACACATGTTATGGCCATCATCCTGACTTTTTTGACCCCCCCTCTCACCCCCAGTGAATCCTCTCAGTAGTAGAAATTTTAAACATCCCTGGATTTTGATGCACATTAATCATGTCTGTAACCTTTAACTGGGCAAAACGATGCATCATAGACCAAAAATGTTTTGAACCAAGGTACCTCAAATGGGCTAACTTACAGAATGTGTCCAAAATCTAAGATCCGTGATTCCGGTGGAATTTAAATTTGTCAAACTTTATAAAACATTTTATGACATAAAATTATCACGAAGCATTTTATGACATAATACCAAGTGTCATAAACCAATTTGTGTGGTCAACTCTTGATGTTTAGCTGCACTCTACAGTTCAACATGGGCTACTTTCAAGGTAGATACATTTCTGAATATCTCCCTGGATTTTAAAGAACTTATCAAGACATAAGAAGCTCTGACATTGTTGAAGGCATTGAGGAATCCGGTAAGGAAATATCTCTGAAACCAAGACCAAGGGGTCATGGGTTTTCTAGTAATCTCTAATTGCTCCATTTCTTGTACTACTGCAGAGTAGACACCCAGTCGGGAACAGGCAATTTCAGAGTTCAAGTTTAAGTAAAGTTCAAGCTTAAGTGGCTTAATTAAGGAAATGAGATGTGCATTTTGTCGATTGCATCAAACTGGGGGAATGGGAAGATTTAAGGTTGGGTCTATAAACTGGGGCAAATCATATTTCATGCTCTCAGTATAATAATAATAATAACCAAATTAGAACTGCACTCCCAGCATTGTTCTCACAAAAGGGCTGTTGTCAAAGTTGCTTATTTAATAGATGTGCATTCTTTTTTTTTTTTCTCATTACGAAGCTTATATATATAGGGGACATTTCAAAATGCAGTTTTTCAACAATACAGGTAGTCAACTTACAACCATTTGAAGTTACAACAAACCCCTTCTGATGACCCAGTTCTGAAGTTCTGACAACCACATTCCCCCAGTCACGTATTTTCATGTCAGGGGCTCAGCAACTGGCCTGTATTTGCATCTGTTTGCAGCAGATGGAAATCATGGTCATATTTATGACTGCAATTTTGCATTTACTTCTGGTTTTTTTGCGAAACCTGTTGTAATGAAAAGTTTAACAACTGTGGTGTTCACTTATTGACTGCTGCAAAAAAAGGTTATAAAATCAGGTTGTTCATGGGGCAGTGGTGGGTTGTAAAATATTTTGCCACCGGTTTGCATGCGCGCTTGCGCGCATGCAAGAGGCTTCTGTCCCAGGTGGGTGGGTGGAGCCTCCCGCCACCAGTGCTACTGGTTCTAAGAACTGATCCGAACCGGGAGCAACCCACCACTGTCATGGAGTGACCTGTTTTACGACCATCACAACTGACAACCATAATGGGCACATCAATTACCATCATAAATTGAGGATTTCCTGTATATTTAGGGAAGGCCACTTCCATGCAATTCTGCTCCGTATGCAGGACTTCCTTTAGCTGAACTAATTTTTGGCTTCTCAGAACTACCTGTTGAGCAGGACTGACACTGATGAGATGTTTACAGTCAAAGTGGGTAGATGAAGCGGGACGTCAGGCTCTGAGGCAGAAAAGTATTTGAACATATTATGTATGAAGGTTTAATTGTGGGTTACAAGGAAACCTTTCATTTGTGACATTCTTAGATGAATGCAAGAATACTGCATCCTTTATCTAACGGATAATTATTCAAGGATCTTTCTTTAAAAAATACATCATAGGATGGGACTTTGACATTTGCACAGTGGAAAAAACCAGAAGGAACTAAAGATTATAATTAAAAGAGAACACTTAAACATAGATGTTTATGGAGATTCTCAGTTATCCAGGTCATGGTTGTCCCAAAGGTGCTTTTTCAAGAGGCAACTGGACTTTCTGTTTTTTTCTTTGAAGACGTTTCCCTTCTCATCCAAGAAGCTTCTTCAGCTCTGAGCTGAAGAAGCTTCTTGGATGAGAAGGGAAACGTCTTCAAGGAAAAACCAGAAAGTCCAGTTGCCTCTTGAAAAGCACCTTTGGGACTTAAAAATAGAAATATAGAAAACTGGTGGCAGAAAAAGATCTAGTAATCCATAGAGCCTGCCCTTTGAGTTTTCTGGATTTTTAAATTTATTTTTTTATTTTTATTTTCATTTCATTTTTAAATTTTTGTTGGATGATGGTGATTTTCCCAAGCATGTTGAACTTAGTAATACAGACTGGAGCAAATATTTTAACATTAAACAAACTGAAGGATATTTTGAACAATGGACCCAGAAGTTAATTTTAAGAGTGTCTATAGATTAGCTGTATTAAAGGATTTTATGGAAGAGGAACAAATTCTTCTGGACAAGACTGATCTCAGGGTAGAATTGATATGGAAAAAGATCAGGGGTGGGTTCCAACTTACCTCGCTGCCGGTTCGCTCCCTCCTGAGCCTTGTGGGTGTGCCTTGTGGGCGCGCACACGCGCATGCGCAGTAACAAAAAATCCAAAAAAAAGAATAAAGCCAAAAAAAAGATGGCAACCGCATGCACAGTGCCGGAAGTCGGCTTCTGCGCATGCTCAGAAGGAAAAAAAAAATTCAAAAAAAATATATATGAAAAAAATTCCAAAAAAAAAAGATGGTGGCCCCCACGGACCGGCACCGACTGATCCGGTTCGGTGATGTCATCGTGACATCACCAGCAGGCCACTACCGGTTCAGGAGAACCAGTCCGAACCGGGAGGAACCCACCCCTGAAAAAGATGCTACACAAGACATACAAAAAAAATTGCCTGCTGTCTTAATAATTAAAAGAGATTCACAAATTAAAAACCAAGACAGTAACCTGGATAATTTTTCTATATTGGATTTACAAAAAAGGCTTGTTAAACCTTTGAAGAATTTTGCGAGAAGGGACAAAAAAAAAAAAGTAAAAAGAAATCAAGTTCTTATACATTATTACTTTTCTTTTTCTTTACTATATTCTTATTTTTTTCTGTTCTATTCTTCTTTTTATTTCTTTTTCCTTTTCTGTACCTTCTATTTTTTCTTTTTAGTTTTTTCTTTTTTCTTTTAATTTGCATTATTTTGTATCTTTGGAATTGTGGTTTTTTAAATAAAATTACTATAGAAATGTTTGCTTTTTGTGGTGGCAGAATTGTTGCAGTCATTAGTGTATTATATGTGCCTGCCTATTAAAAGTGCTAAAATTCCTGACACTGTTTTTGATACTCAGAAAAGTGCTACTGTTCTAACATGCTGAAGAACTGGAATAGGAACAAAAATACAAATATTTTAAAAATGTCCTCCCAAAATATTTTAACACCCGAAATGGACAAAATAGACATAGCAATCTGAAAGAAACAATACTTATTTTCTCATGAATGCACTAACTGGAAAATGGCTTTCTTTGTCTCTTGATTAGATTTTACGGTGAGCAAGTTTATTAAAAATTTCTCAACCCTGCAACAGTGCTGGTAAGTGACATCTCAGCCAAATGAGGTTTTAACTTAATGGTTGCTAAAATTTACAAGAGAATAACTGAAAGATATTCCAAGTATATAGAATAAATTTGCATATTATAAATGCCAAAGTTGGACAGTAAATATTGTCAGTAAATATTATCTTTCCTCATTTATGACTAAGAAAGCTTTTTACCCAAAGCTTTCTGCTACAAAAGAGGTGGATAGGAAATACTTCACATGCAAATAGAAATGCTGGTAGAAAGAGAGACTGGCTAAAACATATAAAGAACGGTTGCAGGAACTGGGTATGTCTAGTTTGATGAAAAGAAGAGCTAGGGGAGACATGATAGCAGTGTTCCAATATCTCAGGGGCTGCCACAAACAAGAGGGAGTGAAGCTATTCTCCAAAGCACCTGAGGGTAGGACAAGAAGCAATGGGTGGAAACTAATCAAGGAGAGAAGCAACTTAGAACTAAGGAGAAATTTCCTGACAGTTAGAACAATTAATCAGTGGAACAACTTGCCTCCAGAAGTTGTGAATGCTCCAACACTGGAAATTTTTAAGAAGATATTGGACACCCATTTGTCTGACATGGTATAGGGCTGTNATTCTATTCTATTCTATTCTATTCTATTCTATTCTATTCTATTCTATTCTATTCTATTCTCTTCATTCCAATATTACTATTCTATTCTATTCTATTCTATTCTATTCTATTCTATTCTATTCTATTCTATTCTATTCCATTATATTCTATTCTATTCTATTCTATTCTATTCTACTCTATTCTGCCTTTATCTTTGCAAATGGTAGCCCACTTCCACTCTGTTACTCTCTTTCTTCCCCTTTCCCCATCTATCCGGGTGTGTCAGCAGAGAGGGGGTCAAAAAAGATCAAGATGAAGGCCACAACCATGTAATCAAAGCCCTACACCTTTTTACATGTGTCATTTTATGTGACCCTATTTTTTTTTTAAAAAAAGGTAAGGCTTTGATCCTATGGTCATGGTCACCATCCTGACTTTTTCACCCCCTTTCCAAATGTTGATAGACTTTCCTAGCTAATTTTAACACATGAATTAGATAGTATCAGGAGTGGCACTCTTTAAAATACCAAGGTCCTAAACCAGCGGTTCTCAACCTGTGGGTCGCGACCCCTTTGGGGGTCGAACGACCCTTTCACAGGGGTCGCCGCGCACGCTAGCCCGCCATCTTGGTGCCACTGCCACACCCCCTTTGTCACCTCATCGCGCGTGGAGAGGGGGCGGGGTGGGGGTCGCGGGGGGCTGCAGCATTAGGAAGGTTGAGAACCACTGTCCTCAACCATTCTAGGTGTCATAGACTCCTATCAAAACTTTAAATGCAACCCAAATATTTTATAGGCCCATATAGCGCCTTCAGAACCAGTATTATGTGTTCCATTTAGCTGCCTTCCTTCTGCTTCATACACTCTTCAAGGGGAGATACATGTACAGTGGATACATAATACAGTACCCAATTGAGCTATTCCAATTAGACTAGGTGAGCCAAATCCAAAGGGGTTATAGCCTGTGCACCAGACTAATGAGAGACTGTGTTCAGGGAACCCCAACCTCCTTTAGCTTTGGCCAGGGGTGGGATTGAAAACTTTTAGCAACCGGTTCTCTGCCCGGTTTCTGGGTGGGCGTGGCCATGGGGGCGTGACCTACTTGGCCTCCTGCACCATGGTGGGGGGGCATTTTTGTCCTCCCCAGGCTCTGGAGGCTTTCTTCGAGCCTCTGGGAGGGCAAAAACAGCCTCCCCCGGGCTCCGGAGGCCCTCCGGAGGCCAGAAATGGGCCTGTTTCCGGACTTCCGGTACTTCTGGTAGGCCTGTTTTTCACCCTCCCCAGGCTCTGGAGGCTTTCCTCGATCCTCTGGGAAGGCAAAAACTGCCTCCCCCAGGCTCTGGAGGCCCTCCGGAGACCGGAAACAGGCCCGTTTCCAGACTTCCGGTACTTCCGGTAGGCCCATTTTTCGCCTTCCCAGAGCCTCCGTGTGGGCCTTGCACTTACCTTGCATCCAAAATGGGCTGCGTGGAGACTCCTGGGAGGGGCGGGGCAAGCGGGGTTAGCCAGTCCTTGCAACTACTGGTTCGATGAACCAGATGTAAAATTAACATCTGGTTCACCCGAACTGGTCCGAACTGGCTGAATCCCACCTCTGGCTTTGGCCTATTGACAGTTCTCCAGTTCTTTGTATCTTCAAGCAACTGTCAAGCACAGCCTCAACTGAGTGTGATGGAAAGAAGAGATACAGCTGATCCCAAACTCCACATACAATGTCATTAAAGCCCAAATCTATGGATGCAATGGCTTCATCTAAATGATGAACAGCAGAGGAGAAAGACCAATTGAGGATCTCACAAATGACCCAACAAAGAGGCCAGGAAAAGATTTACACTCTAGTGATGGTCCTGAAGGTAGGCATGGAGCCCCAATATTTGGAATCTCCGAATTCCAGCTCACCAACTCACAAAGATATTCCAGCTATATCCTTTGATCCATAAGAAAAATGTTAGGGTTAGCATTTTCCATGTTTTATTTTCAGTAAAGGCCATCAATTGGGACATCTGAGATTGCTTCTATTTTACTGTATATCTTGGAAATGATCTACATATCTACAGATACTTCCAAACCATGGGTGATAAGATTGTGCAAAACTTAACAGTACAGGAATATCACAACGATCCAGTGTTCTTCTGGATCATGGTGCTCCAAGGGTGTTCCAGAAGTAAATTTTCTGGAACCAGAAATGGCTTGTGGTGTTCTGGATGCATTCTGGCCCTGAGAAGTAGAAATTGTCTTGGCAGGAGAAAATTCCTGGTTGACTTTTGTGGAAGTTAAAGAAAAGCAGAGGATAACAGGGGTGAATAAATCTGACTGAAGTTTATTGATATAGGTCAAGGTGTTCTGCTTAAGGGGATGTACCAAGGGGAATGTTCAGCATGTATTATGCAGTGTATAGTAAACATCTAGTCTTGTCCTAAGCCTCACCTTCAAATCCTTCAAACTATTCTTTCATCTGTGAAAGTGTGACAACATACATTGTACATTTCAAGGGAAACTGACTCAATCACAATAAGTACTCTAAATATCTTGGGGTTACACTGGACAGGACACTTTACAGGGGTGGGATTCAAAAATTTTAGCAACCAGTTCTCTGCCCAGTTTCTGGGTGGGTGTGCACCATGGTGGGGGGGGCGTTTTGGCCCTCCCCAGGCTCTGGAGGTTTTCCTCAAGCCTCCAGGAGGGTGAAAATGGCCTCCCCTGGGCTCCTGAGGCCCTCTGGAGGCCCTTCGGAGGGTCCATTTCCAGACTTCCAGTAGGCCCATTTTTCACCCTCCCCAGGCTCCGGAGGCTTTCCTTGAGCCTCTGGGAGGGAGAAAACAGCCTCCCCCAGGCTTTAGAGGCCCTCCGGAGTCTGGAAATGGGCCCGTTTCTGGACTTCCGGTACTTCTGGTAGGCCCATTTTTCACCCTCCCCAGGCTCCGGAGCAGGGGTGAAATTCAAAAATTTTTCCCTATCAGTTCTGTGGGCATGGCTTGGTGGGCGTGGCAGGGGAAGGATACTGCAAAATCTCCATTCCCACCCCACTCCAGGGGAAGGGTACTGCAAAATCTCCATTCCCTCCCCACTCCTGGGGGAAGGATATTGCAAAATCTCCATTCCCACCCCACTCTGGGGCCAGCCAGAGGTGATGTTTGCCGGTTTTCCGAACTGCTCAAAATTTCCGCTACCGGTTCTCCAGAACCTGTCAGAACCTTCTGAAATTCACCCCTGCTCCGGAGGCTTTCCTCAAGCGAAAACGGCCTCCCCCGGTCTCCAGAGGCCCTCCGGATGCCAGAAACGGGCCCATTTCTGGACTTCTGGTACTTCCAGTAGGCCTGTTTTTTGCCCTCCCCGGGCTCTGGAAGCTTTCCTCAAGCCTCCGGGAGGGCAAAAATGGCCTTTCCCGGGCTCCAGAGGCACTCCAGAGGCCCTCCAGAGGCCAGAAACAGGCCCATTTCCGGACTTCCGGTACTTCCGGTAGGCCTGTTTTTCACCCTCCCCAGGCTCTGGAGGCTTTCCTCGAGCCTCGGGGAGGGCGAAAACAGCCTCCCCCAGGCTCCAGAGACCCTCTGGAGGCCGGACACAGGCCCATTTTTGGACTTCCGGTACTGCTGGTAGGCCCATTTTTCGCCCTCCCAGAGCCTCCACGTGGGCCCTGCACTTACCTCGCATCCAAAATGGGCTGCGTGGAGACTCCTGGGAGGGGTGGGGTGGGATGGGTGGGGTCAGCCAGTCCTTGCAACTACTGGTTCGGCGAACCAGATGTAAAATAAACATCCGGTTCTCCCGAACCGGTCCGAACCGGCTGAATCCCACCCCTGACTTTCCAACAAAGAAAGGACCTGGACAAAGACTGCTGCCAAACTGATCAGTAGAAATAACTTCTTGCACAAGATGTGTGGCAGTATTCGGGATTTGGTAATGGACCTACTACTGATATCTGCACTCAGATTGGTTTATTCAACAGCAGAGTATTGTGCTCCAATATGGCTTAATAGCTCATACACAAATAAGATTGATGCACAATTGCACGAGTCAATGCACATTGTTAGTTGGACAATCCGAACCTCTCCCACATACTGTTTGCTTGTTTTGAGCCTATTTACCACCTCCAGAAGTAAGACAAAACAATGCCTTCTTCCAAGAATACCTGAAAATTATTGAAACTCTCAACTGCCAATACTGAGAAATGTAGCCTGCTTGGGGTGAAACAGGTCGAGATCCAGACATCCAGCTATTTCTACTGCTAAAGTATTTGTGGGAGATATTGTATATGACATATTGTCATATACAATATGTGGAAACAGCACTGGATAGAAAATTGCCCCCCCCCCGCAATGTCAAAGTTTGCCTTGCATGTTGAAAAATACCACCTGGATTTGATCAGCTCCATGTGATATGGATAACACTGATCTGAATTTGCACTGGCCATGATAGATGTGCTGACTGAATTGTGATTGCGGGGCCGAAAAATCAACTATCCAGTAGATGATTCATTTGTGACAAATGAAGCAAAAATTATATCTCTAATCTTTGATATACTTTTATAATATCTTAGATTTTATATTTCATATTTTATATTTATATTATATCAAAATGTGATGTGAACATGCCATACAATAAATTATAACAGTGTGACAACATTCCTTATTTCTTTAAGAGCCGTGGTGGCACAATGGTTAGAATGCAGTATTGCAGGCTAACTCTGCCCACTGCCAGGAGTTTGATTCTGAACAGCTCAAGGTTGACTCAGCCTTCCATCCTTCCAAGGTCAGTAAAATGAAGACCCAGATTGTTGGGGGCAATTCGCTGACTCTGTAAACCACTTGGAAAGTGCTGTAAAGCACTATGAAGCGGTAGATAAGTCTAAGTGCTAGTGCTAATGCTATTTATTTTTAAATACACAAAACTGTATTGAACTTTGTTCTTCTCAACCTCTTCTACGTTAAGGTGATTTGACCATTTTTAACCTGTTATATTCATACAAAAATTGCGTAATAACATATAGGCGTAGTTCTTTGGTTTTACATTATATGGTTTAGAATGTAGTTATATTACACCATGGATTTCATTTAGGATGCATGTTAGAAGAAATTGGCTTTTCACTACAAAGTGACTTTGGCAAGACTATTGTTTCCTGAAGTGTTCTTACCATGGGGATTCTGCAGGACATGGTAAAAAAAAAGGCAAGATGGCAACTACACTGAAGCTCCACTAGTTTTTATGCATGTTGCAGATCATGGGGTTAATTTTTTTTTTAATTTAATGACTGCTGCACATAAAATACAGGCAGACTTTCAATTGCGGCACTAGTCTTTTTCATCGTACTCAGCAAGCACCACTCTTTGACACCACTCTTTGATTTATCAACCATGGACTGATGTACTATTATAGAGAGGTTGGTAGTTTTAGCAGGAGACCTTCTTGGTTTTTCATTTTAGCTAGCAGGATTTGGACTTCCACAGCTCACCCAGTTCAAATGGCTTCCAAGATCTATTTCACAATGTTTGCACTATTATTTCAGGGGGTCTCTTTCCCCTCCAGGGCATCCCAAGCTGGCAGACTATGCTGGAAAGAATGGGAAAGTGTTCTTCCATTGCCTCCCAAAAATTACACCATCGATCCATGAAATCACCATCAGTAATTTCCACTCAGGACTATCTTTATTGTTAGAAATTAACCCAAAATAAAAATGTAATTCTGTTAGAAAGGAAAAAAGAGGAAAAATTTAACACACACAGTCACACATAAACACACACACACACACACAGAGAGAGAGAGAGAGAGAGAGAGAGAGAGAGAGAGAGAGAGAGAGAGAGAGAGAGAGAGAGAGAGAGAGAGAGAGAGAGAGAGAGTGAGAGTATATTTGGAGTAATGGAAAGAAAAGGAAATAAAAGATGTCTGGATGAGAGAAAGTTGAGAATTTAATTAGAGAATCAGACCTGCATTTAAAAATGGAAACGTGTTATTTTGTAGGCAGCAAGTTTATAAGCTGAGGCAGGAGAAAAATGGAATTTGTGCTGTTTTTCCGAGAAGGTACTGTAATCGTGTCTTTAAAATCACAATAAATTGTAGACGAAAATTTTATTATCCTTGAATCCATTTCTTTCATAGTTTTCATTTGTTTGATATTTATTTTCCTCACCCTTCATTCCCCATTTTTTTTTTTGGGAGGAGCAGGAGGAGCAGGAGGAGGAGATGAGACACAATCAGGGGTGGGTTCTAACTTACCTCGCTGCCGGTTCGCTTCCTCCCGCGCCGTGTGGCCGTGCAAAAAAATCAAAAAAATCCCCACCCAAAAAGCCAAAAACAAGATGGCGATGCATGCACAGTGCCGGAAACTCGGCTTCTGCGCATGTGCAGAAGAAAAAAACCCGGAAATTTTAAAAAAAAATTAAATTTTTTTTAAAAAAAAGATGGCGGTGCCCACGGACCGGCACCGACCGAACCAGATCCATGATATCATCGTGATGTCACCAGCGGGTCGCTACCGGTTCGGGAGAACCGGTCCGAACTGGGAGGAACCCACCTCTGGACACAATGTAAAGCTGTTCCTAGTTGTCAAGATGACTACTAAGGACTTAAACATGAACTCATTAGGAGCCATCTTCCTAGATAGAAGTGTATGAAAAAATGCATTGGTTTGAGTATGTGCCGTTAAATTGATGTCAACTCTTAGCAACCACTAAGATAGATTTTTTTCCCATGACAATCTGTCCCTAACTGGTCCTTTAAGATCTTCCAACCATGCATGGGAAATATTGCCTACGTTTTAACAACACTGTTTATATTGCTATTTTTAATACTTTTTCTCTTCATTCATTTTTGGAACGATGTTCCTAAAACATCATTTGGCCTTAAGTGCAACTTTCCACGTCTCTTGCTTTTCTGGCTAATTGAGGTCAAACCCCTGTAAAAATTCTCTAAAGCAGCTTTTTCAACTTCTCTCCTCCTTCAGTGCTTCCCTTTTGATCAGACCATAATCCAGGAAGGGAATCTAATGTCAGGATGTGATCATGAGAGCAAAGACCACACTTTTTCTACAAGTGTTGCGTGTAAAAAGAGGCAGGGCTTTGATCTCACAGACACACCTGCCATCTTCACTTTTTGACTCCTGAGTCAAACTCAAAATCTCTTCCAGTCTGAATATGGAAGAATGCAACAACAGTGGCTAGCGGTGTTTTCCCTCTGCAATGTTGCTATAGCAATAGCAATAGCACTTAGACTTATATACCGCTTCACAGTGCTTTAGAGCCCTCTCTAAGTGGTTTACAGAGTCAGCATATTGCCCCCAACAATCTGGGTCCTCATTTTACCAACATTGGAAGGATGGAAGGCCTTGAGCCTGGTGAGATTCGAACTGCCAAATTGCAGGCAGTCGGTAGTCAGCAGAAGTAGCCTGCAGTACTGCACTCTAACCACTGCGCCACCCAGCCCTCGCCTTCTAAGTACTTGATAGGCTGGTGGCAATATTGTGGGAGCTTCATCACTGGAAACTTTCAAGAAGAGACTGGACTGCCATTTGTCAGAAATAGTGTAGGGTCTCCTGCTTGGGCGGGGGGTTGGACTAGATGACCTACAAGGTCCCTTCCAACTCTGTTAATCTGTTAATATGCTCGTGGTTTACCTGCCCATCAGTCACCTTGAAACAGTTGAAAATCAACTTAAAAATCAATTCTTGGACAGGAATATCCTCAAAGAAAGGTAAATAAATAAATTCAAGATGGCAGCCACCCTCCTTTTGTGATGCACATTAAAAGGAGGGCAGGGCTTTGATTGCAGGATTGTGGGTGCTATTATGTCTGCAGTCACCCCTGCTCTTGGATATTACCACTATATTTCCACACGTTTTTCCTAATTATGTGTGATATAACCTCTTATCTGTGGCTACGTTTCCTTTTTTGGCAAGGCATCTGTGTCCATTCTAAAACCAAAGTACATTTGTTTTGAAACTGAATTGAGAGAATCAAGATACCCAAGTCATGACTAAACTTTCCAAGATCTTTCTTTCACCACTGATATTTTACTCCAGGATAAAAATGTGAAAATAATTGACAGCATATGTAAGATTTTCTTCTTCTTGCCTTCTTCTCTTTTTATCTAATTTGGCACAAAAGGATGTAAAAAAAAAATGAGAAAATTGGCACAGGGCATTATATTCCTTGCCACATGAACAGCTCACCTTTTCGAAGCCAGACTTAGCTTATAGAATTCCTTCATTTCTTTCGTATTTTATCAATAGCTTTTTTGATGTTTTTATGGAAAAATATTGAAACACCTGTTTCCCCTCTTCTCAGGAGAAAATGTGGCTTATCTTCTGCTATAAATTATGATAACGAACTGGCCAACATGTGCCTGAATATTTGTTCATAAAAAGTGTGATCCAAAAAAACAAATATCATAACATTTAATATTAGAATTAATGTCATTTTTAATTAAATGGGTATTTGCATATAATAATAGACGCATTACATGCAAATACCCATTTAATTAAAAATTGCAAAAAGATAAGCAATACAGAGGGAGAAGACAGCTTTTTAATCAGTCTATCAGCCATTGAGCTGACGTATGGATTTTAAAGCTCAAAGACTACAAAGTCCATTGTTCAGTGCTCCTGTGAGTTAAGATAATGTGTTATTTGAACAAATCAGAATTTGCCTGCTGGAGTAAAAAAAAAAAAAGAATTGTTACTTCCTGTACATTTTGCAATACATTGATAGTAAACCAAAGAACGAAACAAGCAGCAATACAACTTAAGAAATTTCAGTTTTAAAATGTAAATGTTTGTGCTTGTATACAAATAGCTATTGCTTTTATTAAGATTATTACGTTATAGGAATGATCCACTAAGGAGCGGGCTCCACAGGTAGGGACAAAAAAGTCAAAATGGCAGCTACATTAAAAAATGGATGTAGCTTTGAATACACTGTCATGGCACCATCTTCACTTTTTTTTTATCCCAATCTGTGGACAACTCTGGACTGAAGCCTGCATGCAAGTGGGGCAGGTATGCAGTTTGACTTCAGAAGTTGTGGGAGCTTCATCACTGGAAGTTTTCAAGAAAAGACTGGACTGCCATCTGTCCGAAATAGTGTGTCTCCTGCTTGGGCGGGGGGTTGGACTAGATCAGTGGTGGGTTGCTGCCGGTTCGGACCGGTTCGCCCATACCAGTGGCGGAAATTTGCACCTGCTTGCCGAACCAGCAGCGATGGCCAGCTGTCCATGCCCCCAAACCGGTCCTCCGGTCGCCATGCAGAGGCTTCTGCGCATGCACAGAGGGTCATTTCCCCGACGTGATGTAACTTCCGTCGCGATGCGAATTGGTAGGGAAGGCAGGTAGAACCCACCCCTGGACTAGATTACCTACAAGGTCCCTTCCAACTCGTTTAATCTGTTAAAGGTGGTGGTCATGAACACATACAAAACCCCTACTTCTGTTTTATGTACATTGTGTCACACATATAGCTTGCTTTACCTGCACAAGCTGCTTTTCCCTATTCAAGAGAAGCACCTCGGCCCAACAGTTAAGAAAATGCTTGTTTCGCTCTAATGCAGCTTTGAGTAGGCTGAAGAAAACTCTCACAATCTGGAGGATAAGAGCAGAGATGGAGGGAAGCCAGCACAACCTACTATTTAGTTTCCTTTTAGTCTCAATTATATTTTGTTTTGTGGCAATGGGATTCCAGCTCAAGGTGACACTTTCTCAAATAGCTCCCTACTCCTCCCCTCCTGGGGCCTTGGAAAGAAGGAAAAGCAGGAAAGTAGACAAAGGCAGGAATTGTTGTGTGAATAACAAGCACAGTAAGATCTTTTAATCCCATGAAAATAATATTACAGCAGTTGAAAATAATATTACAGTAGTGGAAAGTACTACTCTGAATCTTGTAACTGATACTTAGAAAGGATGCACTCACACACTTGGTTCCATTTTTGAACTTCCTTTTAAAACATTCCTCTTTAGACATTTTTATTTATTCATTTATTTATTTATTGAATTTATATTGCCGCCTATTCGCACATGGCGACTCAAGGCGGCTTACAGAATATAAAACCTCATTTAAAACAAATAAAAAATAATCAAATAAATTAATATACTATAATATAATAAAATCACCCTCCACCCCTCACCCTCCACCCCGGCGACAGCAGATCACATGAGCCATTTAATGGGCTCTATCCCGCTCTGGGTTCCCCAGGCCCGCTGGCAGAACCAGGTCTTCAGCGCCTTCTGGAAGAGTGTTAGAGTGGGGGCCATTCTAATCTCTGGGGGAATGATGTTCCAGAGAGAGGGGGCCACCACGGAGAAGGCCCTTCTTCTGGGTCGCACCAGGTGTATCTCCCTAGGGGAAGGGACCAGCAACATTCCCTGCCTCCCCGCTCTGATGGGTTGGGTAGATGTGACTGGCAAGAGACGGTCCCTCAGATAACCTGGTCCCAAGCCATGAAGGGCTTTAAAGGGGACAACCAGCACCTTGAATTGCACCCGAAAGCAAATCAGCAGCCAATGCAGCTCCTGCAAGAGAGGTGATACATGTGCACACCGGGGTCTGCACAAAACCATGCGGGCCGCTGCATTTTGCACCAACTGGAGCTTCCAGATGCTCTTCAAGGGCAGCCCCATGTAGAGCGCATTGCAATAGTCAATATGGGAAGTTTTAGGAGACTTTTCTCTTGTAAGACCTACAAATCACAGTATATTCACGTGAAACCTTATCCCATTTCCAGCAATACTTGTTGCTTTTGTTCTTAATGTATCAGGCAGGTTGAAGCAATAGTAGAAAAGAAAAAAAAACACATTTCAGTTGAGTGTTGATAAATGACATAGTCAATATGGGCTTCTGAAGGAGCCCTCAACATGGCAAATATTGTGGGCAGATGTCCCCAAGTCAGGGTACCTAAGCTACATTGTCTTTTGTTCCTGAGTATACAGAAACATTGAAGCCACGATGACACCCCATGCTTCATAGTCTACTATAGAAATGACAGGAATTCAATCATTTGCATCAGTTGTGCAATGATGACATGATGCATGGCTGGCTAGGGAATTCTGGGAGTTGAAGTTCATACATCTTAAATTGTCAAGGTTGAAAAACACTGCTGTAAACCAGCAGCATCTGCAAGGGGAGTTAAAATCTGCCAGATGGCAGTCCTGGAGTTGTGATCCAAGCTCTGCCACCTGCCATACCCCAAGGGTTGGAGTCTGGATAGTGATCTTAAAAATGTTGATGGAAAAGTAGCATAAAAGAACCTAACACAGGGCTGTCAAACTCAAGGCCCATGGGCCAGATTCCAGGCTACCTGAGCAATCGTCTCACCCCAGCGGGATTGGCCCACCCACTCATGTTGGCAGAAGGGGCATGCTGCAGATCTCATTGGCCAAGGAATTTCGGCTGATGGGGTCCAGGAAAACCGCCCTTTCTGCCACAGCTCCTACCCTCTGGAACATTGTGCTTCTTGAGATCAGATCTGTCCCTATCCTTTTGGCCTTCCATGAAAGCATCAAAACCTGGTTTTGTCAGTTGGCCTGGGACCTGCCATCCTGGAGGTGGTTACTGGATTAAATATAAATTCCCAACCCTACTCCATTGTACAGGTGGTCCTCGATTTACAACAGTTCACTTAGTGACCGTTTGAAGTTAAAATGGCACTGAAAAAAGTGTCTTAAGACTATTTTTCACACTTATGACCATTGCAGCATCCCCATGGTCATGTGATTTATATTCAGATGCTTGACAACCAAGTCACATTTATGACAGTTGCAGTGTCTCGGGGTCATGTGATCCCCTTTAGCGACCTTCTGACAAGCAAAGTCAATGGGGAAACCAGATTCACTTAAGAACTGTGTTACTGATTTAACAACTGCAGTGATTCACTTAACTGTGGCAATAAAAGTCATAAAATGTGGCAAAACTCACTTAACAAATTTCTTACTTAACAACATAAATTTTGGGCTCAGTTGTGATTGTAAGTTGAAGATTACCTATAAAACTCCTATTTTAACTCTGCAATGTTAATTTTAATGTAACATTTATTGTTCTATTTTTTAAATGTTTTATAATATATATTTTAATCGGGTTGTAACTCACCCATGGTTGCATGACTGCAAAATGGGTGGCATATAAATTTAATCAATCAATCAATCAACCAACCAACCAACCAACCAACCAACCAACCAACCAACCAACCAACCAACCAACCAATCAGGTTTAACTATATTTGGGACATCTGGATAAAGGGCAGATCCTGCAGGTTTCACTGATGAAAACTGAGAGTTATTTGTCGATCTTCTATTCTCACAGTAAAGTTAGAGTCTTGGTCATCTTCTCTGTCACAGTCCATCTCGCTTGTTTCAAAACAGAAATGGTTGTTTGTTCTTTTGCCTGAATACATGCTAAAAAAAGACAATTCTCTGACATTTTGCCTTGTAGCTGGAAATATACAGCAGCCTCAACTGCGCCCTGAGAGTTGTCTTTCTGTTCTAGCTCATGTCTCTGCAGACTTAGCAGCCCCAAGCCAGCAAAATTCTTGAGAATTATACTACATCTTGCAGCTTGTATCAGGGGAATTAAAACCTCTAAAGACAAGAGTGTCCAAATATGGGATGAGTTACCGCACGGGGAATGGGAATACTGAAGAGATTCTCAGCAGTGAATTTCTGATAGGTTTCTTTTTCCCCAGCTTTTAAAATTATCTATATACTACTATGTCAGAGTATGTTCATAGACTGGAATAGACATGGTAATAGGTCAGCCAATGGGGACCGTTTGGTGACCCAGACGGCTCGGAGCCTGGGCGTGGCTTAGGTTCACTGATCTGTATGTGTATATATATCTATATCTATATCTATATCTATATCTATATCTATATCTATATCTATATCTATATCTATATCTATATCTATATCTATATCTATATCTATATCTATATCTATATCTATATCTATATCTACAATATATCTATATCTATATCTATATCTATATCTATATCTATATCATCTATATCTATATATATCAGTAGTGGGTTCTAAAACCCTTTATTACCAGTTCGTGCGCATGCTCGTGCCGCTTCTGTGCATGCGCAGAAGCATATATATATATATATATATATGAGAGCCTCTGTATTATATTGCTTCTTTGAATATTACTTCTGAATTCTGTACTTCTGGATTCTGCTGTATGGTATTGTATATAAAGAAGTTTCTTATATATAATTGAATCCTGCTGAAGTTCATTTAATTAGGTGCTGGTCAGATGTGCTGCAAAACTCTGATATACTAAAACTCCCCTGTTTGTCTGTTGGTAGCCTTCAATTAATTGAAATGGTCCATCACAGAGCAACAATTTTGGAAGCAAGGTACTTCAGATGGGCTAACTTAAAGAATGTGTATGAAATCCAGGACCTGTTACTCTGGTGGAATTTGGAATTTCAAAGACTTTCAGAACAGTTGTGTTTGCTATGCCACACATTGTCATGTTAAGCTGCAGTCACGTGATCGTGATTTTTGACACTCCTGGTCAGTTTCCCGTAAGCAAACTCAATGGAGAAGCCAGCAAGAAGTCAAAAATCATTCCCATTGTGTTTTTTCCCATTCGTGGCCATTTTGTTTTTCGGCTTAGGTAAGGCAATATCTCTGAAAAGATGACCCAATGGATCATGGATCTTCTAGTTGAATTTTAAAACTATTCCTGCTTTAATGTTTTAAATTTCCTGGGCAATCCTTTGCTATTTGGTTCTTTTATTGATATATTGTGTTTTAACTTGCCCTTGAATTCCTAACCCATATTAAAGTAGCCACATCCTTTTCAAGTTTCCACATGAACGTGAAAAAAAGGGTTCATGCCTTAAAATATCTGTTCATGTATTAAATCATGTACTTTCCAGTTGACCATATCAAATGTCATATAATACTTGTTTCAGAAATGTGGATTAACAACCAGTCTCTCTCCTTCATGAAGACCAATGCTACCCACTCATATTGTCATTCTTTCATTGCCAAGATTTATTATGGTAATGGCAATTAAAAAAAAAAACTAGTCAGTACTGTCCAT
Organism: Thermophis baileyi; assembly: GCA_003457575.1. Classification (NCBI taxonomy): domain Eukaryota; kingdom Metazoa; phylum Chordata; class Lepidosauria; order Squamata; family Dipsadidae; genus Thermophis; species Thermophis baileyi. The sequence continues at coordinate 288,252 of QLTV01001013.1, forward strand.
GGCGGTAGTAAAGGCTGCAAAACTGTGTTTTCAATCCTTGAATGAAAAGACCTCTAGAGCAGGGGTGAGTTCTAACTTACCTCGCTGCCAGTTCACTTCCTCCGGTGCCACGTGCCTCATGGGCGCGCGTGCACTTCGTGCCGGCGTGCATGCGCAGTGCCGAAAAATCCAATTTTAAAAAAAAAAAAGCCGAAAACAAGATGGCGACGCATGCACAGTGCCGGAAACTCGGCTTCTGCGCATGCGCAGAAGAAAAAAAACCCGGAAAAAAATTCCCCCCAAAAATAAATAAAAAATATGGCGGCGCCCACGGACCGGCACCGACAGAACCGGTTCCGTGACGTCACCGTGACGTCACCAGCGGGTCGCTACCGGTTCGGGCGAACCGGTGCGAGCCGGGAGGAACCCACCTCTGCTCTAGAGATCATCTAGTCCAGGGGTGTTAAACTCAAGGCCCGGGGTGTTTAGATCTGGCCTGTGGGTCTGCCTTGGAAACAGTGAAGGACTGGCCCACGGTGTCCCTGCCAGCAAAAACAGAGCTCGGGAGGGCCGCATGCGGCCCTCCTGAGCTCTGTTTTCACTGGCAGAGGGTTGCAGGAGGCCGTCACAGCCAAAAACTGAGCTCAAGAGGCTGTGTGCAGCCCTCCTGAGCTCTGTTTTCACTGGCAGAGGGTTGCAGGGGGCTGTCACAGCCGAAAACTGAGCTCAAGAGGGCTGTGTGCAACCCTCCCGAGCTCTGTTTTCACTGGCAGAAGGTTGCAGGAGGCCGTCACAGCTGAAAATGGAGCTCAAGAGGGCTGTGTGCAGCCCTCCCGAGCTCTGTTTTCACTGGCAGAAGGTTGCAGGAGGCCATCACAGCCGAAAACGGAGCTCAAGAGGGCTGGATGGGAACAAATGACCGTGAATATATATCTACATCTGTATCTGTATATCTATATCTCTATCATCTCTGTCTCTGTCTCTCTGTCTCTCTTCTATACAGTATATCTATATCTATCTCTAACATCTATATCTATGAGTGTGTGTGTGTGTGTGTGTATGTGTGTGTGTGCATGTATGTGCATTTAGCACAGGGGTGTCAAACTCAAGGCCTGGGAGCCAGATCCGGCCCGCAGGGTGCTTAGATCTGGCCCACGGGGCCACCATGGAAACAGCAAAGGACCAGCCCGCGGTGCCTCTGCCAGCGAAAATGGAGCTCAGGATGGCTGTGTGCGGCTCTCCTGAGCTCTGTTTTCACTGGCAGAAGGTTGCAGCAGGCCGTCACAGCTGAAAATGGAGCTCGGGAGGCCTGTGTGCAGCCCTCCCGAGCTCTGTTTTCACTGGCAGAAGGTTGCAGGAGGCCGTCACAGCTGAAAATGGAGCTCAAGAGGGCTGTGTGCAGCCCTCCCGAGCTCTGTTTTCACTGGCAGAAGGTTGCAGGAGGCCATCACAGCCGAAAACGGAGCTCAAGAGGGCTCTGTGCAGCCCTCCCGAGCTCTGTTTTCACTGGCAGAAGGTTGCAGGAGGCCATCACAGCCAAAAACTGAGCTCAAGACGCTGTGTGCAGCCCTCCTGAGCTCTGTTTTCGCTGGCAGAGGGTTGCAGGAGGCCGTCACAGCCGAAAACGGAGCTCAAGAGGGCTGTGTGCAGCCCTCCCGAGCTCTGTTTTCACTGGCAGAAGGTTGCAGGAGGCCGTCACAGCTGAAAATGGAGCTCAAGAGGGCTGTGTGCAGCCCTCCTGAGCTCCGTTTTCGCTGGCAGAAGGTTACAGGAGGCTGTCACAGCCGAAAATGGAGCTCGGGAGCCTGTTTTCACTAGCAGAGCACTCGGGCCACCACAGGCACCCCCGACATGAGTGACATCGAACTGATCATGCTCACCCTGGCTCACCCACCCCTGCCCCCCAAGGTCAGACACAACCCTGATGCGGCCCTCAATGAAATTGAGTTTGACACCCCTGATTTAGTCCAACTCACTGGCCAGAGCTGGAATCCACTACAGTATTACAGCCATGAATGTTCTGGAGCAGAAGTTTCTTAGGCCTCTCAGACACCCCATAATATTGTCAGGAACTTGAGGTGCTATCAGTGGGCCCCCTTCTCAATCTGGATTTTATATGAATTCTTTTTTTTTGCTTTTTTCCCCTCTTCTTTTCAAAAGGCGACTGAGCGATTTTTATGACCAAATAGCTTTTGGAAGCTATTCAGAGGCATTGAACAATAATTACAGTGAGTCCACTCACCCGCTGAGGTGGAAGAGAGCGAAATAGAGGTTTGTTCGTATTCTTTACACTAAACGGTATTATTTCACATATGAACACCTGCCTCAAAGCAGCAGCAGGGGTTCCTGCTCAAAAAAGGAAAATGTCTTTTCTTTTTTTTTTTCAGAAAAGCAAGATTTTGGCAAAGAATCTGTCTTCTTCCTTTGAGCTGAAAACCTATTTCTTTTTCAGCTGTGCTCGAGCACTAAACCTGGGTTCCTCTTGGGGTCTATATAAGGAGATGTTTGTATGGAATATATCGAATTGTTTTCAGGCTGTGGCGTCCTCGGAAAGAGTCAAAAAAAGGCAAAATGGTGGCCACAGCATTGTAATTGAAAGTGGGATTTCCATCACGTTGCCTTCACCACCCTCTTCTCTGTTTTGACTCCTCTGGCAGACGCCGGTGCAAGTTCTATTGAACAGTTTGTGTAATTAGGTTATTCGTCCTTCTCTGGGTCATAAGTGATCATTTTCTTCCATCTCTTTTTGACTCTAAATACTCCCAATCTGTAAATGTTTACCTAGCATATGAGGGCCAACCAGACAGACCGAGCAGTGTCCATATCAGTGTTTCTCAACCTTGGCAATTTTAACATGGGTGCATTTCAGTTCCCAGAATTCCCCAGCCAGGATTCTGGGAGCTGAAGTTCATCCATCTTAAAGTTCCCAAGGCTGAAAAACACTGCTATACGGGAACTTTCTATCTCAACCTCATAGGAAACTCAGTGGGAAAGTTGCAAATGACGATTATGTGACCCCAGGATGTTGCAACCTTCATAAATACATGCCAGAGGCTGAACACCCAAATTCTGATCACCCAATGGGTAGAGGTTTTACAAGGGAGACCCAAGCTCAAAATAAGAAGGGATTTCCTGACGGCAAGAGCTGTGAAGCAATATATATATATATATATA
>QLTV01001014.1:90193-106552 GCA_003457575.1 Thermophis baileyi
TTCCCCTGCCACGCCCACCAAGCCACACCACGCCCACCAAGCCACGCCCACAGAACCGGTAGTAAAAAAATTCGGATTTCACCACTGCAGGAGGGGATTAATATTTGCAGATGGGATAGCGACTCAGGCCACGGGTCCCGTAATTCCTTCAACCCAGGGACAATCACAGATTCCCCACCCCTGACCCTCAGAAGCAAATAAGTTCAGCTTAACGGTGAAAGTTCTGAGCTGGGAAAGCCTTTTCAGATAACCAACTGATTAATTCAGATAATCAACTGGTTAATGAGATCTCATTAATCAGTTGGTTTGTTGATGGATCATATTTGTTGATGGATCATATTTGTTGATGGATCATATTTGTTGATGGATCATATTTGTTGATGGATCATATTTTGGGATTCAGCCTCTCCCTCTTTGCACCTTTGAGCTAATATGCTAGACGAAATGGCCTGGGGCCCAGGTGGTGCAGTGGTTAGAGTGCAGCATTGCAGGCAAACTCTTTCCACAGCCTGGAGTTCGATCCTGATGGGACTCAAGGTTGACTCAGCCTTCCGTCTTTCCGAGATTGGTAAAATGAGGACCCAGATTGTTGGGGGCAAGATGCTGACTCTATAAACCGCTTAGAGAGGGCTGTAAAGCACTGTGAAGCAGTATATAAGTCTAAATGCTATTGCTGTTGCTAACTCTGCCCACTGCCAGGAGTTCGATTCTGATAGGGCTCAAGCTTAACTCAGCCTTCCATCCTTCCAACATCGGTAAAATGAGGACCCAGATGGTTGGGGGCAAGATGCTGACTCTATAAACCACTTAGGGCTGTAAAGCACTGTGAAGCAGTATATAAGTGCTAAGTCTATTGGATTTCAGCAAGTTGTTTGTTTATATCAGACCTGGATGTCTTTGGAGATTCTCGGTCATCCAGGTCATGGTTGTGCCAAAGGTGCTTTTTCAAGAGGCAATTGGACTTTCTGGTTTTTCTTCGAAGCTTCTTGGATGAGAAGTGAAACGTCTTCAAAGAAAAACCAGAAAGTCCAGTTGCCTCTTGAAAAAGCACCTTTGGATCAGACCTGGGTATTTTAAAGTCCCTGGGCCATATCCGGCCCTTTGGCTGTCCTTGTCCAGACCGCATGGATTGCTTTTATTGTGACGGCAACTGCTGTTCAGTTTTTCCAATTTATGTATGTACGTGCGTGCATGTCTACGAATCTTCACCGCCGTGTTGGTTCAGCCCTCCACAACAGTCCCAGGTTCTCATGTGGCCCATTGAGGAAATTCATTGCCCATCCCTGGTTTAAGAGCCGAGGTGGCGCAGTGGTTAGAGTGCAGTACTGCAGGCTACTTCAGCTGACTGCTAGCTGCAGTTCAGCGGTTCAAATCTCACCGGCTCAAGGTTGACTCAGCCTTCCATCCTTCCGAGGTGGGTAAAATGAGGACCCAGATTGTTGGGGGAAATATGCTGACTCTGTGAACCGCTTAGAGAGGGCTGTAAAGCACTGTAAAGTGGTATATAAGTCTAAGTGCTATTGCTATTGCTATTGCTATTTAGGTTTAACATCTGTCAAGCCAGTGCTTTAACATTGCCAGGAGCAAGTTCTTTTGTCCCCTGAGTCATATTGTTTGTGAAACACACGTTATTGCCCTAACTCTTGGAACATTTGACTTTCCAGGTCAATCAATATATTCCTGTTGTTCTACTTATGCCTGCTGGTGAGCAAAGCTATCATATGCACTACTTTGAAATATGTCTGGCAGAGTGTCCCATATCATGACGAACCCTGGTACAATTCCAAAACCCAAAGAGAGAGAGAAGCCTTCAAGGTAGATCGGTTGACTTGTGTTGGTTGGCGGTTGTCTACATTCAAATTTGTTCCATGCATGGGTGGCTTGATGTCTCTTACTTGATGTATGTCTATGTTCTTTTTAGCTGCTAAAGATGTTCACCGATTTCCTGTCCTTCATGGTCCTCTTCAACTTCATTATCCCGGTCTCCATGTATGTGACTGTCGAGATGCAGAAATTTCTAGGCTCCTTCTTCATTGCCTGGGACACAGAGATGTACGATGAAAATATTGAAGAAGGCGCGTTGGTGAACACCTCTGACCTCAACGAAGAACTTGGGCAGGTCAGTCACGTCTCCCTGTGCCTTCCACCATCCAACAGAGGCAAATGTTGCCTGGTCTTCTAACCTTCTTGCCTCTGTTCCTCTGCAGAAAATGCAGATGGAATCTGTTATTACCAAACAATAATGAACATAGATTGGGATTGGACTAGAAGACCTCCAAGGTCCCTTCCAACTCTTATTATTCTGTAGATTTCTTGTTACCAACCGAAACGAATCATGGCTCTCAAATCGGATAAGGGCAAATGCTACTCTTGCAGATGGCGTGTGTTCCATCTGGTTGAACTCTTCTACCATAGCTTCTTCTCCACAAAGAAGCTATCTTTGGAGCTTAATAAGGAGACTTTTCTCTAGAGAAAAGAAGCTTGTGAGTTGTGAGTCTTTGGTTTTAGTCTCCAGTTTCAATTCCAATTTAAAAACAAGATTTGTGTTGCCCCTCTCCGGGACTTGTCATATCTTGAAACACAATATATGCATACAAAATTGTAAAAAGAAGAAAGGGAAGACGGAAAGGGAACCGAAGATGACACTGCTTAATTTCTTTTTTATTACTTCCCTTCCATGCGCAAGCGTTACTGCTGACTTTGTTTTATCTTAAATGTCACTATTAGGAAGGGGAAACGCCCCCCCACCCCCACCCAGATGCTCTGGCACAAAATTGTGCCTATCTAATCTGTTCTAAAATTGTTCCCCTCTTAAAAAAAGGAAACGGTCTCCTTTTTTCCTTCTAGGTTGAATATGTGTTTTCGGATAAAACGGGGACTTTAACGGAAAACACCATGGAATTCATTGAGTGCAGCATTGACGGCTACCGATACTGCGACTCCTTTCCACAAGTGGATGCAAAGAGGTCTACAGGAAAAGCAGACAAGGTACAACATTCCCTTTCCACATTTCCAGCATCGGAAGTTGGAGAACAGAAAAGACTTCTGGGCTTCTTTTGATTTTTAGATGCCCCTTTTTGTGGGATTCATAGCTGCATCTGCTTGGCCTACACAGGTCTCTAGATCTCTACAAATGTTCAAGAGAACCTCTAGTCAATAGGGAAGCAGAGTGCCTCTTGTGAAGTTGAAGATCCATAGCCCTTGTAAGATAAGTCCTGACACCCTTGGATTTATACCTGCTTGTATTAACCGTTGACTTGGGTGAGGAGAAGGGACATTCTATCCAGTTAATTTTAAGTTAAGCTGGTGTAATATTTTACATAGTATGGCAGGGCTAAGAATGTAGATCAAGGGTGAAGGATATGATCGTGGTGTCCCATCTCCCCCAGGTTTGACTTGAGGAGAAAAGATGGGACGGTTGGACCGTTGGAGTAGAACCTAACTCAGAAGCCCTCTCGGACTCCAGGATCTGAAAGTCTCCCGGTTTAACGTAGTTTCTTCTCTTTGTTGCCCTCCTTTCTAGAGACAAGAAGAACTGTTCCTTCAAGCGTTGTGTCTCTGCCATACGGTTCAAGTCCAGCAAAAAGACGAAATCGATGCAGTGACATTGCAGCCCAAAAAGACACAAATCTACGTTGCAGCTTCTCCGGATGAAGTGGCTTTGCTACAGGGGGCTCAGAAGTAAGGCCCTTTTCCCCCCACTGTATTATTCCCCCCCCGTCCCAGTTTCACTTCAGTGTCATGCAGGTGGTTGATGAATGGCCAATTCCATCTTCAGATGCTGAGAATTTTGATACATTGCATGATTGATTCACCGGGACATCTGCTCCCGTGCCCCTAGCCTACACAGAGTTCTTGACTTACGACCATAATTGAGCCCAGAACTATAGACGTATGTCAAAGTGGTCATTAAGTGAGCGTCACGCAACCACGCCTGATTTTACATACTTTTTTTGTGGCAGTTGTTTCAGAGAACGCCACGGTGGTTACGGGAACATGGTTGTTAAACGAATCCATTATATCCAATGGGTGTTTTTTGTGCCAGGAACAAAATTAAACAGACTGCAATAAAGATGGATTTGGGTTTGATTCAAGGACTTTCTGTGTAAACCTCAATGTTGGTGGAAAACTCATGCAGAGCAATTCTGAACCCCCCATTAACACCTGGCAGGGTGATAGGTTTCTGAAGAGAAGTGTGACTCAAGTCTGGCACTCGCACTGATTGTGCTTTTGGCGTGAAAGGTTAAAATTATGCCTCACTTTGAAGTGGTTCCTGATGTATAAGGGCAGAGTCTCCTTTTTTGACTTCTGAAATTAAATACAAGTGGCTTCTACTTACGAGCACAATTGGGAGCGGAACTTCAGTCGCTAAGCGAGTGGGTTGTTAAGTGTGTTGCACCCAATTTTACAACCTTTTCTGCTACGGTTGTTAAGCGAATCACACCGTTGTTAAGCGAATCTGCCTCCCCCCCTTCGACTTTTGCTTGCGGGAAGGCAGCTGGGAAAGTCAGAAACGGTAATCAGATGGTAAACGGTAAACACGAAACTGTCATAAGTACCTGCCAGTTGCCAAGCCCCCAAATTTTGATCAGGTGACCACGGGAACTTTGTGATGGTTTTAAGTGCAGGGACCAGTTTTGGAAGTCACTCTTTTCAGCACCGTTGTAAGTTTGAACGGTCACTGAATAAGTCGAGGACTAGTGAAAATAAAGACGTAAAAACTTGAACCGCTCCAGCAAAAGGAAAAAGAGCTGAACGTTTTGTACAAGCCTTGAACTCTGTGCCCATTGCGATGCTTCCTGGCTCCTCCGCTCCATAGCCCATGAACAACCCTACCCCAAATTGCCTCTCTGGTCAACCTCCCTCTTCTGCAATCTTTATTTTACTTTGCTTTATTTAATCCGCTGTTTTTTGGTTTTTGGTACCTAAAGGGTGTGCCTGTGTGATGCATGTACGTGTGCGACTGTGTGCGTTGGGTTTTTTTTTTTTTTAACGCCATTCTGTCCTTTTTGTTCATTGACAGGTATGGTTTCACTTTTCTAGGACAAGAAAATAACTTCATGGCGGTAGAGAATTCCAAAAAGCAAATTGAGAGGTAGGTGCGTTTGCAGGTTAGCCTCCTCCAAGGAAGCCGCGGCTAGTCACGGGAGCACGAATTAAGTTTCGAAAAGGATCCAGAATTGAACCGGCTGGTTTAATTTTGGTTTCTACTCCCCCCCCCACACACTCCAATTTATTTATCCGCATTCGTTGAGCTTCGCGCCCAAACTTCTCACGTTCATTTCTGCTTCTGCAAGAAAGGGGTGTTGAAGGATGGACCTGTCGGGTCCACCTGGGAGTTCCATCCATGTTTTCCTCATGAATCCTTTCACGATACATAATGACAACTTTAGGCAGGATTTGGAAGCAAAGTGGCCCATCACAACCCCTCTTGAGATGTGGATCCTGACCCCCAACTCAGTAAATATGATTGTGATCATCATCATCCAAAAATGATGATAACAGAATAAACAGAGTTGGAAGGGACCTTGGAGGCCTTCTACTCCAACCCGCTGCTCAAGGAGGAGATCCTGTACCATGGGTGTCCAACCTTGGCAAATGAGATGATGATGATAATGGTCATCCAAAAATGATGATGGTAACAGATAACCGTATAAACAGAGTTGGAAGGGACTAGGAGGTCTTCTACTCCAACTTCCTGCTCAAGCAGGAGATCATCGTGATCATCATTACCACCATCCTCAACACATCAATGTTCTCAGATGAAACCTTCAAGATTTGAAGGAAGCTTTTAGTCTTTTCATTCATCGTGGTGTCATACCTTGAAGCTGAGATCCATGAGATTCCAGAAGAGTTCACCATTAGTGTCTGGGGAAAAAAATGCCTAAGACATACATGCATACCTAGCTTTTTAATATGGTTTCCCTGGAATGTTTCAGCAATTCTGTTCTGCATGTAGTCTTGCACGTACCCTTATGTTTTAAATTATTCCAGTTATGTCTGTGTTTTATATTTGTGATTTAGCATAAATCATAAATCGGCTTCACTGGAACTTAACGTGCGGTCCTGATTTCTTCACGCCTGGCATTTTTCTTATTTGAGTTTGATGGGGTTAGAATTTCTATCAGTTCCTCACCACTAACTATTCCTTCTCTTCCCTTTAAAAAAACCCAAAGATACGAACTTCTGAATGTCCTTGATTTTGACTGCGTCCGTCGCCGGATGAGTGTTATCGTGAAGATGCCGGATGGTGAGTAGAAACCTGGGAATATCCTCTGATATAGGAGGAAGAGTGTGAACTAGCCATGTTATCTCTCCAGGAGAAATGTTCGTATGGATGAACATTTGAAGAACGGTTGCAGGATTTGAGTATGGCTAGTCTGGAGAAGAGAAGGGTGACATGATAGTAGTATTCCAGTATTTGAGGGGCTGCCACAAAGAAGAGGGGGGTCAACCTATTTTCCAACACACCGGAAGGTAGGACAAGAAGCAATGGATGGAAACTTATCAAGGAGAGAACCAACCTGAAATTAATTAACGAGAAAATTCCCGACGGTGAGAATAATTAATCGGAAGAACGACTTGCCTTCAGAAGTTGTAGGTGATCCATCACTGGAGGTTTTTAAGAAGAGATTAGATAGCTACTTGTCTGAAATGGTGTAGGGTCTCCTGCTGGAACACAGGGTTGGACCTCTAAGGTCCCTTCCAGCTCTATTCTGAATTTGAATTTTGGATGTAAGCAAGGGGGCATAAGCGGGTTTTTTAATGACCCCATCAGCCATAACTATTTGTTTAATCAAGTCTTCAACGCTGAGCCACTTAGAATATCTCCAACCTTGACATCAGCAGAATATCTCCAACCTTGACATCAGCAAGGTCCAATGCTCTAATTCAGGGATCTCCAGGCTTGCCAACTTTAAGACTTGTGGACTTCTCTGGGCTCCTCTGTTTTCCTCAGAGGAACATGAGGGTGTGGACGTATCCTTTGTACCTTAACTAACATCAAAATGTTCTGCTTCCCTGTCTTTTAGGAAGAATATACCTGTTTTGCAAAGGAGCGGATTCTTCAATTTTCCCAAGGGTCCCTGAGGCTGAAGCACAAAGGACAAAAGCCCATGTGGAACAGAATGCAGTGGTAAGTCCTTCAGACCTGCTGGGCTTGTAGATGTTCAGGATTCCATCATCTTCAACTTAAACCCCAAGGAAAGAAATTGGTGGAGTCCTTCTCCTTCTCCTTCTCTTCTCATCCTTCTCCTTCTCCTCCTTCTCCTTCTCCTTCTCCTTCTCCTTCTCCTCCTTCTTCTTCTTCTTCTCCTTCTTCTCCTTCTTCTTCTCCTCCTCCCTTCCTTCCTTCCTTCTTTGAAAAGGAAATAAATTGGTAGAGCCCTTCTCTTCCTTCTCCTTCTCCTTCTCCTTCTCCTCCTCCTTCTTCTCCTCCTCCTTCTCTTCCTTCCTTCCTTCCTTCCTTCTTTGAAAAAGAAAGAAATTGGTGGAGCCCTTCTCCTTCTCCTCCTTCTCCTTCTCCTTCTTCTCCTCCTTCTCCTTTAACCCCAAGGAAAGAAATTGGTGGAGTCCTTCTCCTTCTCCTTCTCTTCTAGTCCTTCTCCTTCTCCTCCTTCTCCTTCTCCTTCTCCTTCTCCTTCTCCTCCTCCTTCTCCTTCCTTCCTTCCTTCTTTGAAACGGGCATATTTTAGAATTAAGAGGGCAAAAGCCTTCTGAGATTGGCCCTGGCCATGTATAAGATCAATCCAGGGTATTCGCTGCATCATCATGTCATTTTAGCAAGCAGCAATCCCAGCCAGCTTTGAAAAGCTACCATATATGGGCTGTATTTCAGAATGGTTTTGGGTTCCTCTCTTCTGGAATGACTCTTCTGGATCACATCTTCTGCTTGTTGTCTCTCAGGATGGATATCGGACACTCTGCGTGGCGTATAAAGAAATACCTGCCGCCGTCTACAAGGTTCTAGAGGCCCAGATTAAGGAAGCCACCGTGGCCCTACACAACCGAGAAGCCAGGATGGCCAAAGTCTTTGATGATATTGAGAAGGACATGCATCTGATTGGCTCCACTGCTGTAGAAGACAAGTGAGCCCCATTGGCTAGTTCAGATAACCCATCCCGCCTTCCGAGGCAGTTGAAGTCCCAACTTATTTTAATCATCAGCTTTAATCAGATGGCGGTGTGGTGTGCCCAAATTCTTCTCTTCAAGTGGGAAACGTTTCATTTGCCAGTTTATTAGCCCCATGAGTAAGGGCATGCTTTGTAGACCAACTTTCTGCGTTCAGAAAATGTGGGGACTACCCAATTAAACACCCCTTCTCATCTTTTTTTCAAGGAACAGAGGACTTTTGGGAAGGAGGGGGAATAAACAAAGTGATACTTTTAAAAAAGCTTTTTAAACTAAATTTGGTACCCAAAAGGGTACTGCAGAATTAAGGATGTGTTTGTCACTTGAATGATTTAATATATCCCACACAGCGGTGGGTTGCTCCCGGTTCGGACCGGTTCTTAGAACCGGTAGCAGTGGCAGCGGGAGGCTCTGCCCACCCGCCCGGGACGCTTCTGCGCATGCGCAGAAGCGTGGCGCACGCGCACGAGCGCACACGCAAACCGGTAGCAAACTAATTCAGAACCCACTACTGATCCCACACTGTAATAGCCACAACTACTCATATCAGTCAAGGATGCTATGATAGAAATGTTTGATAGGCTAAGTACCTAAGCTAGCTATAGAAGATGGGACTTCTAGACCAGAATATCAGGTGAGGGAAGACTGACTTGGCAAATAAGTCTCAAAAATTGGAAAAAAATCCCTCTAAATTATAAACTGGAGAAGTGGATGGAGAAAACGTTGGTCCAGATTAGAATTCTTCTACATGTTCTTCTTGTCTTGGCTGTCCTCGGTGGGTTGGTGTATGTAGCTCAACTGCTTCCTTGCTACATACCTGTTCTGAAGGACCCCTTTCCTAAAAAGAAACCCAGTGATTTGTCATTTTTGGGGGGGGGGGAGGGGAAAATAGAGAGGAAGCTTTGAGGAAGATCCCACCGGTTGGTTGAGTCATTTCCACCGATTTTCCTGCAGACTCCAGGATTTTGCAGCTGAAACCATTGAGGCCCTCCACGCGGCAGGCATGAAGATCTGGGTGCTGACGGGGGACAAGCTGGAGACGGCCCAAGCTACCTGCTACGCGAGTCGCCTCTTCCAGACCAACACGGAGCTGCTGCTGCTGACAGCAAAAACGGTAGAGGAAGGCGACAGGAAAATGGAGCAGCTTCACGAACTGCTGGTGGAATACCACAAAAAGTTGGTGACCAACGCGCCCCAAGGGAAGAAGTGAGTGGGACCCTAAGCAGTAACTGAAGCAGTGTTTCTCAACCTTGGCAACTTTAAGAGGTGTGGACTTCCAACTCCCAGAGTTCCTCAGCCATGGGTGCAGGCTGGGGAATTCTGGGAACTGAAGTCCACACTGTCAAGATTGAATCGCTTTACTTCTTCTGAGCTTCTATCGCTCTTCAGCTTGCCATTCATATGGGAGGATGGAGGGGGGAAATGGAATGCTAAGATTTTGTCTACGGACTGTGAGAGCCTGAACTTTCCCAAGGTCACTACTGCAGGTGTTAGATGGAGACATGGACTGTTCCCATAACAAAAGGAAGATTGATAATTGGACAATGTGAACACTCAGGGGTGGGGAGGAAGGGAATCTATTGTTTAACTAAGTGAGCGTTTACATGAGAAAACCAGAACTGGTTTCGCTTCTGCAGTTCCAAGATGGTGTATCCAATAAAGTTATACTTCTGTCAGCCCTGAAGCCATTTTGGGAGCATCTTCAGGGCTGCCACAGCAAGGCCAGGTGGAGCTGTGGGAACGTGAGGGGGGAGGTAGAGATAGCTGGGGGATGTGTAGCCAAAATAGCATTCTTTCCCGTGGGAGCCAAGGACGCTCTACCAGGTGTTAGAAGGGCGTGGACCAAAGCCAGCCAGAGTTGGGACTGTGACCTGATTGGACCACGTGATGGACATGTGACCTGGGGGGCAAGAACTTTGGACTTTGATTTTGGGTGGGGAAAACCCTGGGTCCTTCAGAGTCGAGTTTTCACCAGCTGTGCCAATATGACATCCCAAATAAAATTATGCTTTGAGGAAACTCTAGGCCTCAGAGTTTTGATTGCCTTGGGGAACCCTGACAACTTTTGGGAATTCAAAGATCCCGAGAGTGTCTACTTCTTCTGAGTTCGCTAGTCGGACCATTGACACACACCTCTTAAAATTCTTGAGGTTGAGAACAGGGGTGAAATGCTCCCGGTTCTCTCGTACCTGTCGGTCGCCGTAGAGCCGGTCTCCAAGGTAGTGCGAGGCGCCGCCCACCCGCCCGGACGCCGCCATTTGGGTTCTTTTACCCTCTGCGAATGCACAGAACGCTTTGCGCATGCGCAGAGGGTAAAAGAACCCAAATGGCGGCGTCCGGGTGGCGTCCGGGCGGGTGGACGGCGCCTCGCGCTACCTTGCTGACCGGCTCTACGGGAGCATTTCACCCCTGGTGGAGAAGCACCAATGTGAAGGTTTAGGAGATGGGACAATTGCCATTGCGGCACTTTGCAGTAATCTAAGCCGGGGGCCTTCAAACTTGGCAACTTTAAGACTTGTGGAATTCAACCCCCTCCCACCCACCCCCACCCCCAGAATTCCCCAGCCAGCATCCATGGCTGAGGAATTCTGGGAGCTGAAGTCCACCAGTCTTAAAAGTTGCCAGATTTGGAGACCTCAAGGGAGACAGAGCAGAGACATCCATGAGGGGATGGTCTTTTGTGGCCTGCGGTATTTGGAACTGACATTGTTCCTAATGCATGCACTTTTATTGTAAGAGCTGATCTCAGTTGGACCTGCCTTGGTCCCATTAAACCACGTTGCTTGATATCTTGAGTTCTCCTTGTCTTTCTGCCTGGATGTCTTCCTTACAGAGAATCGAGAGTTGCTATTTTTCCATCTCTTCTCTTCCTTCTCAGCTAAAGAAGGGTAACCCATTTAAGTAGCGCATGAAGTTTTAGCCCATTTTCAAAATTTTGTATTGTCTCAAATTAAAATGAGATGTATCTTTTTCTGTTATCTTTTATAACATTTTTGATGTCTGCCCCATTTTGTAAGTTAAAATAGCAGTAGGGGGGGGGAAGTACATTTTTTCCATTTAGCTGTGAAATATAACATGGTATTCCAACAACCTCTGATTTGATAAAATATAGATTGCTTTGAAAACCAAAGTTAATTTTTTTTGCATTTTCAATAAAAATGCTGGCAGTTATGAACTCGGCGGAATAAGCTGGGGATTGATTGAGAATTCTGTAGTTATGAAATAATGGTGCCAGTGTTTAAAAAAGAGCATTCTTGTAATTTTACACACTTTTTTGATGGAGTATTGTTTTGTTATACAATTTTGACTTAAGATTCTTACTTCAATTTTGCATTTGTTTATGTATAACCTCAGGAGAATATTGAACATCTGATTTCCTGGTTGATACTAATAAAATAATAATTACAGAGAGTTTTTTTTTAAAAAAAAGTAGCGCATAAAACACATTTTCCTACACGTCTGACTCTTAAAGGGATTAAAACAGCCAGAAGAATAGAAGGGTTGCTACTCCTTGAGTTTCACTGATCCTCAATTTTCCCTCCTTGGCTCTTCTGACTGCAGCTGGGGGTCATGTCAAGGTCTCCAGCCAACAAGTCGCCCTTCTCTGTTTCAGAAACTGGGTATCTAGTTTCGACTACGGACTGGTCATTGACGGGGCTACCCTTTCCCTGATCCTGAACCCTTCGCAAGACTCCAACTTCTCCCATTACAAGAACATCTTCCTTCAGATATGCCTGAAATGTACCGCCGTCTTGTGCTGCCGGATGGCCCCGTTGCAAAAGGCTCAGGTGTGTTGATGTCCTCTGCAAGTGAGACCTAAATATCTGGTCTGCTCTTGAGTTCGGTCTTCAGGGTGGTGTAGTCCCCGGGAAGCCGGCTCAAAGTTGGGTGAGGAATATCTCAACCAACCTATCCTGATCCACCATCCATCTCTCCCCCGTAGATCGTCCGCATGGTGAAGAATTCCAAAGGCAGTCCCATCACGCTGTCCGTTGGAGATGGAGCCAACGACGTCAGCATGATTTTGGAAGCTCACGTGGGCATCGGTAAGGGATGCTTTGACCCATAGTGGGGTCTTCTCCCTCTGGGGTTGTGTTGGTCAAAGGCAGGAGTCTCCAAACATGGCAACATGCTGGCTGGGGAATTCTGGGAGTTGAAGTCCACAAGTCTTAAAGTCGCCTAGGTTGAGAAACAGTGGACTAGGTGATTCTTCTGGTCCCTTCCAACTCTAACATTCATGGCTGGCTGAAGAATTCTGGGAGTTGAAGTCCACAAGTCTTAAAGTCGCCTAGGTTGAGAAACGGTGGACTAGGTGATCCTTCTGGTCCCTTCCAACTCTATCATTCATGGCTGGCTGAGGAATTCTGGGAGTTGAAGTCCACAAGTCTTAAAGTTGCCATGTTTGGAGATCCCGGGTCAAAGGAAACAGTGCTCATGATCTCCACAACATACAGGAGCCAGGCTGAGAGAGCTTATATAAAGTTCTGGATGATCAGGATATTGAGGCCTCTGATGTACAAGGTTGACCTGCTCCATTCTTCTCTTCGGACAGGTATCAAGGGAAAAGAGGGACGCCAAGCTGCCCGGAACAGCGACTATGCCGTCCCCAAGTTTAAACACTTGAAAAGACTGCTCTTGGCTCACGGGCATTTGTATTATGTCCGAATATCCCATCTTGTACAGTATTTCTTCTATAAGGTAAAGGGAGTGGCGAACGCTTTGCGCATGCGCAGAGGGTAAAAGAACCCAAATCGGTGGGTGGGTGGAGCCTCGCGCTACCTTGGCGACCAGCTCTACGGCGACCGACAGGCACGAGCGAACCGGGAGCATTTCACCCCTGGGAGGGGGGTCAAGGGGAAGGCAGGCAGGGGAGGGGACTATGCCACTGCCAATCCTTGGGGGATGCTCAGCAGAAGGTTAGCAGGGAAGCAAAACACTCTTGGGAGGAGGGGTCAGAGCCAGCAATATCCTTGGGGTAGGGGGCAAAATGGGAATGATGGTGGACAGAAGGATGGAGTGCAGGACCCTCCCTTTCTGGACATCACATTGATGTTCAGATACTCCATTCCACAGGTAGTCCTCGACTTACAACTGGTTGCTTAGCAGCAAGGGGTGGGTTCTAACTTACCTCGCCGCCAGTTCACTTCCTCCCGCGTCGCATGGCCGCGCATGTGCAGTGCTGAAAACTCGGCTTCTGCACATGCGCAGAAGCAAAAAAAAAAAAATTCCCAAAAAAAGATGGTGGCGTCCATGGACCGGCACCGAAAGAACCGGCTCCGTGACATCACCACCAGTTTACTACCGGTTCTATCGAACCGGTGCGAACCAGGAGGAACCCACCTCTGCTTAGCAGACTCCACTGCAGTCATAACTCGAGGACTATTTCTAGTCTGTTCTTTTTTCTCTTTTCTCTGTTCTCTGTTCTGTTCTGTTCTCTATTTATTCTCTCTCCTCCCCTCCCCTCCCCTCCCCTCCCCTCTCTATTTATTCTCCATTCTCCATTCTCTTCTCTTCTCTACTCTTCTCTTCTCTTCTCTTCTCTTCTCTTCTCTACTCTACTCTACTCTACTCCGCAAAAAGTACATAAAGATATATTAGAATAACAAGTCTATTGCAAAAGATGATCTGCTAATAAAGAATAACAAGCCAAGAGAATTGAAAAATGGTAAACAACTTAAGCGCCATCCACCTCCATGCCAATTTGATAGGAATTCACAGCCGAAGGTCGAGAGCAGAAGGCAAGGATAGAATATATATTTGAAGGCTTCTGACCCTCAGTTCTAAAATGCATCAGAAACCACATTTACATCATCTGGCTTTCTTACTAACATGTTTTTTTCTCTCTCTCTCGTCCCTCCCCCCTCCCCCCATATTCCTTTTAGAACCTTTGCTTCATTTTCCCACAGTTTTTATATCAGTTTTTCTGTGGCTTTTCACAGCAGGTAGGTTGACGTGGGTTGGGTGGGTGGGTGTCAGTCATTACTGACGTTGTGATCAAAACCGGTTGCTTAACGACTGTTCAAAGAAACTATCAAACTCACAAAAAAAGTTACTTACGTCTCATCGTAGAAGTTACAACTGCTGTACTACCCCTCCGGTCACACGATCGCATTTTAGGTGCTGGGCAACCGTCTCGCATTTACGACTGGTTGCAGCGTCTCGTGGTGATGTGATCACATTGTGCAACGTGTTTTGCCATTTTCCTGCGCCAAAGATGCCCATTGCATAAGTTGGATTTGGACTTAACAACCAGATGGATCACTTATCGCGTGATTCGAGCCGAGGTGGCGCAGTGGTTAGAGTGCAGCACTGCAGGCTACTTCAGCTGACTGCTAGCTGCAGTTCGGCGGTTCAAATCTCACCGGCTCAAGGTTGACTCAGCCTTCCATCCTTCCGAGGTGGGTAAAATGAGGACCCAGATTGTTGGGGGCAATATGCTGACTCTGTGAACCGCTTAGAGAGGGCTGTAAAGCACTATAAAGCGGTATATAAGTCTAAGTGTTATTGCTATTCATCAATTGATTAACAGATTAGCAGATTAACAGAGTTGGAAGGAACCTTGTAGGTCATCTAGTCCTGCTCAAGCAGGAGACCCATTTCTGACAGATGGCAGTCCAGTCTCTTCTTGAAAGCCTCCAGTGGTGAAGCTCCCACAACTTCTGAAGGCAACTTCTGTTCCAGTGATTGATTGTTCTCACTGTCAGAAAGTTCCTCCTTATTTCTAGGTTGAATCTCTCCTTGTTCAGTTTCCATCCATTATTCCTTGTCTGGCCTTTGGGTGCTTTGGAAAATAGCTTGACCCCCTCCTCTCTGTGGCAGCCCCTCAAATACTGGAAGACTGCTATCATGTCTCCCCTGGTCCTTCTCTTCACTAGATTCATTTAACGCCTGTCCTAAAACAGTTATAAGGTCAAGTCCGGTCACGTGGGGATTCCACAATTGCAACAACTTTTAACAACCAAAATTCCAGGATCACTGGTGGCCATAAGTCAAGGACCACCTGTAATTTTGGGTGACAAAATTCTTGTTTTCCTTGCACCTTCGTGGGATTGGAAGCTTGGTGTGATTTTTTGCGAAGGAGGGCCAGTCTGTATCCCTTCCCAGTTTGGACGACTGGGAGAAGAAGCTCTCTCCAGTTGTATAAATAATGCCTTTTTTATTTTGTCTTTTTTTTTTTAATAGTTCCTCTTCCAACCCCAGAGAAGCTGGTCCTTCAGCCTCCCTCTTTGTCCCGCAAAAATGCAGCTGCTGGCAACCCCCACCCCCTCTCTCTCTCTGCCCTTCCTCCCTCCCTCCCTCCCTCCCTCCTTTTGGGGAAAAAAAGACACACACACCCCAGTAACAAAAGAATCCCCTTGCAACCCAAACCACTCCTGCATTGAACTGACTCTCCTGCAAAGGGCAGGTGTAAATGGATGAAGGGGGGGGGAGAGCCGTTGTATGTGTGGGGGAGGGGACGTCCAAGCGACTCCAGGTTTGAACGATTGTTTCCTGAGCGAGCAGCCGCCATTTCGTTTTGCAGCTGTCCCCATCGTCCTTGGAGGAGGAAGTGGCCTGCAGCTGCCCTCAAAGGCTTCAGTTTTTGGCTCCTTTCACCAAGAAGGAGTCCTTCTCCTTCTTCCGCCTGCCTGATTGTCCTCCTTAGGTGAGGCCCACTGGAGCCCCCTCATTAGCTAGGGCTTGCCAACCAGCCATTGTTCCAGAAAAATCTCGTTCGGGAGGAAATAATGAGCAAACAGATGGACGGTTCCACCGCGTCCCGTCCCAGCGCGTTTGGTCCAGCGGGACTCACAAGCGGGATTTTGTTGCTTCGGAGGGAGATGGTTTTGTCTTTTCAGGTCTTGGGACGTTGCAAGTGGAACGGAACAATGCAAACCCACTTTGCTTTGGTTGCTTTGACTTGTTCCTCAAAAAGGTTTTTGAGGCGTTTTGCCAAAAACAAAAATAATAATCACAGAGTGATTGTCTCCCCCCCCAAGATGTGACATTGCTGATGATCGGGTTGATGAACCGTTGCGTGTCTATGCTAAGAAAAGAGTCTATGTGTTGGAGACAACTTTTGTATTTTTCCTCACACTTTTTGCCCTGGACATTTCAAGAAACCATGAATGGGGCTTATCATCCTTTATATATATATGATTATTCAATAATTATATTCTGATATATATATATATATATATATATATATAGATAGATAGATAGATAGATAGATAGATAGATAGATAGATA
>QLTV01001014.1:146407-156486 GCA_003457575.1 Thermophis baileyi
CTCCCTCCCTCCTTTCTTTCTTTCTTTCTTTCTTTCTTTCTTTCTTTCTTTCTTTCTTTCTTTCTTTCTTTCTTTCTTTCTTTCTTTCTTTCCCAAAAAGTACACACCAATACTTAAACCAAGTATTTTTGATAGAGGTTTTTAATACATTCCATTTTCATGAGTGCCTTCTGGGGATGGGAAGCACCAGATCTCACCAAAACAAAAAAGCAGGAGATGGATCTAAATTTTCAAGCAGTGTGAGAGCCACAGTCTGCTTTGTGCCTGTTCTAAATAAAAGGCGCTATCCTCTGTTTGTTTTGAGTTTATTTCCTTTGAAAGAAAAGATTCTCTCTTTTCAGCTCAGTAAAGCCCTGGAATTCGTAACGACCCAGCAGCGGGAATTGTCGGATACGGGAGAAAACATCTCTCAAGTGCAGCAAAGGCTGTTGGAGTTGGATAACTTGGAGCAAACAGCACAGGTGAGCCCCGTTGCCCTGGAAAACAGACTTGTGAATTTGGACCCGCCTCTCCTGGTTGACAAAGGATGCTCTTTGCTTAATATTATCTTTGATAAGGAGAACTCCCCCCAAAGATTGGAGAAGGGTATTATGGCGTGCAAATGAGAAGACCTGAGAAAGGTGGGTTTTCATGAACTTGGAAGGATTCCTATTTTAAGGGACTAAACTAAACCTATGGACTTCCTTCTGGGAGAAAAACAATCCATTCATTTTGAGTTACTTGCCTGGAAACCTATTTAGCCAGAAGACCTAACTGATTTTAGAAGTTCTGCAAGGTCCAACTTGGTTGCTACTTAAATTGGAGACCGCTGCAGAATCTCGGAGCAGTTGGCTTCATTGGGAGGTTGTCTCAGGAAAAGGTAGTGGCAAACAGCTATAGTTTTGTGGTCAAGAAATTAAGGATCTAGGAGTTGAATTTGGCTCCTTCAACAGCATAATTTGTCCAATCAAATGTTTTGGAGGCCACTGTCAGGGTTCCAAGTAACACCCCCAATGAAAGGGCTTCCAGGGCTGACAGCCACATTGCTTTCATCTCAGGTGAAAGCAATCCAAAGATTAAAGCAATCCAAGTTCAGATGGAGAGAATAAAGGTTGCAAAGTCTTACGGTGTAAGAAGTGTCAGAAATGAGGTTGAGAAAGGAAGAGGTGAAAGTTATGGGAGGTGACCTGGCCTCATGATTTTGACATAACTCCATCCCGTTTCCCTCCACCACTGTCTTTGTCTTTAAAAGGATTTAACAGCAAAAGCTCACGTGGTGATTCTTCACGGACACCAAATGGCGGCCAGCCACCATTATGCCCTCAACCTGATTTGCCAACAGTGCAACGAACTGCGCCACCATTCTGACATCTTGCTGGAAGAAATCAAAAGGAAAAGCAACAGGCTCCAGCAAACATTGGAGCTTCTCACTTCTCTGCAGCAGGTAATCCAAGGATGTAGATGTAGGAAGTCATTGCTTCAACCACCTTTGTCTTCCTCAGTAGGAGATGATGGAGATGCCGATTTTTTTCCCTGTTAATGACCCCGTAACCCCTTGCGGGGTGGAGTCGGGGCAACTGACTGGAGCTGAGTGTTTACTGGCCGGATGCCCTTCCTGTCGCCAATGCGGAGTTTTGTTCAGCAGATATATTCTCATTGTGCCCAGAGAGAGAAATATCTGCCTCTACCTAGGATCAAACTCACACAGGTGGTATTCAGCCGGTTCGGACCGATTCAGGCGAACCGATAGCGGACATTTTGAGTAGTTCGGAGAACCAGCAAATACCCCCTCTGGCTGGACCCAGAATGGGGTGGGAATGGACATTTTGCAATATCCTTCTCCTGCCACGTCCACCAAGCCACGCCCACCAAGCCACACCACACACACCAATCCCACCCACAGAACCGGTAGTAAAAAAAATTGGATTTCACCATTGGTTCAAGGTATCTATCAAAAGCACTTATTTTAATGAGAACACAGAACTATGGCATCACCCTGAGTGCAAAACTAATTCCTTAAGGAGGAATTTCATCATCCTCCAAGAATGGTTCTAGCTTGTATCTTCAACAGGAAGATGCAATCCGGTTCAAGCGAACCGGTAGCAGAAATTTTGAGTAGTTCAGAGAACCAGCAAATACCACCTCTGGCTGGCCCCCGCCCTCCCGCCCCCGCCGTTCCCTGTCCTATATTCCCTTGTTTTATAGCTCAGCTCACCAGCGCTGACACTGAGGGCGGTCTTTGAGTGCTGCGCGCACGCGCAAAGCGCACTCTCATAGAACTGGTAGGAAAAGATTTGGAATCCCACCACTGAACTCACAGCCTCCTGATTGTGAGGTGAGAGCTCCACCTCTAGGCCACCGCATAGTGGAGATGCCGATGGAGATGGGATAATTGTTCGGGGCTTTCTGATTTACTCATAAATCTTCTTTATCCACCTTGTCTCTCTGTTAGGCCTTGGAATGTTGTGATGAAGGTGTGTATCTTCTAGCCAACCAGCCACTGGACAAATGCCAGTCCCGGGAAGGGGCTCAGAAAGCTCTCCAAGACATAGAGAAGTTCCTTGAGAGCTCTTCGCTGCATTTAAACATAGATCCTCAAGCCCTATCTTCTAATTTTCATCTCATCTTAACACCGGAACTCAAGGTATGTGTAGAGGTTCTCACACACGATGAGTAACTGTTACACAAATGAAACCTAGGTGCAAACTGGCTGCCCCCCATGGAGAAATTGGCATTCCTGAGTTAGACTGAAAGCAGCCAACTTAGCCAACCAGTTGAAGGCTCCAGGGATGTTAAACTTGATGGCTTTGATATGAGGTCATGGTAGCTCCTATGTAGAGCAACTTCAACATTTGTGTATCTCAGATCCATTCCAGGCAAGCTGCATCCTGGTGGTCAGAAGTAAAGAAGATAGCCCCCTCCCCAGAATTGAAGTAGGATTTGGAACAACTCAAAAAGCAGAAATTAGGTGTAACATTTGGAGAACTCATTTTTGAACCCTCTGCTTTCTCTGAGAGTCTCCTTCTTGCTTCCCATTTGTAACTTCCAATATTGTGTCAATGAAATAGGGAAGCAAAATGGCCAGGTTCAGCTATTTTAAGTAGTACTTTGAGATTGGGAGGGGGCCCAGGGTATCCTCTTGCCTCTGAGAGCTGTCCAACTCTTTAACCCCTAAATAAACCCAATTGGGCTAAAAAAAAGCTTCAATGTGTCCCTCTTGCAACATCCCAAGAGCTTCTGGGACCTTCAAGAAGCTACCAACCACTGAGATGTTGCCCAGTTTTGCTTTACACAACTCCTGTAGCTCTTCCACTATCCATTGGTGAAGCAGGAGACATTCCTCCTCCAGATGTCCTAGGTAGCTACTTTGAACCAGTAGAAAGTTAATGATGAAAAGCACCTATTGATCAACATCTGGCATATCAACAATTATGATGGTCTGGAAAGACAGATCAACTGCCCTGAGTCCAAGCAGCCTTCACCTACCTTGGAACTGGGCCTGATGAAATGTAAAACACAGTTGTGATTGTTGCTTATAAGTTTTTTATTTTGGGGGGGGATCCACAGGCTCGGATACAGATGGTCCAGATCAAGTTGGAGAATGTGTGCAGCATGTTTGAGAACCGACAGGCTTGCTTCAGAAAGCTCGCGGACAAGCAAGTCCGTCCAGTGCAGCTTGTAGCCCCCCGGCCAGAATGCCCAGCCCGGTCTAAATCTCCGCTGTTTTCCCCCAAACATGGTAACATGCATTTGAGTTCCATCATCCAGAAATATTCATGAGTGTGCAACCTTGGGGAAGTAGGAACGGGATGGGGGGGGGTTGCATGCAGGAGAATCCATCCAGGTTGGTGGGCTGTATTGGTGAGCGTCAATGACATCACTCCGCCATCTTTGCACCTCCATTCTCCAAACTTGTCTTTGCCATGTTTCGAAAAGAATACCTTGAAGGTCTTCTGAAGGAAGTTCTCCAGGGCTTCCTTCACGCCACATGGAAGTGAAGTGAAAAGGAGGAGGAATGTGGAGTCCCATCTGTCCCATTCTTGAATTTGGTGTCTTCTGCAGTATCTCCACCAACCAGCTTCTTCTCCCCTCTCCCCACCCCCTGTCTCTCTCCTAATCCTGACCTAATTTGTACCTTCTTCTTTTGTTTTTTTATTCTTGCAACAGCACACTTTGAAGATGAGACATCTTCTCTTCATATCTGTTTACACTCTTCTGCATCTGTTTTTCTCCCTACCTCTTTTGCCCATTGCTACATCCCAGGTGCTTCTTCTATATACCTGATATTTCAACCTTAAAATAACAGCAAATTAGATACCGGTCGCATTTGCATACTGCTCCTTTTGTTCCACCAAAGTTTTTTTTTTAAAAAAATTTCATAGATATTAAATCTAGGCAAATCAGTGGGGTGGAATGGTGAGGTCTTTCCTGGTGTGGCTTCTTACCTCTGTTCAGGCGTTGAGTCCATTATGTAAAATTGGCCTCAATGTTTCATTGCCCAGGTGAGCTGCCCCAGTGAATAATTTCACGTTGGACTCTGCTTCTCATGTCAGCTTTAGAGTCCCCTTTGTAAAGATTGGACTTGTTCCTGTTCACTGGGTGCATGTCCTTAATTGTCCTAATTTGGTTGGTAGCTCTCTAGAGAGAGCTTCGGCTATCTTCACATTGTCTAGGTAGAACATTTTCAGATCTTCAGAGTTCCTTTTGGCAGATGAGCAGCTTTGTAAAGTTTATTTAATCAGTCAATCAATCACTGCTGGCCTCTGTTGCACATATCACAGGAGGAGAGACAATAGACTGGTTGGAAAAATGGATGGAAGGATAGACGGCTAGCTAGAGAGATGATAGGATGGATGGATGGATGGATGGATGGATGGATGGATGGATGGATGGATGGATGGATGGATGGATTTTTTTTTAAAAAAATTTCATAGATATTAAATCTAGGCAAATCAGTGGGGTGGAATGGTGAGGTCTTTCCTGGTGTGGCTTCTTACCTCTGTTCAGGCGTTGAGTCCATTATGTAAAATTGGCCTCAATGTTTCATTGCCCAGGTGAGCTGCCCCAGTGAATAATTTCACGTTGGACTCTGCTTCTCATGTCAGCTTTAGAGTCCCCTTTGTAAAGATTGGACTTGTTCCTGTTCACTGGGTGCATGTCCTTAATTGTCCTAATTTGGTTGGTAGCTCTCTAGAGAGAGCTTCGGCTATCTTCACATTGTCTAGGTAGAACATTTTCAGATCTTCAGAGTTCCTTTTGGCAGATGAGCAGCTTTGTAAAGTTTATTTAATCAGTCAATCAATCACTGCTGGCCTCTGTTGCACATATCACAGGAGGAGAGACAATAGACTGGTTGGAAAAATGGATGGAAGGATAGACGGCTAGCTAGAGAGATGATAGGATGGATGGATGGATGGATGGATGGATGGATGGATGGATGGATGGATGGATGGATGGATGGATTGGACGAGCTGACTGACTGACTGACTGATTGATTGATTGATTGATTACTCCTGGGAGGACGAAGCGAGAGAGATCATACACATACATATACATGCATATATTCATTCTTTCACTCATTTCAAATTGTTTGATTTTTTTTCTTTTTTCTTTTATTTCAACTAAATCACCCTCCTTTTGGATGACTTTTCCCCCTCTCTTTTAAACATTCCCTTGCGAGGGGGGTCGCTCCACCCTCCTGCCATGACCAAATTTACTAAAAGAGAGGAGTTGAACAAGAAATGATCCATATCTTTATGTCCAAGGTGTGGATTTCAATTCCAGTTTGAAGTTTTCCTTCGATATCTCTCTACCGGGCAAGAAAACTTCAAGGAAATCTCAAAATTCCCGCAAGGTACGATATCCGTATAACAACCAATGAAAGGCCGGTGGAAGCCGCCACGAAGTTTTGTGCTGGCTGGGGAATTCTGGGAGTTGAAGTCCACACATTGTAAAGGTTGAGAAACACTGCCTGGAGGGCAGGATTCGAATCCATGGAGAGCATAATGCAAAGGTAATCTTTAAAATGAGCTATTGCGCAATTGTCTCTATTTCTGTCTGTCCTCTCCAGATTGAAGTCGTCCACAATTACCAAGAGAAAAGAAATTCCTTGCAGTACTACATCACAGAAAGTGAAGACAGCTTAGATATGTTGAAAAGGTGTGTTGGCTTTCCCATTTATCTCCTTCCCATCAAGTTTGTTTACTCTGAAAAGAAAGGCTTGATCAACCAAACAAACAAACTTTAAACAAATGCCTTGGGCCGTTAGTTACGATGTTTGAAAACTCTTGATCCATAAGGAAAAAAAAATCTACCAATATGACCAGAAGCATGAAGGCTGAAGTCTTTTATGGCTTCTACCAAAAGCCAGAGTCAGATGTTCTTCTTGTTTTACCAATAAAGGAGAATATTTGTAGCTCAGGGTTGAAATGAAGGGTTCTTTTATATATATATATATATTTTTGATTTTATTTCTCATACATACATTCACAAATATACCATCTCATTATTCTTATTTCTAACATGATAATATATTTTCTTTTAATATTTATACACATTTTCCTTTCACAAAGTTAATTACATAGAATCGAGACTGCTTATTTGCCATCCCGTATCTTTTATTCCCCACAACTCTTCCTCTTTTCCTACCTTCCTTCCTTCTACCTTCCTCTTCCTCCTCTCCTTCCTTCCCTACTTCCCTTTCCTCTCCCCTACTCCTCCCCCTTTCCCTCTCCTTATCCTCTCTCCTAGCCTTATATCCCTTCCTTTTCTTCCTCTCCTCTCCTCTTCCCTTTTTTCTTTTCTCCTCTCCTTTTCTTCCCTCCTCCTCCTATCCCTCCTCCACTCTTTCCCCTTTCTATTGTTCTGTTTTCTTATTCTAACAAATCTTGGGATGACATCCCAGCAGTCTCGATTCACTATTTGTTTAAAATCTCTTCTTCATGAAATGAAGGGTTCTTGATGGTCTCTGAGCTTGGTTGTTTTCTTGCAGATGTTTCATTATCCAAACCAGGTAACATCATCAGGGCTACTAGCAGGACTAGCACTGATGATGTTACCTAGTTTGAAACATCTGCAAGAAAACAAGCAGTCCTTAGTGCTCTCTGAGCTTGGTTGCTTTCCTGCAGATATTTCATTACCCAAACTAGGTAACATCAGTGCTACAAGGGAGAGGAGGAGGAGGAGGAGGAGGAGGAGGAGGAGGAGGAGGAGGAGGAGATGATGACTGTGGGGTCCTTGGGCCCCTGTGAGCTTGGTTGTTTTCTTGCAGACGTTTCATTACCCAAACTCGGTAACATCATCAGTGCTAGTCACTGGGATCACATATCATTAGGACCAGCACTGATGATGTTACCTAGTTTGGGTAATGAAACATCTGCAAGAAAATAACCAAGCTCAGAGAGCACCAAGGACCCCTCTTCTTGTTTTGTTGTTGGTTTGTGAAATAGTTGTAGAGCCATCTGTTGATGCTTTTTGGTTTGGTTTCATTCCAGCCATGTCATACATGAACTGATAAAAACAGAACGAGTGTATGTCGAGGAACTTTTCACAGTTTTGATGGTGAGTATTTATTTATTTGATTATTGTTTTACACACCTAAGGTCGTCCCAACTCTAGGGCCACTTCTCAACCATACTGCTCCTTTAAATGTATAGAGTGTTCCTATTCTACTTCTGTGCCCATCCTCCATTGATTTTCCCATATTCCCAGGTGTTCCCGCTAAACTGTAAAGAGACTTGGACACCATGCCCAAAGGGGCTTTTTCAAAAGACAACTGGGCTTTGTTTTTCCTTGAAGACGTTTCACTTCTCATCCAAGAAGTTTCTTCAGTTGAAGAACTGAACTGAAGAACTTGAAGAACTTGAAGAACTTCAACTGAAGAAGCTTCTTGGATGAGAAGCGAAATGTCTTCAAGGAAAAACAAAAGCCCAGTTGCGTTTTGAAAAAGCCCCTTTGGGACAACCATGACCTGGATGACTGAGAATCTCCGTAGACATTTAGCCACCATATAATTCTTTTTTTTTTCATCTTAAATCACTTTGGGAACAGATTTAAAGCAGAATGTCAAATTTGATGGCATCCCCTTCTTAATCTGTTGGTTGAAAGGGAACATTTGAAGTGGGCAAACAGTTTGTCGACAGTAGATGTTGGAAAGTCAAGACTGGTAGAAGAAAGAACCAGAACCTCTGGTTCAATGTATGGATTTGAGAAGGTTGGGCTTTTATGGAATGAGATGGCTGAAGATCAAGCCGGCTAGCATGGCCTCACAGTCTAGCTAGCAAGACTTTGTCTCTTAGCAAACCAAAATAATCCTGAAGATTTCCCCAAGCAATTGAACATTATATTCTCCTTGGATTTAATTACTGTAGGGTCCTTGGTGCTCCCTGAGCTTGGTTTCATCACCCAAACTAGGTAACATCAGCACTGATTTGGATAATGAAAGGTCTGCAAGAAAACCACCAAGCTCAGAGAGCACCAAGGATCCTTCATTTCAACCAGAGGTGGGATTCAGCCGGTTTTCTCCGGATCGCGCAAGCCGGTAGCGGTGACTGCGGGAGGCTCCGCCCACCTGCCCGGACGTAAGGCGTGAGCACTGCGCATGCCCAGACGAGGCACGTGCGCTCACATTTGCAAACCGGTAGGGAAGGTAAGTGAATCCCACCTCTGATTTCAACCCTGAGCTACAAATATTCCCCTTTATTTAATCTACTTTTCCAAAGATGCCTTGACTTTGGCTTGCCAAAGTCAAAATGATTTTGATTGCCAAACACTGGAAACTATCAAGCAAGAGACCAGGAATTTTAGGGAGATGCTAAGTCTTGGCTGCAGATCAAAAAAAGAGACCGTACAAATATTTGCCACGGGAGTGGAAGGGTCTGAATTATGTGCCAGTTTCTGAGGAAGCCAGCTGTCAACGTGGACTTCTCTTAGTGTATTTGACACAGCCAAGGAAAATTAGATCTCTTGGAATGGTTCACGGGCTCTTAAGAAGGTACTTTTGGATTTAAAGAAAAAGAAAAGAAAGAAATGTTAAATGCCACGAAGCCAGATATCCCAGCATTGAAGAAAGTTGCGTGCCTAATGCCGCCTTTTGGCCCAGGGTACTCAATACTAAGGTTGCCTAATGCTAAATTGGGTGATGCTGTTGGCAGGGGTACCGAGCTGAGATGGACAACCCCACCATGGCCTTCCTCTTACCGCCCCTTTTGAGAAGCTGTAGAGATGTTCTCTTTGGAAACATGCCTGAGATTTATGACTTCCACAACAAGTAAGAGGGCACGTTCTTTCAAGTTTTTCCTTTTGCCCTCACCGTCGATTCAGGAAATTGATCTGTTCTCCATCCTTCTTTTCCCTTTTTGTGCAGTATCTTCCTCCATCATCTGGAGAGTTGCCTTGAAGCTCCAGAGAGAGTTGGGTGCTGCTTCTTGGAAAGGGTTTGTAAGCACCTTTTTCAAACCGATTGTGGGTTCCCCTTATGCCAAGGCTGGAAAACCAGTAGATCCAGAAGGGCCCAGGGGCACCGTTGACATGTCTGCCGTTGGCTGACTCTAAAAGCTCCCTTGCAGGCTTTGAACTTAGACGTCGATTTTTGTCTTTATATTTTTGTTCCTTTCTGCAGCGGGAGGATTTTCAGATGTATGAGAAGTACTGTCAGAATAAACCACAGTCGGAATCTCTCTGGCGGCAGTATGCCGAGAGCCTCTTTTTCCAGGTATTGTGGCTTTCTACTATGAGTGCAATCAATGGAATGCATTTTTAGGCTTTCCATGGTTTCCATGGTTGAACCTGCTGGGAATGTGGGTGGAGTTATAATTGACTTTTGAGAGGTGTGGCTTTTATTTTAGGGGCTCCCCTGAGACATTCTGGAAAAACGAAATGCAAATTCTTCAAAAGTTTGCATGCATATCTCAACCATTAAGTTGCAAGGCATTTTTGTGTGTGTGTATGTATGAGAGAGAGACACACACAGAGAGAGACAGAGACAGAGACAGAGACAGAAAGAGACAGAGAGAGAGAGAGAGACAGAGACAGAGACAGAGAGAGAGACAGAGACAGAGACAGAGACAGAGACAGAGACAGGGAGAGAGAAAGAGAGAAAT
>QLTV01001014.1:204766-218940 GCA_003457575.1 Thermophis baileyi
TGGAGGCCAGGGGTGGGTTCTAACTTACCTCGCTGCCGGTTTGCTTCTTCCCGCATCGCGTGGGTGCGTGCATGCGCAGTGCCAAAAAAATCTGAAAAAATAAATAATAATTTTTTTAAAAGGCGAAAACAAGATGGCGACCACATGCACAGTGCTGGAAGTCACCTTCTGAGCATGCTCAGAAAAAAAATTAAAAAATAAACCCAAAAAAAAAAAAAGATGGCGACCGCATGTGCAGTGCTGGAAGTCACCTTCTGAGCATGCTCAGAAAAAAAATTGAAAAAAAAGAAAAAAAAAAGATGGCGGCCCTCACGGACCGGCAACCACTGATCCGGTTCGGATGACGTCACTAGCGGGTCGCTACCGGTACGGGCGAACCGGTCCGAACCGGTAGGAACCCACCCCTGCTTTGGGGACTATCCATCAGAGGTGGTATTCAGCCGGTTGGACTGGTTCGCATGAACCGGTAGCGGAAATTTTGAGTAGTTCAGAGAACCGGCAAATACCACCTCTGGCTGGCCCCGCCCTCCCGCTCCCGCCGTTCCCTGTCCTATATTCCCTTGTTTTTTAGCTCAGCTGATTCGCGCGCCAGAGCGGATTGCTGCGCCTCAGCTGAGCTAAACAACAGCTCAGCTCACCAGCACTGACACTGATGGCGGTCTTTGAGTGCTGCGCGTGTTAGGCACGTGCGTGTGCAAAGCGTGCATGCACGCACCAAGCGCTCTCTCATAGAACCGGTAGGAAAAGATTTGGAATCCCACCACTGCTATCCATCATATTTCAAATGGTCACTAACTGACCAGTGGTAAGTCAAGGACTATTTTTTACTTCCTCATTCGAGAGTAATGATGCCCATTTTAGGTTCTTAAAGGAAAATAAGTGGTGGAGCTGAGTTTGGCCTACATAATGACGGCACTTCAACCCAAGGAACTGATCATTTTGATGGATTCTTCACAAGTAGAGGTGATGCAACCTCAAGAAATGCAGAGCATGTGATGGAACCGTTAATTTCATTGGCCTACCTGCCATGGAACTTGTCCTTTCCGGCTATTAAACTGACCCCAGTCTTGAGTAGGAATTCTTCCTGGGAGGACAATCTGAGCAGTGTTTAACTTCTCTTGGTGGCTTTTGGTATTGTTGATGTAGCTCTGGTCGGGTGAGAGTCTGGGTGTTATAGCTTCTGGCAATGTAATCGTTCCACAAGAAAAGGGTCCTGGAAAGAGAAGATGGAAGTATTGTTCCATGAGAAACAAATTGCCCAGCCACAATCTGAGTCTTCTGCATGCTTAGAACAGATGTTTGTTTGTTTGTTTGTTTGTTTTTCAATCTCGCATTAGATAATACATATAAGTATATACCTAATTTGAATACATGGAATGAATAAAAGTAAAAGGGAACATTAGGACAGGGACGGTAGGCACGCAGGTGCACTTATGCACACCCCTTACAGACCTCTTAGGAATGGGGTGAGGTCAACAGTAGACAGCCTAAGGTTAAAGTTTTGGGGGTTTGGGGAAGAAACCACAGAGTCAGGTAGTGAATTCCAGGCATTGACCACTCTGTTGCTGAAGTCGTATTTTCTGCAATCGAGTTTGGAGCGGTTCACTTTAAGTTTGTATCTATTGTGTGCTCGTGTATTGTTGTGGTTGAAGTTGAGTTGGGGTTGATAACCACCTAACTTATTCTTATGGGAATGGTGCTACACAGCATCCTTCCTCTGAGAGAAGGAGATGGTGGCCAAGAAGAATGAAGCTTGGAGATGTTGGTCACTGCTGTGACCCATCAGAAGTTCTGGCTTGGTGAGTCAAACCATCTTAACAATGCATCTCATTGCCAAATTATCATACAACCACAGCCTCAATGCATGAGAGACAATGGAGATCCTCAAATCAAAGATGATTGAGATGAGCAGCTACAGAAATGGAATGAATAAATAAATAGCCCCCCCCCAGGTTTACCTGATGGTTCACAAGTCTTCTTGTCTTCTAACAGATTGTATCCATCAACACAGGAACAAGCTGCCCTCCCTCTTCGTTCATTTCTGCAAATCTGTTCGCAATCTCCATTGTTCACTGAGCAAACATCTTTAATGATGAGAGGGAAAGAATAAGAATAAGCTTATGAGGATGAGATGGAGACAAGGATACTTGGGTTTGAGTCTACTTCTCAAAAGAACTTTCTACCTAATGAAAACGTGACCTGCAAAATGGAAGGCTGGAGGTCTGGCTGGCTGAGGAATTCTGGGAGTTGAAGTCCACTGAGTCTTTATGGAAGGAGACCTAGAATGCTAGATGTGTGTTGATGGTTCTTTTGAAGGAACACTTACCAATATATGTCTTCCAAAATACCACCTGCAAAAAAAACCCAACAATTTACAACATTGTATTCAAATAGAAGTAGATTTGATTCTAAATTCAGATCCAAAGTTCGTTTGTGGTAATGATCTCATCGTCTTTCAGGTATACACTCCCTAACCATGTCCATAAACCCATCTACAAGCCCCATCCTTTGAGAAGTTCCTCCTGATCATAGAGTATCTCCTTTGGTTTCAAATCTAAACAAAGCTTCTAGACTTTATTGGTCCACATAGATATTTGGAAGAATAAAGGTATGCCTACTGAAACTGGAGAAGGTCATATTGGACCTGATCTTGAAGGTCATGTTGGATCTATTCTGCAAGCTATGCATTGATAAATTACATACATTTCTCAATGCAATTCACAGGGCCGGTTTTGAATGAGAAAGGAACTAATTTGGCACCCATCTATCCCAACTCAAATCAAGATCTCATCCCCAGGAATATTCTTCTGGAAAAACCTATTTATGGCACCCTGATCAGGATAGGGATCAAGATTGTGGCTATGTAACAACCTGAAGAACATGATCTGGGGAGGAGGAGGAGGAGGAGGGGGGGGAGGAGGAGGAGGAAAGTAGAAAAGTTCTCTTGATGCCTATAATCACCGTTTGAGCATCATCTTCAAAAACTTCTCGGGCTTCTTCAAAATTGCATATTTCCTCAATGCACTCCCGTTCAAGATTCCCTTGACGAAACTCTTCAAGGTGTCCAGAATTATATCTTCTATATCGGTGCAAGACAGAACTTGCCTTTTGCTGATTAATAAAAACTACAGCATGAAAAGTAATGAGAGGTTATAGACACAAATGTTCTCTAGGCGAACACCGAAAAAAAATATCAAAAGACATTTGGGGTTTTCCAGTTTTGCTCTACAACTGTCATCCTTTTTTTTTTACTCTTCAAGGTGTCCAGATTTATACTAGCTTAGAATGGAATTCAAAAAAAGAAAATACTTAATTGGCAATAGGACTACCTATTGCCAATTAAGTATTTTCTTTTTAAAAAAAAATTCTGTACCAAGCTAATATTTTTATTTCATTTAGCCTAACGTTCACAGGAAAGCCATAGATTCATCTTTATTGAGACAAGGAACATCTTTAGTATAGTAACTGTGAGAGGGATTTTGGAGTCCTAGTGGACAACCATTTATATATGAGCCAGCAGTGTGCAGCAGCTTCCAAAAAAGCCAACACAGTTCTAGGCTGCATAAACAGAGGGATAGACTCAAAATCACGTGAAGTGTTAATACCACTTTATAAGGCCTTGGTAAGGCCACACTTGGAATCCTGCATTCAGTTTTGGTTGCCACGATGTAAAAAGGATGTTGAGACTCTAGAAAGAGTGCAGAGAAGAGCAACAAAGATGATTAGGGGACTGGAGGCTAAAACATATGAAGAACGTGAATGCTCCAACACTGGATGTTTTTAAGAAGAGATTGGATAACCATTTGTCTGAGGTGGTGTAGGGTTTCCTGCCTGGGTGTGGGGTTGGACTAGAAGGCCTCCGAGGTCTCTTCCAACTCTGTTATTCTATATCCTATATCTTCCAATTGTATTGTTTTGTTGCGGATTTCACTGGTCAATATCAAAAGACTAAACTATAGTTGATAAAATCAAAGGCAGCTCCTCTTTCATCACCTTCCCCAGGAAGATAATAATTAAACTTCCAATTTGGATTGCTGATTTTTATCACTAGTCATCAATAGAAGAAATTTCGTTAGGGGCTCAGCGATCCTGATCAAAGCAATAGAATACTGTAACATAGAATACCCTAAAACGAACCAAAAAAAAAAAGTCATAAAAATTATGGCTATAATTTAGCCGTTTTGAATTACATTTTCAGCAAATAGAATACCAATGCATTGGGGATTCATTTCAGTGTAAATTCCTTACAAGCAATCCAAGTTAGATTTGAAATGTAAATTTGGGATGACTAATTCCATTATTGTAAATGCGATTCTAACTTTTTAAATGGGTATTTGTTCATATACAGTAGCAGCCACATTTTAATAATCTCTCTCTTTTCCCACTTACTATTTCCCAAATGTCTGTGGAGGTTCTCAGTCATCCAGGTCATGGTTGTCCCAAAAGTGCTTTTTCAAAAGGCAGCTGGACTTTCTTTTTCCTTGAAGACGTTTCGCTTCTCATCCAAGAAGCTTCTTCGGCTCTGATCGAATGGTGGTGGATGGAAGGATTTATATCCAAGCTTCTTGGATGAGAAGTGAATTATCCTCAAGGAAAACAAAGACCAGTTGCCTTTTGAAAAAGTACTTTTAGAACTATTTCCCAAATCTACATTTTATCGGTTAGGTAGATGCAAAGGTTTAGGGTTGCAAACCAAAATTATACACAGCAACTTGGGAGCAAGTGTTCCAATATCTCAGGGGCTGCCACAAACAAGAGGGAGTGAAGCTATTCTCCAGTTATTCTCTGAGGGCAGGACAAGAAGCAATGGGTGGAAACTAATCAAGGAGAGAAGCAACTTAGAACTAAGGAGAAATTTCCTGACAGTGAGAACAATTAATCAGTGGAACAACTTGCCTCCAGAAGTTGTGAATGCTCCAACACTGGAAGTTTTCAAGAAGATGTTGGATAACCATTTGTCTGAAGTGGGGTAGGGTTTCCTGCCTAAGCAGGGGGTTGGACTAGAAGACCTCCAAGGTCCCTTCCAACTCTGTTATTATAGTATAAGTCTCATTAAGTATCTACACATAGAGTTGCAATTACAATGAATGAGAGTTGTTTGGTCTAATCCGATATCCGTGCTATCTTTAGAAGCTTTAAGTTCAACTTATTTCCCGTGGCTTATTCCTTAATTGGTGACCAAAACATCTCCAACCAAAAGAAGCTTAGCTGAAAAGGGAACCAACCTGCACACTCGGAGAGAAGAAGACATCCCAACAGTCCAAGGACCAAGGCAAAGCCGTGGTGGGCCATTTTCTTTCAACTTCAGAGCAGCTTTGCTAATGTGGCATGAATGGGCACCTTTGGATCACTCGTTCCAAAGGGCAAGTACATATTTGTTTTGGGCTTAACACAGAGGTCATCTTTTCCCTCAAGGTTCTTCCGTGGGCCTTTCAACAGCAGCCTAAACAAGGTGCGTTAGTTTCTGTAGGACATCACACTGCTAAAGGGGATTAGGTTTTACCCATCCAGTCATGTCCATGAAGACTATACTGGTCAAGAACGGATGCATCCGTTTCATAAGCATGCTGATGGACATGCCAAAGGTGCTTTTTTCAAAAGGCAACTGGACTTTCTTGGTTTGTTTCTTGGAAAACATTTCGCTTCTCATCCAAGAAGCCAAGAAACAAAACATTTTCAAAGAAAAAACCCAAGAAATTCCAGTTGTCTTTTGAAAAAAATCACCTTTGGGACAACTTGGATGATTGATCATCTCCATAGACATGCTGATGGACCCATCTCTTGTCTGTTCTACCATTGACCGCGGTGTAGGAGGAGGATGGGAGTTGAAGACCAAAAACTTCTGAAAGACAACGAGTTCCCTCATATATAGCTGAAGTTTCTCGGTGATTCGCAATAATCCAGTTAAGGTAATCTTGGCCTAGCACTCTCCAAACAAATATAAATAAATGCAAAACCAGTGTTGAGAGGTCTCCATTCAGAAGCCCTTTCCCTTGTTGAATGATACCAAGACGGCTGAGAGATGAGTAAATACTGTGAGTAATTCATCAAGCTGGCAGATCCTGCTGGCATGCTAATAATGTTCTCAACTGTTAAAAAAGCACTTAAATGTATTTTAAGGCTGGGCAACATTAACCCAAGCATTGTATCCAGATCGATACGAATGCCAATGGTTGGAATTCACCTGGAGGCTGGGATCCAGCTCCCTTTAAAAAGGGTACAGTAAAGCCAGAAATTATTAGGAAGTCTGGAACCCAAGGCCTGTGAGGAGCAGTTGAGGTCATTGGGATATTCAGTGTGTAAAAGGAAAAGAGGCTGTGATGCAAACAAATATTTATTTTTATTCATTTCATCTCTCAGTGTTTTGTTTTGGGAATTCAGATGGATGGATGGAAGGAGGGCGGGATGGATGGATGGATGAAGAGATGGATGGATGGAAAGATGGAGGGATGGATGGAGAGATGAAGAGATGGATGAAGAGATGGAGGGATGGAAAAATGGAGGGATGGATGGAGAGATGAAGAGATGGATGAAGAGATGGAGGGAGGGAGGGAGGGAGGGAGGGATGAAGAGATGGAGGGAGGGAGGGATGTAAGGAAGGAAGGAGGGATGGAGGGAGGGAGAGAGGGTTAGGGTTATTAGGAAATCTGGAACCCAAGGCCTATGAGGAGCAGTTGAGGTCATTGGGATATTTAGTGTATAAAAGATGTCAGGTTCCGGAAGAAACAAAGGGCTTTGAATCACAATCCTGGTTCATAAAGTATTCTTATTGATTCTCCGGCACTAACTGATAAACACTGATTCGTAGTGAAGATTGTTGTCAAAGCTGTGTGTTAAGTGCTCCCCACCACATTTAAACACCGCGCGCCACACCCACGTAATTCCCAGCCCACCAATCTGCGATCCTGGCATAGAATAGAATAGAATAGAATAGAATAGAATAGAATAGAATAGAATAGAATAGAATAGAATAGAATAGAATAGAATAGAATAGAATAGAATAGAATAGAATAGAATAGAATAGAATAGAATAGAATAGAATAGAATAACAGAGTTGGAAGGGACCTTGGAGGTCTTCTAGTCCAACCCCCTGCTTAGGCANCCTTGATTACTTTCCACCCCTTGCTTCTGGTCCTGCTCTCAGGTGTTTTGGAGAATAGCTTGACTCCCTCTTCTTTGTGGCAACCCCTGAGATATCGGAACACTGCTATCATGTCTCCCCTAGTACTTCTTTTCTTTTTTTTTCTTTTTTGAGGGATTGCTTGTCTGGCATTTCCTGGTCTCAGAAGCCAGCTCGCAGCTGTGCTCTGGCTGCGCCCGCTAATGACATCATCCATCAGCGACAGCATCGGTGTGGAGTTGTGCCGAGCGTCATCTTGGCATTTCTGCCCTCCAGAACAGCTGCGGCCCGCGAGGGGTTTTATGGAGCCGTATAGTAGGTCTCTCGTCATGTTGCGCCAGCCTGAATGGCAGCTCCGGGCCGGTGGCTCGCCGGAGCTGACATGCAGCCCCCCTACCACGGAGACAGCACCTGCAACATAGAAGGGAGAATGAGGTGGTGTCCATCCCCCCCTACCCTGGTTTGGTTGGATGGCGCCTCTGGAACTGTGATATGAGTCGGGGAGCCCGGATGTCTTCCCTCCCAACCCATGTTGCTTCTGAAAGGGGGTACCCTTTCCATAACACAAGATATTGTACCCGTCCTTGATGCCATCATGAATCTAGCAATTGGTGTATTTCATAATGGGGTTCCCCGTCTATCCTGATTGGAGGGAGAGGTTATTTAGGTGTATCTCGGAGTAGAGACGTGTACACTGGCCATATCAGACTGCAATGAAACACTGGGTGGGTTTTCCCTAACAATATAGAATAGAATAGAATAGAATAGAATAGAATAGAATAGAATAGAATAGAATAGAATAGAATAGAATAGAATAGAATAGAATAGAATAGAATAGAATAGAATAGAATAGAATAGAATAGAATTCTTTATTGGCCAAGTGTGATTGGACACACAAGGAATTTGTCTTGGTGCATATGCTCTCAGTATACATAAAAGAAAAGATACATTCATCAAGGATCATAAGTTACAACACTTAATGATAGTCCGGGTACAGATAAGCAAAGCAATCAAATCATATTAGGAACCAGTCAATGTAAATTGTAAGGATACAAGCAACAAAGTTAAAGTCATACAATCACTAGTGGGAGGAGATGGGTGATGGGAATGATGAGAAGATTAATAGTAGTGCAGACTTAGTAAATAGTTTGACAGTGTTGAGGGAAAGTGATGGCGTTCAGGGAAAAACTGTTCTTGTGTCTAGTTGTTCTGGTGTGCAGTGCTCTATCGCATCATTTTGAGGGTAGTAGTTGAAATTTAGGTAACCTCAATTGTACTGTTACAGGGTTTAAGATGCAAACAATGGGAAACAGGCCTAGGAATTTCGGTCCTAGTTTCTTACATAGTGTGGGGATTTTCAAGTATTTTGTGGACAGATACACTAACTGTCCGACGTGGAAGGTGGGTTGAATCGTCCATTTTCTATCTGCATATTTTTTTGCATTGTTTCATGGATTGTTGTAACGCTGTAGTTACTAATGACCACACTTCTTGTGTCCGTGATATCCAGCTTTGTGGGTCTCCATGGCCAGGTGTCACTTGCAGACATTCTGGTATAGGAACGAATTCTTGTCCCGACACTATCTGAAATGGTGTAAACCCAGTACTCAAATGAACAGCATTATTATATGCAACTTCAGCTTAAGGTAGTAGCTCAGCCCAATCGGTCTGCTGATGGTCAATGTAACACCTGAGATATCTTTCAATCATAGCATTGGCTCTCTCAGAAGCCCCGTTAGTGGCAGGATGAAATGCTGTACTGAGACCTTGCGATGACCCCACTCTTGACAAGAAATTCCTGCCAAAATTAGCAGTGAATTGCACCCCTCATTCAGATATTATTCTTTGCGGAATACCATGCAAACAGTATATATGGAGGATGAACATTTTTGCCAATCATCTGGCTGAAGGAAGGCCTGGACAGGCTATAAAATGGGCCTGTTTGGAGAAAAGGTCCACCACTGTCCAAATCACCGTATTCCCATGGCTATTTGGTAGCTCCACAATGAAATCCATACCAATTTGGTCCCAGGGTCTCACAGGAGACGCTACCAATTGCAACAAACCAGGGGGCTTTCCTGGTCTATGTTTTGTGGTTGCACACACAGTACAACTCCGCAGATACTTGTTGTGGCCCGCCAGCATCCCGTGCTGGTGATCATGGATCCCGAGGAAGATGAGGCAGTTGTGGCATGGTACCATCGGCCTGTGCACCTGGCACCTGAGTCAGAGAGCAAGGAGGACGAGGAGGCGGTTGTGGCGAGGTACCATCAGCACGTGTACCTGGCACCCGAGTCAGAGAGTGAGGAGGCTGAGAGTCAAGCAGGGCCTTCTGTTCCTCCTGAGGAGCCCATCAGGGCCGAAGAAGAAGAGGAGGAGCCTCTTCTTCTCAATGCTCGGGCATGCAGGGTTGCTAGAAGACAAGAATGGCTACTCAGGAGGAGGTCTCCTTGAGAGTAGAGCTGCAGGCTAAGTGGCCACACCCTTAGACTATTTAAGCCCTGACCACGCTGAGCCTTGTTGCAGGAAACAACGTTTAATATTACTCTTGATCTTTGTGACTCCAGTCTGCTCGTTTACTTGTTCCAGTACGGGTCTTATTTCCTGCATTCTTAGCTCTGGGAGTATTGCCAAATACAGTCAGACCTGCTCATAGTATCTCTTGGACTCCGGCCAGCTGTTAAAGATTAGACATTTACCAGCGGAGATTTGAAAAACCCTATTCTGCCTTTATTTTGTTTTCAAACTATTATGTTGCTCCTAAGAAGTTATTAGGAGACATTTATTAATAAAAGAACAGTGTTTTGCAGTTTGTGTGTACGTATTATTGGTGGCTCGTCGCTGGGGCAGAACAATATTCTTCGACGTCTTTTTTTCATGTGCGGCCACCAGAACTGCCTTTTGGTTAGGTGTAACATTTTTAAGAAACCAAAATGGCCAGCTGACCGTACATCATGGCATCGTTTCAACACCGAAGACCGTACCTCCTTGGGCACGTACAGCTTCGCCCCTTTCCAGGCCAGACCATCTCTGTGGGTTAAAAGGGTTTGGTTGTCCTGATACCACTCATCTGCAGAGAGTGCATCTTGGGCTATGGTTTGCACTCGTTGGCTTGGCTTTCCTGGCGGTCATGGCGCCTGTATTACTGGTTGTATCACCAACTCCCGTTTACTATCAAATTGTGGCTTCCTGGATAGGGAATCCGCCAGAAAATTCCTGCCACCTGGTGTATATTTCAATACGAAATTAAAACGTTTGAAATACATGGCCCATCTGACTTGCTTTGGAGATAAGTGTCTCGGAGTTTGGAGAGCCGCTACATTTTTATGGTCTGTCCAGACCTCAAAGGGGAGACCACCACTGTTCCCTCTAAGGTGCGCGGCCACGCGGCCGCGCACGTGACAGGGAATCGCCGCGCAGCAGTTTCGAACTGCTGCGCAGCGATTTCCCATGTCAGAGGGAATGTTGCTGCGCGGCCGCGCACGTGACAGGGAATCGCCACGCAGCAGTTTCAAACTGCCGCGCAGCGATTTCCCATGTCAGAGGGAACGTTGGAGACCACCCCCTTCTAACAAGTGTCGCCAAGTCATAAGAGCCCATCTGACCATGAAAGCCTCCTTTTCCCACACTGCCCAATTATGTTCTGTCTCAGTCAACTTTCGCGAAGTGAAAGTGCAGGGTTGTAACACGCCCTCCTTAGTGGGTTGTAGTAACACGGCAGCCACTGCCACGTCACTAGCATCAGCCTGTGCCACAAAT
This sequence comes from Thermophis baileyi, assembly GCA_003457575.1. NCBI lineage: Eukaryota > Metazoa > Chordata > Lepidosauria > Squamata > Dipsadidae > Thermophis > Thermophis baileyi. Next base: position 215,646 of record QLTV01001014.1, read on the forward strand.
GGTTTGGATTGATCTGGGTGTTTCAATATAGGCTCCTTTGAAAACAAGGCTTTTAGGTTTTTGAATGGGTGGGTTCTAACTTACCTCGCTGCCGGTTCACTTCCTCCCGCGCCATGTGGGCACGCCTCGGGGGTGCGCGCGCGCTTTGCCCGTGCGTGCATGTGCAGTAAAAAAAATAAAAAAAAATTAAAAAGCCAAAAACAAGATGGTTATGCATGTGCAGTGCTGGAAACTCGGCTTCTCCACATGTGCAGAAGAATTTTTTTTAAAAAAAAAATCAATTTTTTTTAAAAAAAATTAAAAAAAAAAGATGGTTGCGGCCATGGACCAGCACCGACCGAACCGGATCAGTGACGTCATCATGATGTCACCAGTGGGTTGCTACTGGTTCGGGCAAACCGGTCCGAACCGATAGAAACCCACCTCTGTTTTCGAAAGCCTTTTGGCATGCTCCCGTCCACTGCAGTGGACAATTTGGTCATGGCTTTGTTTTCAAGGTTTTTGTTTTCAAGGTTTTTGTTTTCAGTAAATCAGTTAATGTTAATGCCACCCTGGCTAAGGAGGGGATAAATTACCAATAAAAATTTGCAAACCCCAAAAAACTCTGGAGTTGCTTTCTTGTTTTGGGAGCTTGCCAATCCATCACAACTTTCACCTTATCAGGATCCATTTCCAACCCATTGGGTGAAATCTGAAATCCCAGATAATCCAACCTGGTTCTGTGGAACTCACATTTCGATAATTTTACATACAATTTTGCTGACAACAACTTTTTTTAACACCTGACGTACAAGCTCGACGTGTTCTTCCATTGTACGGATATATATCAGTATATCATTCAGGTAAATGAGTACTCCCTTGTATAGATGTTCCTGCAATACCTCATTTATGAATTGCATAAAAACTGCAGGGGCACCCTGTAACTCGAACAGCATAACACGGAACATAATGACTACCTAAAGGGCAATTGAAGGCCGTTTTCCACTCATCACCCTCTTTTACTCTCACACTGTAATATGCCTCCCATAGATCTAGTTTAGTAAACACTCGTTCCTCCGCTAGGCATGCCAACATATCCGCCATCAGCGGAAGGAGGTATAGGGGCTCGGCACAGACAGCGTTAATACCTCTAAAGTCAACACACAGCCGTAGACCCCCATCCTTTTTCTCCCGAAATAGGACCGGTGCCGCCACCCGGGACCTAGCTGGTTCTATAAAACCTCATTTGAGGTTCTTTTCTATATAGGCCGGCATCTCAGCCAATTCCTGAGGAGTCATCGCATATATCCGGGATTTTGGTAGGACCACTCCAGGAAGGATCTCTATTCCAGTCAGTTTTTCGATGGGGAGGCAATACGTTCGACTCCTTTTCACTAAATACATCATGTAGGTTGGCATATACTGAAGGGTATTTGATCTGGGCTGTGGTCTTCATCAGGTTCCATGATGACTCCTCATGGGGGGGTATGGGGCCTAGTCCAATACGGATGTTCCGATAACCTCCCCCCCCACCATAACATGGGGCCCCATTTGTCCATCCACGCTAGACCTAATACAATTTCCTCTGTGATGTCTGGAACTACTACAAAGCATATCTTCTCCAGATGTTCGCACATTTCTAGCGATACACATTCTGTAATGTGTGTCGCCGGTTGACCCTCCATTAATGACCCATCCATTTGTTTGAACCTGATGGGCCTTTTTAACCTGGTTGTTATTATTCCTAGCTCCTTGGCCACCATTGCATTCAACAGGCATCTGGTACAACCTGAATCTATTAACGCCATACCCCGCCTGCACCTTCCGGATAGCTCGATTATTACTGGTATGATGAAGGTTCACTTTATTGGTGCACTTACCTTAGGGTCTGCCTCTCCCTCCTCATCACTGTTGCTGGGGGTTCTGATCTCGTTAATTTCAGGCCCCTCACTTCCAGGTGTGTTTGGAGTTGATTGGTGTACCACTCGTGATGTCTCAGGGCTAGCCTTGATACTCTTCCACGCCGTACTTCTTAGGTTATCGGATTTGGGCATAGGTGTCTTGGGACGTCTTTCTGGGCATTCGGCTGCTCTATGTCCCTTTCCCACAATGGAAACATGTTATAGCAGATCTTGCCCTTACTGATCCCGGCGCTGTTGCTGGCATGGGCACCACCCATTGGTCACCCCCGATAGAGCATACCAATGGTTTCTGCGGCCTTATGGTCCACTCGTGTCTTCATCGATCCCCTCTGAATTCAACATCCAATTCAGTGGCTGCTTGGAACCACTCTATCAATCTATGTGGGAGTCCTCGGCACATACATGCCCTACGCAATGGACCATCCAGTCCCACCTTAAAGTAAAATAAAGTAGACCATAACCTTCTACTAGAAAAAGTAGAAAAATGTGGGTTAGACAGCATCACCACCAGATGGATTTGTAACTGGCTGACCAACCACACTCAACGTGTAGTCCTCAATGGAACTGCATCTACATGGAGGGAAGTATGTAGTGGAGTACCCCAAGGCTCTGTTTTAGGCCCAGTACTCTTCAACATCTTCATCAACAACTTGGACGAGGGGATAGATGGGGAACTCATCAAATTTGCAGATGACACCAAACTGGCAGGAATAGCCAATACTCCAGAAGATAGGCTCAAGATACAGGTGGATCTTGACAGACTTGAAATGCACAGGTACAGTATATGTGGTACCTTGCTCAATAGTAATAACTGTGAGAGGGATCTTGGAGTCCTAGTGGACAACCATTTAAATATGAGCCAGGCGTGTGCAGCAGCTGCCAAAAAAGCCAACACAGTTCTAGGCTGCATAAACAGAGAGATAGAATCAAGATCACGTGAAGTGTTAATACCACTTTACAATGCCTTGGTAAGGCCATATTTGGAATCCTGCATCCAGTTTTGGTCACCACGATGTAAAAAAGATGTTGAGACTCTGGAAAGAGTGCAGAGAAGAGCAACAAATATGATTAGGGGACTGGAGGCTAAAACATATGAAGAACGGTTGCAGGAACTGGGTATGTCTAGTTTAATGAAAAGAAGGACTAGGGGAGACATGATAACAGTGTTCCAATATCTTAGGGGCCACCACAAACAAGAGGGAATGAAGCTATTCTCCAAAGCACCTGAAGGTAGGACAAGAAGCAATGGGTGGAAACTAATCAAGGAGAGAAGCAACCTAGAACTGAGGAGAAAGTTCCTGACAGTTAAAGCAATTAACCAGTTTCACTTACCTCTAAATAGTATTCTATCACTGGAGGTTTTCAAAAAGAGATTGGACAGCTATTTGTATAGC
>QLTV01001014.1:243616-253623 GCA_003457575.1 Thermophis baileyi
CCCCGCCCGCCCCCGTAAAAAAGAGACCTCCTATAATACTGCAGTCTTCCCTTGTACTTCCTTTTGTGTGTGAGAGAGAGAGAGAGCATGGTGTTCCACTCGCTAGACCTTCCCCATCGCCGGAAGGGGGGTGTGAGAAACAGAAAGCAAAACCCGCTTTGGGGGGGTCTTTGCCAGGAGGAACCTGAAAGGGGTCTGTAATGTAGCCCATATGAGGAGGTGGGGGGAGAGCCAGAGAGTTGGGGGCTGCTTTGTTGAACTAAAAAGACAACGCTGTTTTTTTTCCCCCGGGGTTGAGTCAGGAGACAGAAGGAACATTCTGTGCTCCTCGGCCAAAGACTCCCTGCGTCTCTTGACTGCTGTACTTCCACCTGGTAGACACTTGAAGGCATCTGGTAGGGTTAGGAAGTACCACTTTACCTCTCACCCTCCCCTGAAGCTTGGACCAGGGACATCTTGTCCTGCCTGTCTTCGAAGCTCATGGACCACCATATCTACTCCATGTTCAAGGAGAAACAGTAGAGACCTTAGGATCGCCTGAAGACGGATGGGGTTGTCTCTGTTGCTCAAGCTGCAATGGATAGGGGAGTGATGTCCTAGCAGGGTGCCATGGAGCTGCCCCCTCCCCCTCTCAAAAAAAATTGGAACTTGGTTTCCTACGTTGGAATCATGTGGGCTTCGGGTTCTGGGCACTGCATCGGTGATGGTGATGTCTGCAGAAAGCTGAGGCATAAAATCTTACTAGGGTTCACCATCGAAGGACGAGAGGTGCTTTGCCCCAGCTTTCTTGCAAATATTTTGCCGTACCATGGACTGACTCGCTTCTGAATATATAAACTGGCCAACGATTGCTATGGAGACGGAAGGTGGGGGAAGGAGGAGGGGGACTTGTAGACTGGAGAGTTCCCAGGGACAGCTGCTTTCACGCTTCTGTCTGGCCACCTCTGCATTTGTCCAGGGGAAAAGGGCAAAGCAAATCCAGATGTCCGGAAGGTTCCTCCCCCTTTTCACAGGTGTGGGGGGCAGGCAACATCAAAAGAGGCTTTCTACCTGATTGTCTCAAATCCTGTCAGGTTGGTGCAAGGTTTCTGTTGTGGCCCCTTCCGGTGAATTTAACCCACCGAGAATGTCTCCCTCCTTTCCCTATTTTGCTGCAAAGTAAGATGAATCTGGGTTTCAAAGGTTTGATCATCAGCATCAATCCTAAACCAGGATGTTCGTGAGGACTCCGTACTGGGCACAAACCTGAATGTCTCGCCCGATACAGGAAGTGGGGGTAGGGTTGAGTGAATGGCTCCTCTTTTTTCCAGATAAATCAGGGCCTAAGAGGGGGGAAAATGCCTTGTGCTCTAAACACCATTGTCTTGAAAAACCAAGGAGTGGGGTAGGTTTCAATTGCTTTGTTCCTCTTGTATGAGCCCTTCTTCAATGAGGTGACCACCAAGTGGTTGGATTCAAACTCTCATCGTGCCCGGCTCTGCCAGAAAGACAGAAGGTCTCATGCCTATGGCCACCAGCATGGCTGCTTCAGATGTTGACCGTACTAAACAATACCCACAATGGGTTTCGGTCCTTTTATGCTGAGGGGTGGGCTTCCTAGAAGCCATCTTTTTCACGATAAACTTTCTGCTTTTATTAGACAAAGACAAAAAACAGGCAGGGAGGGCGTCAATCCATCTGGGGAGGGGTTTACAATCCTTGGCGATGTCTCCCCCACACCCTCCCTGTCTTGGTCCATATCATCTGAATGAGTTTGTCTCCTGTGTGTGCGTATGTATGTGTGAGAGAAGCTCCTTCTCCCATGTGCCTTTTTTTTTTTTAATTTTTAGACTAAATATTACGTTACAACAGGGCAATTTTGATTTGCAGAGACCGGTTTGGCCTCGGCACACGTCATTCTTGGCTAAGCGATCCGTGCGCTAACTTCTTTTGTTCTTGAGATGCGTTCATGACAGACATGTGCATTTATAAGCTTTGTGCTTCTGGAGGGGGGGGGAGTGTTGTTGTTGCTCCGGGAAGCTGTGCCGTGGTCCATTCGGTGGCTTTTAATGTCTCCTTTGAGACGGAGGAAGGAGGATCTCCATCCTCATAGTCTGCCTGTGTTTTGCCTTTTCGGATTCAAACATCTTTTTTGGGATCTGGCGCATTTTCACACTGGTTAACAGAAGGGGTTTGAAAAATCCATCTGTGTTAAACTTAGGTTAAAAGGAAAAAAAAAAACAAGACAGCCAGCTGACAGTCTCTTAAGGACTCAAGATGATTTGTTGTTTGGGGTGTGGACGTTGATTAGTCTGTCATCAGATGAGTAAAACTACTTATCTCTTATTCACACATGATTTGGGAGAGCTGAATGGATAGTTTTTGCAACATGCCCTGGTTTGTTTTGGAAAATCCAGAAAGAGTGTTGATTTTCTCTTTTAATATATATTTTATATCTTCTAGCTTTCCAACATTTGGGGCGGGGGGGGGGGCCTTGGTGCTCTCTGAGCTTGGAGGTTTTCTTGCAGATGTTTCATTACCCAACTAGGTAACATCATCAGTGCTAGGAGGGAGTGGGGGTGTGAGAGGAGGAGGAGGAGGACGACGACAGTTGGGTCCTTGGTGCTCTACAAACTTGGTTGTTTTCTTGCAGACATTTCATAACCCAACTAAGTAACATCATTAGTGCTAGAGTGAGGTTTGCTCTATGTTTCATCATTTTCATTTTTAGATTCTGATGTATTTTATGTGCTTTTTAATGGACTGTACCCCACCCTCCTTAGGCTGATCTATGACTGTAATAAAGATTCGATTGGACTCCAGAAAGCATTGTGTTTCTGGACGGAAGATCCTGTATGGTTCCAACTCATCTGAACCATGGCTGTGTAGTTATTTTGAAATTTCCTCCCCAAGGCATGTTTGACAGAGGCGAAAGTGGTGGAAGCTCAGAAAAGATAAAAGAATTCCAAGGGAATCCATCTTCTGGACCTCCTTGGTAACAAATATATATTTTACAAAATCTGTGAATGTGGGCAGAAAGATTTATGTGGTTGCCACGATGTAAAAAAGATGTTGACACTCTAGAAAGAGTGCAGAGAAGAGCAACAAAGATGATTAGGGGACTGGAGGCTAAAACGTATGAAGAACAGTTGCTGGAACTGGGTATGTCTAGTTTGAGGAAAAGAAGGAGTAGGGGAGACATGATAGCAGTCTTCCAATACTTGAGGGGCTGCCCCAAAGAAGAGGGAATCAAGCTATTCTCCAAAGCACCTGAAGGCAGGAAAAGAAGCAACGGGTGGAAACTAATCAAGGAGAGAAGCAACTTAGAACTAAGGAGAAATTTCCTGACAGTTACAACAATTAATCAGTGGAACAACCTACCTCCAGAAGTTGTGAATGCTCCAACGCTGGAAGTTTTTAAGAAGATGTTGGATAACCATTTGTCTGAAGTGGTGTAGGGTTTCCTGCCTAAGCAGGGGGTTGGACTAGAAGACCTCCAAGGTCCCTTCCAACTCTGTTATTCTATTCTATTCTATTTGTCTGAAGGTCTCCATAAAGGTAAGCCCCTTAACAAATCCCAACCAGTTGTGTTTTTATTGTAGCATCTTCATCGAAAGTCTTGGAGTCAACCTTTTGAGGGAATCACTCTACCTAGGGAACTGGGTTTGTTTTTGTTTTTTTGCTTAAATCAGGGATTGTCAACCTCAGCAAATTTCAGATGTGTAGACTTCAATTCGGGGAGTTGAAGTTTAAATATCTGAAATTTGCTGAGGTGGAGAAACACTGGCTCAGATCAATACCGCACAACTTTCTTTGCGTCAAAGTTTACACGTTCGAATAACATGCTACAAGCTGCGTTCCAAGCAGTAAATGAGAACAGGGCCAAGAAGCTGAGGCTGCCATCACAGCAATATGGCTAGTCCTCGTCTTACGACCACAATGGAGCCCCAAATTTCTGTTGCTAAGTGAGACATTTGCTAAGTGAGTTAAACATTGATTCATTTAACCACGGTGGTTAAGTGAATCACTGGCGTTGTTAAGTTAGCAACACGGTGGTTAAGGGAATCTGGCTTCCCCATTGATTTTGCTTGCCAGAAGGTCGCAAAAGGGGATCACGTGACCCTGGGACAATGCAACCGTCATAAATATGAATCGGTTGCCAAGCATCTGAATTTCGATCACATGACCACGGGGATGCTGCAACGGTCCGAAGTGTGAAAAACGGCCATAAGTCACTTTTTTTCAGTGCCGTCGTAACTTTGAACGGTCACTAAACGTACTGTTGTAAGTCGAGGACTCCCTGTCTTCGTTTTAGACAAAAATAAATGAAATGCAGAGCAAGCAATGACTGTGATTATTTCCTATTTGACGGCAGAACTTTCCCCAAAGGTTGCCGTAACATTAGCAATAGCAATAGCACTTAGACTTATATACCGCTTTGCAGTGCTTTAAAGCCCTCTCTAAGCGGTTCACAGAGACAGCATATTGCCCCCAACAATCTGCGTCCTCATGTTACCCACCTCGGAAGGATGGAAGGCTCAGTCAACCTTGACCCAGTGCGATTTGAACTGCCGANGAAGATAGCAATAGCACTTAGACTTATATACCGCTTTACAGTGCTTTACAGCCCTCTCTAAGCGGTTCACAGAGTCAACAATCTGGGTCCTCATTTTACCCACCTTGGAAGGATGGAAGGCTGAGTCAACCTTGAGCCTGTGAGATTTGAACCGCCGAACTGCAGCTAGCAGTCAGCTGAAGTAGCCTGCAGTGCTGCACTCTAACCACTGCGCCACCTCGGCTCTTCATGCATTAATATTTCAGCATTTTGTAGAGGTTGTAGGAGTGGCATCCTGGAACCTGAGTGGTGGGGGATATATTTACACCAACCACAGATTCTTTTTTTTTTTTTACTAGATAACAGATCTTTCATTAATAGCCAGTTCCCTAAACTTCATTTTTTATTTTTTTAAGAGAAAAGAGCATTTGTTATGGCTGTTTCAAACTCCATTCTAAGGGAAATCTCATTCTGCTTCCATAGTTATCTTTTAAACATTTGTTATTATATCCTTTCGGAGAACTGCAAGGGCTCTTCCTGGCTTCAAACCGGGGTCTGCAAATGATATTACACAAATCTTGTACCCTCTGAATCTGGGAGGCACCACTGCCCCAGATAGGAAGAAACAGGTGAATGTTGTGGCACGCCTCAAATAAACTGAAGGGAAGTTTTAAAAGTTAAAAAAACAAACTTCGTCTGTCCAATCCAGAGATTAAAACATATGAAGAACAGTTGCAGGAGTTGGGTTTGGCCAGTCTAGCGAAAAGAAGGACTAGGGGGTGACATGATGGCAGTATTCCAGTATTTGAGGGGCTGCCACAAAGAAAGGGGGGGGTCAAATTATTCTCCAAAGCATCTGAACTGAAGGTAGAATAAGAAAAAATGGATGGAAACTAATCAAGGAGAGAAGCAACCTGGAATTAAGGAGAAACTTCCTAACAGAGGACAATCAACCAGTGGAACAGAAGTTGCCTCCAGAAGTTGTGGTTGCTTCATCACAGGAGGTTTTTAAGAAGAGTCTGGACAGCCACCTGTCTGAAATGGTATAGGGTCTTCTATTTGAGCAGGGGGTTGGACTAGAAGACCTCCAAGGTCCCTCCCAGCTCTATTCTGAATCTGACAGGAGAAATCCTTGCTCCATCTAGTTGGTAATATGAAGCCATTGTAAACCTTTTTGTCCTTCGTAACAAAGCTTAGAATAAAAAACCCGATTTAAAAAAAAAAATGGTGTGCAGCACCATTTAAAAGGCACCCAATCATGCACAAATAGCAACATTTCCTGCCCGAAATACACATAGAAATACAAGCCAAAACACATGTAGCTGGCGGGAGTTTTAGTCATTGCACTTGAGAGTGTGTGAACAGATCTGCTGTGAAAAACCACCATGTTTGAGTGTTTTTCTGCAAAGATAGTTATTGACTGACATAAGTACTAGGTAATGTTTCCTGGATTTGACAGAAAACAGGCTAGCCTACAGGAGCTGATTTAAAACACAGTTCTTAGCAAGTCCAGATGTGTTCATTTATAAAGGCCATGATTATGCCAAATTCCAGCTTCGGTCTAATGTTACTGGTGTTATCTGGAACGTAATGAATTCTACAAGCGTCTCTTTTGCAAGGAGGCCAAACAACTCTCTCTCACCCCAGGCTAAATTATCTCTACTAGATTGTGATGCTGAAGAGCATTCATTAAGGCTGTAACTGTAATTTGACTACCGGGACACCAATTAAATTAAATTACCTTTCCCAGGAATCTTGGGAAATTATATTTCCCAGCGATCTTCGCTACCAAATATCTTTGATTTGAAAAATGGTATCGGACAGCTTCGGCGTTGAAAAGATAGCGATGATCAGGTCCTTATGAGCAGAGAGACTCCTGGAATTTCACCCTGCCGTCAAAAAGGACTTGGAAAAAAAACAGCTATTGATTGATTGATATTTCTCGTGAGAAACAGCCGTATAATGAGAGATGCTTGGAGTCCGTTCCATCGAATTCAGTAAAATCGTTGGTATAGAATTGGATAGATTCCTGATTCCTCGTTCTTTACGTCGGTAAAATGGGAACAATTTGCAGCAGCATTTGCACAACCTTTAGGATGGGGGAGGGAGGAAGAAATAAGTTTGGATGCAATATTCCAAGTTCGGTCTTACCAAGGGATTATAAAGTGGTATTAAACACTTCACATGATCTTGATTCTATCCCTCTGTTAATGCAGCCGAGGAATTGCACTGGCTTTTTTTATATATACTGTAGTTATTACTGTAGTTAATTCATCAGTTCAACAATGTATGTTTTTGTCACACCTAACAAGGATGTTGCGAATTGCCACTGTTGAAAAAGTAATTATCGCAATCTCTACCTTTGGCATTGAATTTCCCTCCGGCCCAAAGTTCTTTCTCTGTCCTCCCGCCGAGCCACGGATCTAAAAATACTCCCAACCGAGGCTAAATGAAATCCATGAACTTCCTGTTATAATCAGCTTGTTAGCCTCGAAAGAGATGCAAGACATTTTAGCAGAACCTTTCTGAAGACTTCACAGGCCTGCAAAAGTGTTTGGGCCAAGCCACAGTAATTAAGAGATCCCTAATCAGCATTGCCAAGAGCTGATTAGACAGCCCAGTTTGGAAAAGGAAAGAGGCCAGGCTGTGGATTTTTTGTCGTGTGTGTGTGTGTGTGTGTGTGTGTGTGTGTGTGTGTGTGTGTGTGTGTGTGTGTGTGTGTGTGTGTGTGTGTGTGAAAGAGAGAGAGAGAGAGAGAGACAGACAGACAGACAGACAGACAGACAGAGAGGAGAGAGAAAAAGAGAGAAAGATGACAGACAGACACAGAGATAGAGAGGGAGGGAGGGGGAGAGAGAGAGGAGAGACAGAGACAGAGACAGACAAAGAGAGGGGAAGAGAGAGGAGAGAAAGAGAGAGAGGGAGAGGAGAGAAAGAGAGAGACAGAGACAGACAGAGAGAGGGGGAAGAGAGAGGAGAGAAAGAGAGAGAGGGAGAGGAGAGAAAGAGAGAGACAGAGACAGACAGAGAGAGGGGGAAGAGAGAGAGGAGAGAGAGAGAAAGAAAGAGAGAGAGAAAGAGAGAGAGGAGAGAGAGACAGAGACAGAGAGGGAGGGAGGGAGGGAGGGAGGGAGAGGAGAGAGAGGAAGAGAGAGAGAGGAGAGAAAGAGAGAGACAGAGGGAGAGAGGGAGGAAGAGAGAGAGGAGAGAGAGAAAGAAAGAGAGAGAGACAGAGACAGAGAGAGAGACAGACAGAGACAGAGATGGAGGGAGGGAGGGAGGGAGGGAGGGAGAGAGAGAGAGAGAGAGAGATGGGTGTTTTAAAGAGCTGTACAGGTAGACCTCCACTTACGACCACAATTGAGTTCGATGGCTAGGTGAGAACTTTGTTAAGTGAGTTTTCCCCCGTTTTATGACCTTTCTTGCCACAGTTCTTAAGCAAAGCCCTGCAGCTGTTCCTTTAGTACCAAGGTGGTTAAGTGACTTGGGTTCCCCCGTAGACCTTGCTTGTCCAAAGGTCGCAAGTGGGGACCCAGCGGAGACACTGCCACGTCATAACTATGAGTCAGCTGCAAAGTGTCTGAATTTTGATCATATGACGCTGGGGGTGCTGCAACGGTTGTAAGTGTGAAAAGCGGTCATAAATTTTTTTAGCGCTGTTGTAACTTCAAACGGTCACTAAACAGACTGTTGTAAGTCCAGCACTATTTATATTCTTTCAGCATTGAGCTTCGCAGGTAGGAATATATCAAAGTGATAATCCCATATTATCGATTTAAAGAGGGGGAGGGGTCTATAGACTGCAAGGAGGCAGGACGTCTGGTCACTGTGTCTGTTCATTCTTCTTCCCATCCGTCCTCCTCCTCCTCCTCCCACTTTTAAAAATGAGCCAAAGTTATCACTGCTTTGCTTGTTTTCCAACATGGTTGGAAAGATGACCCATTTTGAAGACGGGGGGGGTGCAAACCCCTCACTTTAACATGCAAACAGTTTAACCTTTAGATTAAGATTAGATTAACAGAGTTGGAAGGGATCTTGTAGGTCATCTAGTCCAACCCCCCCTCCCCCCAAGCAGGAGACCCTACACCATTTCTGACAAATGGCAGTCCAATCTCTTCTTGAAAGCTTCCAGTGATGAAGCTCCCACAACTTCCGAAGGCAACTTCTGTTCCACTGGTTGATTGTTCTCACTGTCGGAAAATTTCTCCTTATTTCCAGGTTGAATCTCTCCTTGTTCAGTTTCCATCCATTATTACTTGTCTGGCCTTCAGGTGCTTTGAAAAATAGCTTGACCCCTTCCTCTCTCTCTGTGGCAGCCCCTCAGATATTGGAAGACTGCTATCATGTCTCCTCTGGTCCTTCTCTTCACTAGACTAGCCATGCCCAGTTCCTGCAACCGTTCATCGTATGTTTCAGCCTCCAGTCCCCTAATCATCCTGGTTGTTCTTCTCTGCACTTTTTCACTTGTTCGTCTCAACATCTTTTTTATAGTGTGGTGACCAAAACTGGATGCAGTACTCTAGGTGTGGTCTTACTAAGGCTTTATAGATCGTGGTTTGTTGTTGGCTTTCAGAAGCCTATCCTAGTTGCTCGATGTCAGAAGAGAAAGAGAAGGAGAAACAACCAGACCAGGGATGTCCAATCTTGACAATTTTAAGACCTGTTGCCAAGGTTGGACACCCCTGGAATAGACCATAATCAAGGTTAGGCTTCTATTGTGTGATTTGGTGAAATGGTGAAAAAAGTAAGGTTCTATATTTAGGCTAGAAAAACAAAATGCACAGGTACAGTATATGTGGTACCCTGCTCAACAGTAGTAACTGTGAGAGGGATCTTGGAGTCCTAGTGGACAACCATTTAAATGTGAGCCAGCCATGTGCAGCAGCTGGCAAAAAAGCCAACGCAGTTCTAGGCTGCATAAACAGAGGGATAGAATCAAGATCACGTGAAATGTTAATACCACTTTATAATGCCTTGGTAAGGCCACACTTGGAATACGGCATTCAGTTTTGGTCACCACAGTGTAAAAAGGATGTTGAGACTCTAGAAAGAGTGCAGAGAAGAGCAACAAAGATGATTAGGGGACTGGAGGCTAAAACATATGAAGAACAGTTGCAGGAACTGGGTATGTCTAGTTTAATGAAAAGAAGGACTAGGGGAGATATGATAGCAGTCTTCCAATACTTGAGGGGCTGCCCCAAAGAAGAGGGAGTCAAGCTATTCTCCAAAGCTCCTGAGGGTAGGACAAGAAGCAATGGGTGGAAATTAATCAAGGAGAGAAGCAACTTAGAACTAAGGAGAAATTTCCTGACAGAACAATTAATCAGGGGAACAACTTGCCTCCAGAAGTGTTGAATGCTCCAACACTGGAAGTTTTTAAGAAGATGTAGGATAACCATTTGTCTGAAGTGGTGTAGGGTTTTCTGCCTAAGCAGGGGGCTGGACTAGAAAACCTCCAAGGTCCCTTCCAACG
>QLTV01001014.1:301378-317629 GCA_003457575.1 Thermophis baileyi
ACGACGCTCTTACAAACAATGAATGATAGATAGATAGATAGATAGATAGATAGATAGATAGATAGTTGATCAGAGAGAGTGGGGGGACAGAATCATCCCTTTGAAAAGCTTCCCCTGGAGAAATGATCCACCTAATTTCTCAGCCTGAAAAATTTGGGGACAGGTTTTCTTCTGTTGTTTGGGAGCAGTTCCGTCGTTGAGCCCCAATATAATTTCTTTCCAGCCATCCAGCTAGTTTTTTAATGCTGGCTGGGCGAGAGTGACAACTTCCTGCCCTCTCCACTTCTAGCATTCCAGAGTGGTCCAGAATTAGCTCTAGGCTTGGAAGCTCAAGATCCATAGCCCCTTGAAGCTGACAGCCCTTCATCAAACACCTCCGTGTCTTGAGTGGGTTACAGGAGCTTCCAAAGATACCGCGTGGTCTGGTTATGCAAGGCTGGGGTTACAAAGAGAAGGAGAAATAGATTTGAATCCTCGCTGGGTTATTTTGCACTTTGAGAGCAACCAGTCCATGATCACAGAGGCAAAGGAGGGAGAAAATTCAAGATGGGCGTTGAGAAGGACAGCAGAAATACTTCACAACTCATACGCCAAAGCCTCCTTGTTTTTTGCACCCTGAATCCAGACACCCCTGGATTCAGCTCTAGCAATGATTCAACAGTGTTGTACTTTAGTTTCTTGTTACTAATTCTAAATTATCAGAGACTCTCTAGGATGGCTGTATTAATAGAATCCTTCTTGTTTGTTTGTTTGTTTATAAAATTTGTAGGCTGCCTCAAGGTAACCCTGGGTGGTTTTCTGCACAAAAGATTTTAAGAGCCGATATTCTTCATTCCCCTGATGAAGAATATGTGCTCTTAACTCTCAGGAAATCATCGTTTTGTACCACCATTTACCAGTGGTACGGCTTGATTCCAGAAGTTGTGGTTGCTCCAACCTTGGAGCTTTTTTAAAAAAAAGAGATTGGACAACCATTTGTCTGAAATGGGATAGGATCGCCTGACTGAGCAGGGGGTTGGACTAGAAGACCTCCAAGGTCCCTTCCAACTCTCTTCTTCTGTGATTCTGTTACCTTGGGCAGGCCATGTTGGGGATTTAATCATGTTTTTGCTTTGTTGAATGTAGGAGTGGGGTAGTTAAAAAGTGTTTCCTGTTACACCTTTGTAATCTGCATACCTGTTCCCCCCCCCCAAGGAAACGTTGTGTGTTTGGTAAAGATTTTCACGTAGCCTGCATTTCCTAGAATTATGGTTTAAAGTAGAAGTTGCAACGTAAGCCTGTTGTAAGTATGTAGGAATGAACTGTTCTGCCTTTTGTGTTCTCCTCTCTCTCTCTCTCTCTCTCTCTCTCTCTCTCTCTCTCTCTCTCTCTCTCTCTCTCTCTCTCCCCCATCTGACCAAGTACGTTAATCCACTGCATTTTACTTTTCCTTCCAGCAATGTTCTCTCCCTTCTGTCCCTTCCCTGCTTCTCACCACCCTTCCTCAAATCATGACAAACTTGATTTTTTTCTTCTCTAGGTTTTTCTTAAGTTTTCTTTTTCGGTTGTTTTTACCCTTTTCATTCTAACTTTAGTTCATTTTGTTGTGTGGTAACCGCAGTTATGGATGACGCCTCTCCTGGCAGACAGGAATATATTATGTTACGGCAAGACTCCATCCAATCTACGGAACTAAAGAAAAGACAGTCCCCTTTCCGAACTAAATGCCATGAAATCTTCTGTTGCCCTCTGAAGCAAGTCCACCTCAAAGAGAACACAGATCCCGAAGGTTTGTGCTCCATGCATCTTTCTTTGCTTTTGCCCCTTCCTCTTTTTTTTTTTTTTGGGTTTTTCCTTCTCCTCCTTCGATTCTTTCTCTCTTTCCTTTTTCATTTCTTCTTTTGCTTTGTTTTCTGGGAAGCCTGTGCCTGGCCTGTTGAGTCTCTTATGTTCACTTCTGATCGGCATCTGATGCACCAGGAAACGAGAAGCTGCCTAGAATTCGTCTCTCCTTGTTTTTGCTTGCTTGTAAGTGTGGGGAAGAGCCTGTAATTTTACCACCACCACCACCCAAAAAAAAAAATGGGACTTTTATAACTGTAAAGAAGCAATTTGTCCCCTTTGAGGCGTTAATAAAAGGTCTCTCTTCGTGTCATTTTCGTTGCCTTCTGGCTGCAAAATTTGCTTGCTCTTCTAAAAGAATATCTTGGAGTTTCCGGTTTCTTCCCAGCTCCGGCCCTTTCATCAATCCCTGGAGTTATCTTGATGCTTTTAACGTTGTCCTGAGCTGGGGAGAATTGTTATTACCCTGTACTTGAAACGTAATTCTTGGGTCCTTCATGAAAGCTTGGTTTGTGCATTGCTTCTGCTGATCTTCCCAAAATTGCTTACACGAGCTGAAGTTTGGCAAAGCAGGATAAGGTTTTCTGCATGTCTAGTTGCACTTTTAGAAAGTCTCTTGCATGTCGTAGAACAAAACTGGAATGTCTCTCTCTCTCTCCTGTCCTTTGTTTAATTTCTTCTCCAGAGATCAGATATCGTTTGACGGTTGATGATTTGCTTGTTTATGACTTGTGAAGAGCAAACTTTGGTCTTACTTGCCTGGGGGGGTCGGTATATGAGATTAAACCATCTTTCCTTTTTCTTCCCGTGGTTTTTGGGACAACTGCATTCTTGGTATTTCTATAATGTTTTCTCTCATGTGGTGTTTTTTTTTTTTTTTAATTACTGCCTCAATTCTACCTGGTAAGATTTCGCATGTTTTACACCAGCTTCTCTATATGGTTATTTAGCTAATGAATTCATTGGGGGAATGTCTACATATGTGGATTTGATTCGGTATTTAAGGCTAGATGTTTTGGCTGGTGATGAACAAACTGTGGTTTCCTTAGGGTTAGAGCTGGGTTTAGGGCATCACTCAGATCCATTCAGGCTATCTACTAAAGTTAGAAGTCTCTGTTCCTTCCCAAGAAAGCATCTAGGTCAGGGGTGTCAAACTCAATTTCATTGAGGGTCACATCAGGGTTGTGTTTGACCTCGGGGGCCTGGGGGTGTGTGGCCAAGCTGGGTGTGGCCAGCTCAATGTCACCCATGTCGGGGGCGCCTGTGGCGGCCTGAGCACTCTGCCAGTGAAAACGGGCTCACGAGCCCCATTTTTGGTTGCAACGGCCTCCTGCAACCCTCTGCCAGTGAAAACGGAGCTCGGGAGGGCCCTCCTGAGCTCCATTTTCACTGGCAGAGGCACCGCGGGATCCGGCCCCCGGTCCTTGAGTTTGACACCCCTGATCTAGGTCTTGAGCTACACAAAACTGTTGCGTACCCATGTTAGATCATGCTTAAATGCAACTATGGGTTCTACCAAGGACACGACTAGTAGAGGTACTGTGTTGTAGTTTCAACATTCAAGCTTTTGGTCTCTCTTTCCATCATTTTGTTCTCATGCAAGCATCCATCGCCAAACTCTGAACGGTGATGATGTATCTGGATGGAGAAGACATTTGTCCAGTCTTCTGGATGGCTGATCGCAGTAAAAAGTTTCCAGTCACTTTCAGATGGACAAATATTTCTTAACTTGGCTCTTACATATGCGAGTGTTCTCCCAAAGCACAGATTTTTGCTCTGTTGACTATTTGAATAATGTCCTCTGTAATAACCTTCTCCTTCGCTTGAGGCTTAGTGTGTCCAGGTCTGTTAAATCAAAACTCCCATCATCCCAGCCAGCATGTTGGTTGGGGATGATGGGGTTTTTGAGTCCAACATGCGAGGAAGGCTAACTGATAGCGCTGGGAGAGGAGCTGGTGTGAACCTGGATGTAGTAGCTACATATATGCTTTCAACCGCGATATCCAGGTTTTCAATAAATAGAACTTCCTTGAAGTTTAATCTCTTGTGATTAAGGTACGAACAAACAGTTCTTAAATCTGTGAACTGCTGGATCTTTTATGTTCAACTTTCCTTTGGAATGCATAATTTCTTCCAAGTATTGCTGTGTCATTTACTGCCAAATGTTCCAAGGTCTATAACGTCACAGTGCCACAGGTTGCATCCCCGTAAGTGAAGGGTGTTGTTTTTGTGAAGTTTCAGCTATTTAGTGCTTTGTTGCCATTCACTTGGGCCTTCCTAATCTTCTCTCGAGTTGCTCCCTTGGATTTTGTTGACCCCCAGAGACGTAACGCAACACACAATTTGGACATTATCAGGGGTGTACTCAGTTTTGTGACCCAGCAGTTTAGACATTAATGGCTGTGTGTTGCGTTATTTTGAGGGGACAGCACATTTACACTGTTATACAAGCTGTATACTCACTACTTTATATTGTAGCCAAGTGTCATTTCTTCAGTGTCGTCACATGAAAAGATATACTTAAATATTTACAAAATGTGAGGGGGTGTACTCACTTCTGTGACATACTGTATGTTTTTGTGACGGTTGGAGTGGAGTTTTTGACAATGGCTTCCTTTGTCGCGCACACGCTGTCCAGCGAGGCTGTCCACTTGGATCTGGTTTTTTCTGCCTGATCCACAGGACAAGATTGTTTGTGTTGCAAATGTGTCCTCACAAATGAGGAATGTCTTGTAGTGGAAAGGAAGCGAAAGGATTTTGAGGCAGACTTGTGCAAATGGTGCCGCTGATACCCCACCCCCCGCAACGGTGCAGAGCGCATGAACATCAGCCAAGCATACACCATCTGCATACGTCCATCCAGAGAAAGACCGAGTGTTCAGTTATGGTTGAGCAGAAATAGACAGAAACTGGAGATAATCCGTTGGGCACCTGGTAACCTTCAAGCTTAAAGTGGCTTACTAAGCTAGTTCATCCCTAAGTTAGTCACCTTCTGGTTAATAGGAGGCCTCCGTATATCAACTGCACCTCAATTATCCAGTAAACCTGACAAAGAATGCTGGAAACTAGCATGTCAGAAGATAACCAGATGTCCATCCCCTGGACGACTTCTAGGAAGGACACAAAAATGGCCTACATTGACTGGATTTTAATAAACTAGAATGAATGAATGAATGATAGCAGTATCCCAGTATCTGAGGGGCTGCCACAAAGAAGAAGGGGTCAAATTATTCTCCAAAGCACCAGAGGACAGGACAAGAAACAATGGTTGGAAACTAATAAAGAGAGAAGCAACCTGGAATTAAGGAGAAACTTCCAAACAGTGAGGACAATTAATCAGTGGAACAGCTTGACTTCAGAAGTTGTGGGTGCTTCATCACTGGAGGTTTTTAAGAAGAGACTGGACAGTCACTTGTCTGAAATGGTGTAGGGGCTCCCGCTTGAGCAAGGGGCTGGACTAGAAGACCTCCAAGATCCCTTCCAACTCTGTTCTATTCTAATTCAATGAACATATATTTGGGAGATAGTGGAGGACATGGGGGCCTGGGAGTGCTGCCACAAAGAAGAGGGAGTCAAGCTATTCTCCAAAGCACCAGAAGGCAAGACAAGAAGCAATGGATGGAAACTAATCAAGGAGAGAAGCAACCTGGAATTAAGGAGAAACTTTCTAACAGTGAGGACAATTAAACCATTGGAGCAGCTTGCCTTCAGAAGTTGTAGGGGCTTCATCACTGGAGGTTTTTAAGAAAAGATTGGACAGCCACCTGTCTGAAATGGTATAGAGTCTCCTTCTTGAGCTAGGGGTTGGACTAGAAGACCTCCAAGGTCCCTTCCAGCTCTATTCTGATTGAAATTGAAATACAAATGTCCTCTTGCTTTGCACATCTGCAGAGTGAGTGATAGTAGCCCCGTGTAATGGTGAACAGGGTGTGTTCCCTCTCTTCCATGTGTGGCTCAGATGTGTAAAGAAATGCCACCAACAGGCTGGTGCAATTGAGCCTCTTGGCAGAACATTAATTCTCTTTTTACACTGGGATGTTTGTTCAACTTACTCAACTTGATATCCTCAAATCCAAATGTTTTCACTGGGTGTTTTTTTTCCTGGATTTTAACAAACTTTCCTTCTTTTTTAAAGAAGTTTTCTGTCCCCCCCCCCTCCCCATTCACAAATGAACACACAAACACAGTTGCTGGACCCTAAAGCATTTTCTTTCTTTTTCTTTTCTTTTCTTTCCTTTTTTCTTCCCTTCCCTTTCCTTTCCTTTCCTTCTCTATTTCCTTTCCTTCTTTCCTTTCTCCCTTTTTTCCTTTCCTTTCCTTTCCCTTCTCTTCCCTTCCTTTCCTTTCCTTTCTCCCATTTTTCTTTTCTTTTCTTTTCTTTTCTTTTCTTTCTCCTTTCCTTTCCTCCTTTCCTTTCCTTTCCTTTCCTTTCCTTTCCTTTCCTTTCCTCCTTTCCTTTCCTTTCCTTTCCTTTCCTTTCCTTCTTTCCTTTCTCCCTTTTTCCTTTCCTTTCCTTTCCTTTCCTTTCCTTTCCTTTCCTTTCCTTTCCTTTCCTTTCCTTTCCTTTCCTTTCCTTTCCTTCTTTCCTTTCTCCCTTTTTTCCTTTCCTTTCCTTCTTTCCTTTCCTTTCCTTTCCTCCTTTCCTTTCTGATTGGTCTGATCAGCTTAGAGAAGGAAATATCTCTGAAACAATGAGCCATGGGTTGTCTAGTAACCATTTAAATCACCCAGGACATGGGTTATCTAGTAACCATTTAAAATAAAAAAGGAAAAAAGCAGAAGATAAAACAAAAAACACAATTACTCTTCAGAAAATTCAATTTTTAATAACCTTCTGGGTTGGCTTCATCTCTGGAAAGATAACTCCACAACACTGGTTGAGAAAATGTGCCTTCCAGCCTCTATTCCTTTCATCTCCTGGAAGCAATGTTGGTTCAAGGATATATGGCATCCTGGAGTCACAGTAATTGATGGCACCACCTCCTGCCAATGCAAATATTTGCATTTATTTGAATGATTCGGAAGTAGGGGCGGAGTTGGCACCAGCCTAAATCTGGCCCTCTGCCTAGAAGTGTGGGACCATGTAGTGTTTTTCCCTCAATGCTTTAATAAGTTGGGCTGTAATAGTCCTACAGGTATCCAGCTACCAAGCCACAAAGGACTTTTAAGTATCACTTCATATTGTGCCCAGAGCTCCAGAGTATAATTAAAATCTCTTGAAAATAAAAGCCAAGGGATTTCCACCAATAGCCTGGATACCAGCTCCATCAACCTGGGGATCCCCCTGAGCAGCAGAATAGCTGGTATGGTAGCAGAATCCCAAACTTATCTCTTCACATCTTTTCTTTGCTTGTTTTCTTTCCTCCTCGTTTCCTTTCCTTTCCTTTCCTTTCCTTCCCTTTCCCTTCCTTGCCTTTCCTTTCCTTTCCTTTCCTTTCCTTTCCTTTCCTTTCCTTTCCTTTCCTTTCCTTTTGCATCTCATCTGTTGCTGTTTCGGGGACATACTGTATATCCTCCTTAAATCATTGTTCCAGAAAATGTTTTTGACGACGAGACACTCAGTCTCGTTCTGATCCACAAATGAATAATAAAGAACAATTGCTATTTTTCTTCCCTTTTTTTCCTTCCAAGGATCGGTATTGCTATTCACAAAAGAGCGCAGGCAAGAAAAGAGAAAATGATGATGTTATCTAGCCACAAATGTTGAATGAATATTGATCTTGTAGAAGTGGAAACAAATGGTGTTGATTGCGGGAATATTGTACATTGCCAGCCAGGACAGTAAGGTGGGAGAATAAACTTGGTCTGGGAAAAAAAATACATATTCATGAATATTCTCTCCCTTTTATTCCTCCAAAGCATGAGTTTCTAAAGATGGAGTGTTTCTTTGTTTCACACACCCCCCCCCCTCTTTTTGGAGTCCACAAGGTCTGTTTTGGCTTGTTCTAGAAGACTTTTGCTAGCAGAAATCTCTGTCTGACACCTTTCAATGTAGGGCAATATTAAGAATATTAAGAAGTAGCCTTCAATTAATTCCACTCTGAAGCGCCTGAACCAGTTTTTAACTTGGGAAAGCAATGTGTGAAGAAGGGAGAGGCCTTAAACCCTGCATTCCAGCCTTCTCCCAAATTGCTGGATTTTATAGTGATGACACTCCTGGAAAAAAGAAGGTGACATTTTCTTTCCACCCTGTCATTGTGGACTTTGGAGGATTTCACAGTGAGAATAAATAGCAGAAGGACCTCTGTTTGCAAACCCTTGTTCTACCCATCCTCAAAACCTGTAGGAGAACAGCCCAAACTTATGCAAATAGTTTACACATCAAAAGGGCCACTTTTTTTTTTTTTGTAATGTAATGGTAGGTTCTTCCCAGCATCAATCACTTCCATTCCTCCCCCCCCCCACTTCATTTTGGACGGGGGGGGGGGAGTGAAAACAAAATGGTGCCCCTAAGAGAGATACCTCTGGTAATTTTGACAACCCAATTCTCGCCCGTACATGAACAGGCTACAGAAGGTCAGGAAATGGGTCGCTGGAGAAGGATACAAGCCTGCTAAGTAGACTAGATTATGAAATCAACATCCCAGCAAGGCTAAAATTCCTTTCAGGTTGATTATGATGTGAGAACGCTGGAAGTCTGATTGTGATCTTCCTCCTTATAGTCAGTGAATTAGGGAGGTGTCTGTCTCAGCCACTTCCAGAATGTTTATCTGGACCTTCTAGACTTCAAAACATGTTTTACCCTTCGTCCCCTTGACAATGGAACTCATCTATCTCCATCAAGGCCATCTTCCTTGCTCTTCATGGGGTGTCCTTCCCCATTTCAACTGTTATCCTTGCTAAAATGATCTATTTATGGTGGGCTATGGATAACACTCCAAAAGTGAGCACAGTCAGGAACCCGGATAAATCCAGTGGAAAAAATAGGGGATAAGTTGGGTACAAAATCATAATCACTGTATTAAAATATATCAAGAAATAAAATTAATATTCATGTTCTGGCCAAAATCTCTGGATTAGCTCACTGATGGAGATGATCTGTCTTTGGTTATTGAAGTAAAGGAGTATCTCTGTAGAATGAAGCAAACACCAAACTGCTCCATTGAACCCAAGAATGCCCTGGTAGCTCATCCATCTTCTACCATGATTGTGGCCAACCTTTGCATTCTCCAAAATTCCCCAGAGAGGAAGATAAATGGAAGAGTCACCTGGCCCGCTACACCATAAATTCCCCAGACATTTGTGTGTCTCTTCTACATTAGCTGGAGGCAAATGTGCAGAAGACATGCACCGGTCTTCTCAAGCAGAGATGCAACAGCCAAAGGGCTACCAGCATGTCCTCTTCCCGTGATTTGTTTTCCTAAAGACATGTTGTCAGCTCCTGTTCTTCTTTTTTTCTGAAAAGGAAGGGCTGCATAGCCAAGTCTGGTTTTGAAAATGTAATTTGTATCCACACATTCAGACCAGACAGCCTCTAATTGAGGTGGTGTGTTTTGTATGTGTTGGCTGGTTTCTTGTTTGGAAAAAAAAAAAGGAAATGAAGGAACAAAAACACATCCTTTGGATTGTGGTAGTCCTATAATCACACCTTTGGCATGAAGCCCAAGCTCGTTTCCTGTTTTTTTTTTAATGGAATTATCTCTTCCTCCTGCTTCCTGCTTCCTTTTCTATGTAGTCTCCCTTGAGGCACCTTTAACCAGGGTAGGGCTTCAAAATTTTTAGCAAGGGGTTCTCTGCCCGGTTGCTGGGTGGGCGTGGCCATGGTGGGCATGGCCTAGTCGGCCTCCTGCACCACGGCAGGGGGGGGGTTGCCCTCCCCGGGCTCCAGAGGCTTTCCTCGAGCCTCCGGGAGGGCGAAAATGGCCTCCCCAGGCTCCGGAGGCCCTCTGGAGGCCGGAAACATTTCTGGTCTTCCCGAACTTCCGGTAGGCCCGTTTTTCGCCCTCCCCGAGCCTCCGTGTGCGCCCTGCATTTACCTGAATCCAAAATGGGCCGCGTGGGGACTCCTGGGAGAGGCGGAGTGGGGTGGGGTGGGCAGGGCCAGCCAGGAGTGGGATTTGGGGGTTCTCCAAACTGCACAGAATCTTAGCTAGAGGTTCTCCCGAACCCCTGCGAACCCCCAGCAGCCCAGCCCTGCCTTTAACCTTCTCTACAGAAAGGTGGAGTAACCTAGCAGAACCAGAGCTGATTGGTAATGAAGGCCATCAGCTTCCCATGGAAGCCAAACAGCTCAGGGAAAAAAATGGGATGGCCTCTACGAGTTGAAGCTGTTCTGCCCCAGCGACGAGCCACCAATAATACGCACACACAAACTGCAAAACACTGTTCGTTTACTAATAATAAAGGTCTCCTAATAACTTCTTAGGAGTCGTTGAAAACAAAATAAAGGCAGAAGAGTCTTTTTCAAACCCCCCGCTGTTAATGTATACTCTTAACAGCTGGCCGGAGTCCAAGAGATAATATGAGCAGGTCTTACTGTATCTGGCAATACTCCCAGAACTAGGAATGCAGGAAATAAGACCCATACTGGAACAAGTACACGAGCAGACTGGAGTCACAAAGATCAAGAGAATGCTATTTTTTTTTAAGAAAAAAAAAAAATAATGCTAAAATTGTTCTCACCGTTAGGAAATTCCTCCTTAGTTGTAGGTTGCTTCTCTCCTTGATCAGTTTCCATCCAGTGCTTCCTGATGGTACCGTGCCACAACCACCTCATCGTCCTCGGGATCCATGATCACCTGCACGGGACGCTGGCGGGCCACAACAGAAGCAGATGCTATCTTAGATGGACACCATTCACCTCCAACCTTCAGTGGGAGGACGCTGGGTGGTTACTCATTGTGATTCTTCTACCTCACAGAAAGCTGATCTGTGTGTGAGGCTACTTTCTTTCTTAAGAAAGGGACACAGCTACCAAATCTTGTCTTTGGTGGATGAGAAACATGGTTGTGGAAAGTTGTCTTGGGTTCACCTGTCCCTCAATGCTTTCTGCAACCCCACCCATTCCCATATTAAAGGGAATATCTTTAGGGGTGGGGGAACAAATAGTGCTACAGCAAAAAGGACCAGAATATGTCCTGCATCAGCAGAAGTCTGAAATGCTTCAGATTTAGTCCAACACAAATGGAACATGCCAGCTTGGTGACAATTGCACTAAATTCTATCGGGCATGGCTAGTCTAGTGAAGAGAAGGACCAGGGGAGACATGATAGCAGTCTTTCAATATCTGAGGGGCTGCCACAGAGAGGAGGGGGTCAAGCTATTCTCCAAAGCACCTGAAGGCCAGACAAGGAATAATGGATGGAAACTGATCAAGGAGAGATTCAACCTGGAAATAAGGAGAAATTTTCTGACAGTGAGAGCAATCAACTGATGGAACAGAAGTTGCCTTCGGAAGTTGTGGGAGCTTCATCACTGGAGGCTTTCAAGAAGAGACTGGACTGGCATCTGTCAGAAATGGTGTAGGGTCTCCTGCTTGGGCGGGGGGTTGGACTAGATGACCTGCAAGGTCCCTTCCAACTCTGTTAATCTGTATCTGTATCTATTTATGCTTATCTCTCTTTTTAGCTTGGGTTGATTTGCAGTGTCTTTCCAGGAGCTCTCCTTGGTCCTGTTAGTTCCCGAGATGTTCGCTTCCATCTTCTTTCTCCCTCTGTACTGCATCACAGCACAAGCTACATAAACAAACAAGGCATAGAACATCCTTCTCCACCACTGCAGACGCTTCTGAATCGCAAATTACAAAATCATGATGAATGTCAAATGGCCCATTACATTTGCAGAAGCAATAAATGTGACAGCACAGCCAAAACTGAACATTCACCAACAGGCTGGCTGGTTGGCTTAGTATATTTTTTTGAAGCCAACAGAGGCAGGACATAAGATCATTTGAGAGATGGGTAACTGTTAGACGTTCCCAGCTAAAAATCTCCTCCCCCTTCCCCCCCCCCCAAAAAACATGAAAATACATGGAACGTATCTTCAACATCCAGGGGCCTTGAAGCCGATTGAACAGACAGACAGGCAGATTAACAGAGTTGGAAGGGACCTTATAGGTCATCTAGTTCAAAAATCCCTCCTGCCCAAGCAGGAGACCCTACACCATTTCTGACAGATGGCAATCCAGTCTCTTCTTGAAAGCACCAGATCCCTCTTTGACTCAGATCCATTTAATTGAAATCCATCTTTCCCCCTCTCTCTTCTCTTGTCAATTTTCTCCTCTGTTCTGTAACTTCATGGGTTGACCTCTTGAAGCTCCTTCAGCTGGATTGGAAAAATGGAGGCACCGGCTATTAACACAGTGCCCTGTTTCACTTCTTGTCATAAGCTGTCTCCTGTCATGTCAGAGAGCTGAAACTCTTTCCCAACATAAAGGTAAAGGTAAAAGTTCCCCTCGCACATATGTGCTAGTCGTTCCCGACTCTAGGAGGCGGTGCTCATCTCCGTTTCAAAGCCAAAGAGCCAGCGCTGTCCGAAGACGTCTCCGTGGTCATGTGGCCGGCATGACTAAACACTGAAGGCGCACGGAGTGCTGTTACCTTCCCACCAAAGATGGTCCCTATTTTTCTACTGAAGTTTTTAAGTGCTTTTGAGCTGCTAGGTTGGGCAGAAGCTGGGACAAGTAACGGGAGCTCACTCCGTTACGCGGCGCTAGGGATTCGAACCGTCGAACTGCCGACCTTTCTGATCGACAAGCCACTGAGCCACCACATTCCCTCTTTCCCAACATAGGAGCCGTTAGTTAGACATCAAGGGGAGGAAAGGCTGAATTAGAAGGAAAGAGAGCCATTCAGATCTTCTCCATACCAGTCCTGACGTCAATCTTTGGAGGCATCCGGCCAGTAAAAAGGCCGTTTTATTTTTATCCATCTCCAGTTCTTTTTACTTAGAATTGCTTATTGGTATTCATTTTAGGAAATCTATTTCCAGGGAGGTGTGCTCGAGAATGCTTAAACGGACGCCTTGTGTGTTAACTCATAATTAATTTTAGCAGTATATTACTTGTAGCTTCGCGTTGGGGTCCTCTTGTAAATGACGACTATCGTTTCATTTCCTTTTTATTCCAGCTGCAATCATCTCCAAGTCAAAGGTGTTTTCTTTCCCTTTTAAACTTCGATACAAAAGCTTTAGCTACACGCACATTTCTTTCCAAGTGTGAAACCTGAGTGTGAACCTACCAGCGGGCACAGTTGAAGGTGTTAAAAATGGTGTATTGGCTTGCAGGGTTTTTTTTTTCCCCCTCTCCTTTTGCAAAATTTTGATGTTGTTAGCACCCCATCAAAATTCTTAGCCCATCGGAAGAGGTGATAGAACAATCTAATGTGATAGAACAATCTAATCTATCAATGCGGTGAGTAATGGCACATCTCTTTTGGGCTAATGGCCAAGTCTGGCGTCCAAATTAATGCCAGGTACTCCACTATCCCCCTCTCTCCCATTCTGTCACACACACACACCCTCAAAAGGGCAGGGCCAGCCTCACTAAAAAGATGGCATCAGGACAAAACTGGGATTTTACAAAGTAATGTAAATCCAATCAAACTTAGATTAAATAGAACGGTGATTGTCCACATCTTTAATACTTTCTTCCTTCTGCAAAACTGAAAATTACAATTTAGAGGGGGGAAAATAGAGGGGATTAGAGTTAGACCCCAAAAAACTCTTTTGGGGGGGGGATTACATGCCATCCTAGAGCCTCTATGGTGTGGCTTCGATGGAAATTAATGGTTGTGCTTTATTTCTTTGATCACCTGTTCTGCAGTAAGCATTTCTTTCATGTTCTACAGTAGAAGGATATTTGTAGTTCAGGGTTGAAATGAGGGGTGTTTGGTGCTCTCTGAGATGTGGTTGTTTTCTTGCGGACATTTCATGACCCAACTAGGTAACAACATCAGTGCTCTTTTATGTTCGTTTCACAAAGATGCATTTATTCGCCATTTCATAGTCATTCAGTATATGTCAGTCTCACAACCTAGCTGGGTTAATCACTGATGGACAAACAGTCTGTTTTCCTGAACCCAAGACTTATTAAATGATGGCTACTGTGGCGCAGTGGTTAGAGTGCAGTCCTGCAGGCTACTTCTGCTGATTGCCAGCTGCCTGCAGTTTGGCAGTTCAATTCTCACTGGTTCATGTTTGACTCAGCCTTCCTTCCTTCCTTCCTTCCTTCCTTCCTTCCTTCCCCAGATTGTTGGGGCCTCCCTTCCTTCCTCCTTCCCTCCTTCCCTCCCTCCCTCCCTCCCTCCCTCCCTCCCTTCCTTCCTTCCTTCCTTCCCAGTGGTTACAATGCAACATTGCAGGCTAACTCTGCCCACTGCCAGCAGTTCGATCCTGACCAGCTCAAGGTTGACTCAGCCTTCCATCCTTCTGAGGTCGGTAAAATGAGGACCCATAATTGTTGGGGGCAAGAGGCTGACTCTGTAAATCACTTAGAAAGGGCTGTAGAGCACTGTGAAGCGGTATATAAGTCTAAGGGCTATTGCTAAGTGGGAAGGAAGGAAGGAAGGAAGGAAGGAAGGAAGGAAGGAAGGAAGGAAGGAAGGAGTAGTGGCACAGTTATTACAATGCAGTATTGCAGGCTAATTCTGCCCACTGCCAGCAGTTCGATCCTGACCGGCTCAAGGTTGACTCAGCCTTCCATCCTTCTGAGGTCGGTAGAATGGGGACCCAGATTGTTGGGGGCAAGAGGCTGATTTTGTAAACTGCTTAGAGAGGGCTGTAAAGCACTGTGAAGCGGTATATAAGTCTAAGTGCTATTGCTACTGAGATCAAAGCAGAGGTTCAGTCTGCAAGGTTCACCATCTCTAGCAGAAGAAGCCAGGATCTGAAGTTACGCAGCAGTCGGTCACTGAGTTACGATTGCTTACAGTGAGATCACAGCATTGCAGAGATCACTTCTCCTGGCCTGCAGTAATCGGTTTGTCGGCAAGGAGCAACCCAGCTGAAGGACCCAACAGATGTCCAGTCTTCCCACTGTCTAGCTTCAGGTGTGCGTTTGGCCTTACCTGGCCTAGTGCAACCCAAATTCTTCACGCTGACCAGCAGAAACGCTGCACGGAGCCTTAAGAACTGAGAGAAGTAACGAAGCTGCATTGCTCCAGAATTGCATTTAAGAAAAACTGCAGGCTAACAACAAACTCCTTTTGCTGGCTAGTATCTGCAGTGCGTGTGGGATGAGCGTAGCTCGGAACAGCCAAGGAGGAGGGGACCTCCGTCAGCAAAAGAGCCAGCTTTTCTGTTCCGTCGAGAATTAATGGATGTTTGCAGGATTGTGTGCCTCATGTTTTGCTCTTTTTTTTTCAAGAGATGCCATCTTGCCACATGCGAGTGCCAGAAAATAAATGTGCACTGTGGATTGTGCCAAAATATGCAAAGCAACTTTTTGATGCTGGCTTAAAATGACAAGCACAAAACAAGATAGGCCAAGATCGGCTGTTGGGTGATGCCAAATCCCATGGTCCTCTTTCAAGGAAGTCTGATCGTTGCTGCATCAGCAATAGCACTTAGACTTACCGTGTTTCCCCGAAAATAAGCCCTCCCCCAAAAAATAAGCCCTCCCCAAAAAATAAGCCCTCCCTCGAAAATACCACTTCCTCTGGTTAAGGTTAGGGAGACAGAGCTGGAAATCAGGTAAGATGGCAGGAGGAGCCCCGTCTTGCTCCACGCACCCCAAAATAATAAGACCTCCCCGAAAATAAGGCCAAGCGTTTATTTCAGGGTTCAAAAAAATATAAGACAGGATCTTATTTTCGGGGAAACACGGTATATACTGCTTCACAGTGCTTTACAGCCCTCTCTAAGCGGTTTACAGAGTCAGCCTCTTGCCCCCAACAATCTGGGTCCTCATTTTACCCACCTCAGAAGGATGGAAGGCTGAGTCAACCTTGAGCCGGTCAGGATCGAACTGCTGGCAGTGGGCAGAGTTAGCAATAGCAATACTGCATTGTAACCACGAGGGAGGGAGGGAGGGAGGGAGGGAGGAAGGAAGGAAGGAAGGAAGGAAGGAAGGAAGGAAGGAAGGAAGAGCACTTAGACATAGACCGCTTCACAGTGCTTCACAGCCCTCTCTAAGCGGTTTACAGAGTCAGCCTCTTGCCCCCAACAATCTGGGTCCTCATTTTACCAACCTCGGAAGGATGGGAGGCGGAGTCAAGCTTGAGCCAGTGAGAATCGAACTGCTAAAATGCAGGCAATCAGCAGTAGGCAGAAGTAGCCTGCAGTACTGCATTTTATCCATTGTGCCACCACGGCTCATGTAGATTAGTGCATGTTGCTTTCCTGACCAAGCAAAATCTCAGATGTAGGTTTTTTATTATTATTATTATTACTACAATAGAATGATGTGATTTCACCAATACACATTGTGTTCTGACAAGGATTAAAGCGATCAGTTGGGATTCAAAACATTTAGAGTTAATTGTGTATGTCATC
>QLTV01001016.1:29845-46340 GCA_003457575.1 Thermophis baileyi
CTTCCCTCCTTTCTTTTCCTCTCCTTTCCTTTCCTTTTCTTTCCTTTCCTTTCCTTCCTTTCCTTTCCTTTCCTTTCCTTTCCTTTCCTTTCCTGTCCTGTCCTGTCCTGTCCTGTCCTTTCCTTTCCTTTCCTTTCTCCCCTCCCCTCCCCTCCCCTCTCCTCTCCCCAAATTATGATAAAAATAACAGCTACCAAATAGCTGGGTAGCAATTTGTAGAATCTTGATGGGCAGGGATAAATAAACAAATTAGCACTTCTGTAATGTTATCATGAGATCAGGACATATTTTATACATATTAATGTATAAAAGTTCTAAGTGAAAAATTCTAGTGAAGAAAATACAATAGACTAACAACAATGTAAATGAAATAAGTTTCCCCTTTCCTTCAGAGGAGAATATTACTGTGTTACAGAATATTACAGTGAGCTAATTTAGTTCTCCAAGTGAAGTTTTACAGGAGTAGAACATTACATCATGCTGTCTGCTTTTTCTACAGTTATGGTGTATTGTTTGTAAAATGGTTGGAAAACAATTGCACAGGCTCTTCTGTTTCATAATAACGGATTTTTAAAAAAATGCAACAATAGATAAATAAGTAATGATATTGCTCTTTAGCATGCATCCTGGGAAAACTAATGCAGCCAGTAGAGTTTCCATTGACATAGATATTATATATTCATGCAGCCCATTTCCTCCTCCTGCGTCTTTTAAAAAAAAACCAGTACCACTGAAAAATGAGGAAAGTTGATCTAAAGGCCCCTGAAATATCATAAAGTTGCACTGTATAAAGAAAATACCAGAGAGAGGGCACTTTTGTACACATACCATAACTTTTCAGAGTAATTCATCTTCCTACCCACACATTATCTGAACGAAAACTACTCAACTGTTTGTCTATTGATCTAATGATTAATTCATATATTTAGATTGTGAAGGCACAAAGTCCAAGGGTTAGATAGCTTATCAAATACTGTACTCAGATACACAATCATTATTATAAAAAAGAGTTTACCCCTGTCTTCAAGAAATTCAATCTTTTGTGGTGTTTTGGACATTGACTGCAGTTTTATAGAGGTTTTGTCATTAATTGAATTAAGAAACTTCTTTGTTCAATACAAAAACATATAGAGTATACAAATTTGGCCTCAGATAAGCATGGCTATGGGTAGTTATCCCATTCCTGTTATGTAATTATTGGTATCTACACACACAAGAGTGAGGAGGGGAGGGGTTAGGGTTAGGGTTAGGGTTGGGGGGGAAGAGAGAGACTTATTCTTGTATCATTCTACTTTCTGTAGCTGAAAACTAATTTATCCAATTTATCTCCTTATTTCTTAATAGGATAGTAGTGGCTTCCTATTCAAATCACTGTAAAATCATAATATATTACTCCCTCTTGTAGTTAATTTCAAAAGTAGAAGCATATTTTTGACGCATTCTAGTTACAATAATCCATAATAATTAAAAATTATTCCCGAATTTAACATAGAGGTTGGAAGGGAAACAAGAAACAAAACAAAACAAAACAAAACAAAACAAAACAAAGCAAAAACCAAACTAAGAAAAAGCCCAATACTGTACTTTCTAAAAAAAAAAATACAAGCAGACTCTGGAACAGTTCTTAGCATAAAAATAACAAGAAAGCATAGCAACTAGTGTAAGAAAATTAATGTACAGGATTTTTTGGAGGGAGAACTAGTAGCTTGATCCTATTTTCCCTTAGAGATGAGGTCTTCCAGGTTTCCTTCTCAAATTGCTCCTTAGTAATTATGACTTGTTTTGATGTCATCTTCCTTTCTGTTCATTGTTAATTCTTTCTTTTCTTTTCTTTTTTGTCATGTTTGTGCCCCTGTGTTTTTAGCTCAAGACTAATATGGTTTTAACCTCACCATGGATAGTTTATTTTTTGTTTATATATCCTGTAAGTTGTAGAAAGTCATTTGATTGAGGCATGGTACAAGTATTATAAATAAGTTAACTGCTTGTGCCATAAATAACATAAAAATGATATTCTTCTGTACATGTGATTTTAGGTGCTTTCTTGGCATCATAAAACTACACTCAGATTGCAAATTGGAGAAAACATATTGTTAAATATAGAGTTTAACTTTGCAGTAAACCACACAAACTTTAAATGGGTTTCATCTATTTTCATCTATTTCTTATTTAAGCATCTGTAAATCTTTTGATTTATTTCTACATTGAATTTTTGGAGTATTCAATGAGATACAAAGATGAAGATCATTACTGTATATTGAACTTGGATGTTCAAAAACATTTCACAAACTTTCTCTTCAAAACTTTTTGAGTGTACTAGGAGTTCACAGAACTATTTTGTAATAGAGTCTCAATTGAATCTGAGAGAAATAGAGCAATAGAAATAAAAAGCACTTTGCTCAACAGTGGGAACTAAGAAGTGAAAGTTTTCAAGGCTATGTGCTAGTTCAACATTTTATAATACCGGTATGTAATACTGACTCAGGGATAATGCAGTAATCTAGCTAAATCTGTGGATAATAGTAGTCTATTCATTGTGTTCAAAACAAGAAGTGCTTATGAAGAGCTATTTAAATTATTTTTAAAAATGAATAGTAAATGAAATAGTAATTATGATTCAAATTTATAGAAGTTTTTCACTAGAGGAAAATTCTATTGTTTCAAATACACGCATTGGGGGCTGAGTTATTAATAACTAGGATAACAATAGTGGGATTATAGTGGATTTCAAAATAAGGATATTGAATCAATGTGTGGCAGATATAAAAATGATAAAATCCTATGCTAGAGATCATTAGACTGCAAACAACTCTGTCAACATCATGGTATGCCTACATCTGAAATACTATGTACAATATTGGATGTTACATTTCAAAAAAGAATATTACAGAGTTAAAAAACATTCAGAAGAGGACAGTCTAAATAATTAGGGCTTGAACCTTCCTTATGAGAAAAAAATATGAATATTTAAATCTTTTTTAGCTTAGAAAAATGTAATTATGGCATGTAAAATCATGCACAGCAGAGAAGAAATAGAACTTTGTCAAAACACTATGACTAGTAATCATCCATTGAAACTCACTGGAAGAAGAACCTCCTTACACACTGCATAATTAACTTTGGAATCCAATATTACAAGGCTTGATTACTAACTGGATACTTTAAAGGAAATTGTATATATTTATGAAGAACAAATATATCAGTGATGAGACTTAATATTTGTCTACAAATACAAGCTGCAGAGACACAATGACATAAGAGAAGTAGATTTTTACCATTTGCTTATGAGGAATCTAAAATGATTAGATTGACTTTTCAAGAAAACACAATGAAGAGACCATGGCCTGAACCAGCAGACATATTTGTTAAGTTCTAAGATACATTTTTAGATCTAAGTATTCACAAATTTAATATGCATAAACATAGTTTTAATGGCAGTGTAACCAAAATTAATGCTAATGTACACACACACATTATGCACACATTCACACACACACAAATACACACACACACACACACATACATACTGTGTGTGTGTTTGTGTGTGTGTAAAATATATGCAGTATAAGGTATATTAAATTAGAAATAAGTTTTATGGAAGTCATTGGACCTAATAAAATTGGAATAGAATTAATAAAATTTGGAATAGAAGGTTTGTATAAATCCAAACAAAAAAATTCTAAGAATAATTTGACTATAAAGACAATAAACATTTAACATGGGTGTCTTTGGATCAGTCATTCTCTCTCAGCCCAACTTTTAGAGAGTTATACATCTTCTATAGGACATAAAGTCAAATATTTGCAGAACGCTATGAAACCTGTCCCAGTTTTCTTTCTTTGATTAAATATACTTCATTTCTTCAGGTATAAGAGATTTATTATCCCTATAATTATATCTTTCATATTTTATTTGTTTCCACATTATGTTGCTAAAAGAACAAAAACTAAGTCTAAAATGTTCCATTCACTCAAGGTAAATGAGAAAATAATAACTGTACTAACTGCATTTTATTAAAGAACAAGATAAAGCTCATTTTTATTAAATGGATGTTATCGTTTGTTTTAAATACACTACAATGGAATCCAAACTCATTCTTTTGCAAATGCAGATACAACTCAATGATTTCATATTATACAATTTATTCTAAAGACTTATAACTAAACATAATTATTGCTTCATTTACATTTCTCACAAAGAAATTAGCTTGATAAAGTTTGAATCTAAAAATAAAAGATGAAATAAAAAGGGAAATGTATTCTATCTCAGCTTTATAAACCAAATGAAATGTACTTTGAATACGCTGACCCATTAATGTTTTCAAAAGAAAAAGGCTATAAACTAAATGAAATATCAGCTTAGAAATTAGGTGCATCAAATCAGAAACCTATCTGATATATGGAAAATCAAACCACCCAGAGTTGATTATAAGATGGGTGAGAAATAAATGTTTAAAATGCCGGTAAATAAAATAAATCCCCCAAAAGGTGCAAATTTGGGGGAAAGGATTATCCTGCTGTATCTGTTTCTGTTGCAGTAATAATAATGATATAAAAATAGAAGAGAATAGAAAGTTGCTTAAGAATTTTTGCATATAGACATTTCTTAATATAGAAATCATACAATGAGCAGTTTTCAGATCAGTCTCTCAAAGCATGGAAGCTTGCATGGGGAAGATTACCAAGCTCATCAAAATAAAGATCTGAAAGCTTTCTCTTCTCCCCATCCAAACCACTGACTACTAACATTATAACTATAGATGAGAAGATCTTATTATAAGGTGATGACAAATATTTTGCCAGTCTTATCCAGATCTATCTGTCTGTCTTCTATCACATTTAAATCTAATCATAAACCAAATAAACTCTTCCCAAAGAGCCTTTTGTACAATTATTTTCCTTATTTCAGTAATTTGATTGTACATACAGTATTCATTTGGAGTTTCAGTAACCAAAGAGATTCTGCCAAAAGGTTGTGTTACAGTCTAATGAACATTAGCATTATATGCGGGTCCAAGGTTTTTCCATATTTTGTATCTATTTCTCATAGATGGTTGACATGATCCAAAGTTGCAATAACACCTACTTTAGACAGAAGACCAGTGAGACACAAACAATCAAAAGATACCTGAAGATCATGGCATGACTCAATTTAAATCATATGAAAATCACCATAGCAAGATGAATATTCTTAAGTCTATAGTCATGCCAATTATGACCTATGGCCAGAGGTGAGCTGCACATACGTTAACAACCGGTTCACTGGAAATGTGCGTGCGCGCCTTCCTCGCTTTCGCACGGCTTCAAACACACAACTAAACATCTCAGGCAGCTGCGGTGAGTACAGCAGGCGAGGCGTGGCAATCAGCCGGGCTGCGCAGGTGGGGAACAAAGCCAGAGAGTGAGATAAATAGGACAGGCTAGCACCGGGGTGGATGGGCGGGCCCAGCCGATGGTCGGAACTACCAGATCGCCCAAACCGGTCCGACCAGGCAGCAGCCCACCTCTGCCTATGGCTATGAAGCGTGGAACCTAAAAAAATCAGAATTGAAAAATTTCAAGTAATGGAAATACAATGATTAAAGATCTTACTCAGAAACTAGATCTGAAATACAAAAAATCACTATAGAATCAACTTGAACATATGAGTGGACATATGTTATACATTATGCAAGGCAATAAATGGGCATGAAAAATGATGTATCAATGGTCCTCCAACTTTTGGTTAATTTCCAATAAATATATATTCCCAAGAGAACATATAATTATTTTTACATTGAAGAGGATAGTCTTAGATTCAAGGATAGCAAAAATCAGAAGGAGATGGATCATTTTAGTTATTTCAAAATGTCCAGCTGGCCAGCTAGCATGGCAGAGCTGTAAGATTTCTTTTCTCAAAGAAGAAGGAATGCATACCCTGTTATTGTGACTCAATTGTCCCCATTCCCAAGAAAGCAGATAAAAGACAAAAAGTTCCTCCGAAGTTGTCATCACATACAAGTTTTGCTATCACCGAGGCTAGATTCAACCAATTTGGGAAGCTCCAATGGATGGCCCTGATTGGAGGAGGGAAAATTTTCTGGGTGAATAGCATAAGGGCAAGAAATATTCTGGCTTACATGATAAAGCATCAGCTTGTTTCTTCTCCAAGGTAGAAATACAAATGAGAAAATTGGAAAAGAATTGTGCTCACCTAACCCTGCACTTAGAAAATTGTGAGAAGTCTGTATGTGTTCAAAATTTCTATGGACAATTGAAAATTCAGCAGGATTTTCACACCATTGAGATACTGCCAATATTGAAAGGTATCTCCATGTTAAAAACAGAATAATTGTGTTTGGGTAAAAGTAGCTGTCAAGAAAAAAAATGCACAGGGAAGCTAATGATCATCCAACTTTGGAACAGACTGTAAAAGCATTGCAAACTCATAAGTGTCAGAGTGAATTATAAAGGGCTGTTTTATGGTGTGTTACATTTTCATTCCCCATATTCTGAAGCACCCTTTGGAGATGACATCTAAAGTGTCTCATGGCCCTATTATAGTCATATATAAGTCACCAGCACACTTGCTAGGGACAGGGAAGAAATCTTCAAGATTACTTTTAAGTGGAGATGGCAATCATAATTACTGTACATGAATTTTGCCTATTCTATTCTATTCTATTCTATTCTATTCTATTCTATTCTATTCTATTCTATTCTATTCTACTATTCCTACTCTACTCTACTCTACTCCACTCTACTCTACTCTACTCTACTCTACTCTACCTCCACTCCACTCCACTCCACTCCACTCCACTCCACTCCACTCCACTCCACTCCACTCCATTCCATTCCATTCCATTCCATTCCATTCCGTATACTTTTGGTTTTGATAGGATAATTTTAAACATGGAGTGGTCTTCCTTTTAAATAAACATGGTAATCAAAATTCATCTATATTATATTTTAAATATATAACAGTTATGGTTGTTCAACCATTTCGAAACAATTAATAGTATATTATATTTAGCAAATGAATCTATGCACTGATTAGTGTACAAATTTGATTAAATTGAGGACTTTAATCTGAAAGTTTTTTAGCAAAAAAACATGATAACATTGTATTCACTAATTCATTAATACTAAGGACTGTGTGGTAATTTGTAATAGAATGAAAATAACTTTATAGGCAGCGAGTCATTAAGTTCCTCTGATTTTCAATCTCTAATGCAGGGCAAAATACTAAAGGGAATTTTATCAGACAATATTAAAGCTATCAAAAATATAAATCTTCTTTAACAATGTTTGCATTGTATTTTAACACCTGAAAAATATCTTTCTTTTACACTAGTTTGAAAACATAATAAAATTCTTCCAATTATTTCTATCTCTATACACAATAATGGTCCTACCTCTGAAGAAAGTGAATTTTTTTATATTATAAAGATATAAAATTAAATTGACAAGTTATCTTACTGAAGTCATAATCTCTTCAGCATTGTTCTGCTCTTGAGAAACGGGATACAAAGCTGTTCAATGCAGGCCTTACACATATCTTTTATCAAAGTGAATAATCCCTCTTGAAGATTTGTGTGGTCTTCATAAATGTCCTTGTTTTATGTTATCTATATCTTCTTTACATATAGATTCAAATATTGGCATCAACACTTGAGAAAGAAATAACTTCCAAAATAAAAATAAGGGGGAAAGATTGGTTAGAAGATGGGCAGATAGATAATAGATAGATAGATAGATAGATAGATAGATAGATAGATAGATAGATAGATAGATAGATAGATAGATAGATAGATAGATAGATAGATAGATCCTCCTATTGTTTAGACTGTAATTTCGTGCACTAGAATTGCAAAGAAAACAGAACATGATGAAACTGAATTGTAAGCCCCCAGAGTTATCTATGTATGAGTATACAGTATATTTAAACTTATATGTATATATGTTTGTTTGTTTAATAAATAAATAATAAAAATAAAATTGAATATAATACATTGTGTTATGTAATATGGCTGATTTTACAGATTGGGACGCTTTCATATGTTAGTGCTGTGCCAATCTGGGATTGGCAGCATGTCCTTGTACTTGCACAATACCATTGATTTCACGTCATTTCTATAACTGAACCTATTAAGTTCTTTCTATGTTGCTGAAAAGATATTTTGTAAAGCACAAGCTGCTTTACAAATGCTTGCCTCATATCTGTCCTTGGATTCCACCTTTCTTACTTGAATTAAGGCACCATCTCCCATTCTTGATTGATTTGAAAAACACTTTTGACTTTATTTTTTTCTTTACATGGCATCTCATATATTGAGACAATGTTGAGGATGGAGCAGGGCAAAACTGCTCTTAATTAACCCAAAGGTGCTTTTTCAGGAGGCAACTGGACTTCCTTGTTTTTTCTTTGAAGACGTTTCACTTCTCATCCAAGAAGCTTCTTCAGCTCTGACAGGATAGTGGGGAATGGAAGGATTTATATTACTTGCAGACAGCTGGTAATTTGCATCCTTTAGAGCAGGGGTCTCCAACCTTGGCAACTTTAAGTCTTGTGGACTTCAACTCCCAGAATTCCTCAGCCAGCAAAGCTGGCTGAGAAATTCTGGGAGTTGAAGTCCACAAATCTTAAAGTTGCCAAGGTTGGAGACCCCTGCTTTAGAGGGTCGTTGAAGCACTTGGAGGTTTATCTGTGTCCTCAGGGTCACCTGAGTAGTGCTCCTGGTTCCTGTAGTCTGCAATTTTTCCTCTGGAAATCCATTCCTACTCCTACACCATAAAAGGATGCAAATTACCAGCTGTGTGCAAGGAATATAAATCTTTCCATTCCCCACTATCCTGTCAGAGCTGAAGAAGCTTCTTGGATGAGAAGTGAAATGTCTTCAAAGAAAAAACAAGAAAGTCCAGTTGCCTCCTGAAAAAGCACCTTTCAGACAACTATGACCTAGATGACTGAGAATCTCTATAGACTTTTTGCTCTTAACTTTAACTTTCATTTGGCCTGTTGGAAATATTTGTCTGTTTTTGAGGCCTCAATAATGAAGACACTGATAAGACAACAAAAATATTTTAGGTTTTATGGGTAAAAATGGAGTGCATATGAAGGTACACAGAGAAGGCTCTTCCCTTCATATTTTTTTAAAAAATACATTTTTTAAAAAAATATAAAAAGATCATGATTCAATCCACAGGATTTCTCAGCTAAAATGAGATATACTTTGAAACCCTAGAGAACTGCTACAACAATTCTTTGCATAAGCTGTATCCTGTTCTTTAAAGCATATAGGATGCCGGAGAGAAATTATTGATATGTCTTAGCCAATATGACAGAGTAGAAAAGGTGACATAATAGATAATATTCCACCAGTCACTGCATCCTGGGTAGTGACACTGAGAGCAAGAAACTCTCTACACATTGCAATAACATTGAGAAAAATACCAGTAGCCATTACTGCTTTGTGCAAAGTAACTTCAGATATTTATTTCTTCGCATTTTCCATTTTCACATTATTCTCATAATGTATGAAGTAGCTGAAACTTTTCAGCAAGCAAAGAAATTAGTTTAGAATTCTAGTAAGGCTGAGTATGTAAAACAGCTACTGTACATGGGTAAAGGTGATGAGAACTGGACATGTTTACCCAGTTCCCTCAGACACTTTAGCCACCCACATGACTATAGAAGCTTCAAGTTCTTGTACATTACTACTAAGAGACAGTAATTTCATTTTTTTCTATAAGGAAAGACCACTACAGACCATTTTAAATGGTAATGCTGGAATAGATATATAATATTACAGCTATGTACATTGTTCAGACTACCAATGCAACTACCAAAACAATAATAAAACAGAAAATATTCTTATTGTTCTGATTTATGCCTTTGATATCAATGCATAGTTTAAATGGGTCATGCCAAATAGTTATAATAATCATCTCTACCTTCTTCTTCCTTTCAGTTTCAGAACAAAAAGACATCCCAGGAAGATATGTTATTATTTCAGTAATAGAATTGATTTTCCATTCTGTATATCCAATATATTTAAAAACCCTTCCCAAGGTCAAAATTATATTGGAATATGCTATGTATGAGATAATGTACTGCTCGTTGATTGTCTATCTGCAACAACAGATAGTAGGCATTTACCTTACTAAAAATGTAGCAATTTAAAACAAAGATAGCTAAGCATAATTGAAATACAAAGGTAAGTAAATTATATACAATAATGTTGTAGTATGAAATGAGTAATAAAAGTTTGACTAGCAGCATAACTTAACCAAGAAAAAGGGAAAAAAGATAATTTCAAGATGTATCCAGGATGAGAAAACTATTATAAAATATCATTTCTGGTGTTCAGCAATTGTACCGCAGAGGTCAGAATGTAATGAATTTGGATAGGAAATAAGACTGCATTTGCAGGGAGATTTGGGGTTTTTCTGAGGTGATGAGGGGATCTTTCATTTTTTCAAATCAAATTTGACTCCTTTAAAAAATTTAGGAAGAATTAGATGAATGAAGAGATATTAATTAAGTTATCTTCCCCCTCAAGTTTTAGTAATAAAGTCTCAGGAAGGGGAGGAAGGGAAAGGAAAAAAGAACAATTCCAAAACATAACACAGTCATCTTCATTGTTAGCCTCATCACTGTTGTTGTCTTCAGTGTTTTGATACAGGTGGAGAAGGGATTTGTTAAAAACTGTCTTTTTTCATAGCAGCAATACCAGTTTTATGAATGATATAAGAATTCCAACTGGACTATAAATGAACATATCGTAAAATGATAAAAAGTCATTTTGGTGAAAGACTTTTGACAGAAAATCTATCCAACCAATAATGTGGAGTTTCACTGAATATACTATAGACCATCCTAGGCAACTAGAATTTCCACTGGGCTGTTTTACAAAGAAGTAATATCACTACCTTCATCCCTGTCTGAAAGTTATAATGATGGGTTAGGTATGAGCTTCAGTTAATGTATATGATATGGGAGAAGAAATAGTTTTGCTGTCACTGCTACATCGTCTCCACCTGCTACCATATGCTTTCAGTAAATCCCCAAATGAGTGAGACGTCCTTCTTCTGGCTAGCAAAACGTAAAAGGGATATGTTGATGGTTCAATAAGCAAGAAGGATTTTCTGGTTATGCAAAATGTACATATAATCCTGGCTACATATTTTCAATTACAAAAGACAGGAAGAAAGTTTTAAAATACTTACTTTTTTAATATTCTTATATAATATATGCTTTGCATTGCACACATTTGTGTACTTCATCAATAACATGTAAACAGGTGATTCCATTGGAACTAAAACATTTTAATAGTTATGTTCTTGGCTCTATCAAATCAGCTGAAAATAAAAAAAAAACTAAACATAAATTTCCTCAACCTATTTGCCTTTGGATTTTGTAGAATATTAAAAAGGTATCTAGATTCAGCTGATCAGCATGCCTTGCAGTACTGCTCTGTAGCCAAGTATGTCTATCAGAATTTTATCATAGGCTCCTTCACCAATAAAAGCAGCAAATGATATCTCATCGTCAACTCACAGCACATTTATGCTTCCACTACTATAGATAAAATCATATCTTTCTCATTGTCTTATATCTATGATTTCTTGTCTCTGTGAAAGAGGTGCAGACATTAACATTGCAAGTCAATGCTGAATGAAGTATCCCTTCCTATATAACTATCACAGGAGATAAACAGATTTAAAAAAAAATGTTTTAAAAGTCAGATTTAACTTGTGTGAAAAGCATCAAAAAGAATGAAACTTTATCTTAGCTACAGTTTTTTATTTACGTTTGTATTTATTTATTTAAAACATTTATATAGCTGCCCATCTTATATCAAAATCTGGGAAGCTCCTAATCAACAATTAAAGCAACGTCAATTATAAAACAGCATAATACCACATTAAATCTGTTAAACCATAAACAATAAAAACCCAGCACCAAAGTTATGCTTCCAAGATTCAGTCACTCATTAAATCCTCTCACTCACCTCATCCTATTCCAGCAATTGGGGGAAAAGCCAGGTCTTCAATGCTTTTTGGAAGGCTAGTGGGGTATAGGCCTGTCAAAATCCAGGAGGAAGAATGTTTAATAGGGCAGGTACTGCCACAGAAAACACATGCTTCCTAGCTACCACAAGGTGGCAATGTTTAAAGGAAGTGACTAGGATCCTGTCCACACTATCTAATCTGGTAGAAAGAGTAGATTTCTGTAGGGAAAAGCAGTCCCGCAGATAACCTGGCTCTGTGCCATTTAACGGCAATAACCAGCACCTTGAGTTACATTTAGAAGGAAAGTGGGAGACAGTGTAGCTCATGCAACAGAGGTGCTTTTATTATACATTTATTTAATAAACAAATTTATATGGCCACCCAACTCTCACACAGTGATTCCAGACATCATTATAAAATTAAAAATTCACATTGCAATAACTCATAGACCCTCCACCCCCTACAATGGCAATAAATACAAAATACAATCACACAAGCCACTTAACCAGTGTCAACTTAGGGTCCCCAGAACAACTGACAAAACCATGTTTCAGGGCTTTTAGGAAAAAAGATGTATTGTCACATTTAAGTTTTTGCTGCTTTGAGGCATTGAGGCAGAAATAGCTTTTGGAGAGACTATGTGGGAAGTTGATGGCTGAGGAAAGAGTGTTGAAGTGTTCCAGTCCCTGGCCCCAAATGGGGAAAAAAAGACGTCACCTGGGACCTCCCCTGGGAGAAGTGAACTGAAGACCAAACATAAGGTCTTCACACCTTATCACACCTGAGACAGATGAGGAAAAAGGAAGGCAGCTGCTTGCAGAGGGATGCCTGGAGACCTCAGGGAAGGGTTCATTTGGGAAGTACTGGGCAGTGGGAGGTGTCACACAACATGCATACAAAGTGATGGCTGACAAAGTTTGAAAAAGCATGAATACACACCAAGATAACCTCTTCTTATCTCTCTTTTATACTGAAAAGCTGAGGGAGGAAGGAGGAGAAATAAGGAGAGTTGGCAGCTACAAAATGAATTGGGAGGTCACTAGTAAATAGCTCTGGGAGGGAGGGAGGAAGGGAGGGAGAGGGAGAGAAGTAGACTTAGAGTAAGAGAAGTAGACACACATATTGTATATCCCACCTATAAAAGAACCCTCAGTCATAGTTGATATTTAATAGTAGCAATTAAGAGTTTTCAGGCTAACAGAGATCTTAATCAATTAATGGTCTAAATGCTGAGCCAGAAATATCATCCTGGACTAGCTTAAGAAAAGAAAATGTAGAACAAGCGATTAAGCCCCCTTTATAGAAGATATTGCAGAGATTGTAAGAAAAACAGATGTTTCTTAGTTAATAGATCAATTTGAAAAGAAAAAAAATGTCCTTCTTCATTGGCTGTTGTATGAGAGAACAGTAGTTTAGTTAATTTTGGATAAAGAGGAAGCGGGAGACAAACTGACTATTCAGTTGAGGCTCTGCTTTGCTGAAGCATTGATAGCCATTAGACTTCCTTGGAGTATTGTTTGTTTTCAAACAACAAAACAAAAATATAATCTTTCTTCAGAGTAGATTGCTAGATGTCTGAATTTTTTTTTCATGTGACCACAAGGCACTGTAGCACCTGTAACATCTGGTAGGGGTCATGTCCCTTTGTTCAGTGCTTTTGAATGGTCACGGAAGATTTAGTCATCAGTCAAGGACTACCTTTAATTATGTTTCAGGAACACGTAAGAGTTTCCTACAATTCTGTAGTGTGAAATGAGCAATAATGTGCATCCCTTTTGATGACTGTGTCAATGTTCAGTAGGGGTGGCATACAGATGTATTTGCTTCACTAGTTGTTGCAGATG
Source organism: Thermophis baileyi (assembly GCA_003457575.1). NCBI lineage: Eukaryota > Metazoa > Chordata > Lepidosauria > Squamata > Dipsadidae > Thermophis > Thermophis baileyi. Next base: position 43,683 of record QLTV01001016.1, read on the forward strand.
TTCAGTCGCTAAGTCATGTCCAACTCTTCACAATTCCATGGACAACAGCATGCCAGGCCCCACTGATCTCCACCATATCCTCGAGTCTGCCCAACCTCATGCCGCTTGCGTAGATGACAGTATCTACTATTTTGTTGAGAATTTTATATTATATTATATGTGTTACTGCATATTATATTATCTTTTAAGATTTCTGTAAGACACACTTTAATTTGGGACCTTCTTTCTATGGAAGTGTGTTATAGAAATTTACCATGCTGTTATTTTGGATGGTAATATGATGCATACACTTCAGCAAATTTCTATTTTTGTAATCTTGATATTGAGTTGGATTCACTTAAATTAGCTGGTTAGGTGAAATAAAGATAAATCAAACAACAGAAAAGAAACAGCTATCTTTACAAGTTTATAGCAATGTGATTTCTCCTCTAGATAAGCTTCTATAAACATTTAAATAACATTTGTTGTTTAAACAAATAACATTTGCATGAATGCAGTCTGGGAATTTCTCTAGTGCAGAAGTGTTGAGAGAAAACTGTCAGTATTTGCTTCAGTGCCTTACCATGCTGCAGAATAGAAGTTTTCCTTCTTTGTAACTTGTCCACATTACTCTGGAAATCCAGGTTTTAAAAAGACCCACTCCATTCAATAGCAGTTCATTAGACTTTCAGTGAGTGGCTTTATGATCTGAGGAAGAAGCATCATTAAATAGTTTTTAATTAATGACAAAGTAAGCAAGAAATAAAATTTTCAGGTCCAAAAAAATATTTAGAAATATGGATTTAAAATTAATGCTTTTTCCCTCATAGTTGTCTGAACATGCTGCAATCCTAGGCACATTATATGCATTGTAAATTAAAATAATATTGCTTCCAATATCAACATTATTTCTTTCAACATTTGCAAGATACAGGGAAGAGACAAATACAGATGGAGCAAAATATGTTGAATTAATAGCAATAGTACTTAGACTTATATACCGCTTTACAGTGCTTTACAGCCGTCTCTAAGCGGTTCACAGAGTCAGCATATTGCCCCCAACAATCTGGGTCCTCATTTTACCCACCTCAGAAGGATGGAAGGCTGAGTCAACCTTGAGCCGGTGAGATTTGAACTGCCGAACTGCAGCTAGCAGTCAGCTGAAGTAGCCTGCAGTACTGCACTCTAACCACTGCGCCACCTCGGCTCTTAAAGATATGAGAACAAACTTCTAGTTTTGAGTATATAGTTTCTGTTGACGCTGTACTGTATTTATTCAGGAAAAGATAGAGTCTGTCCATTGGGACTTAAGTATAGTTAGGAATGCAGCTTTAATTACCTATTCCTGGACACAGAGAAACCAGTTAGTCTTTTCTGAATAGCTTGTTCAGGAATATGTTCTTTAGTGATCAATTGGATAATTCAAGTAAATAAACCCTGAGGTTCAGTTTTCCAATAATTACAAATACATTATTCAGTATATAAATAATAAAATATAAATTGTTAGCCCTTGCTTTATCAGATGTGCAAAAAAATAAAAGTACAGAATATTTAATCAAAAAATGGAAAGAGGATGTAGAAGGAAGAAAAAACATAAACAGATACAAAGGATAAAATTAATGATTTTTCTACTTTATATAAAATATTTATTGTAGAATATGTCCAGAAGCAATAATGATAGCTGGTCAGATGCAGAAAAGTCAACATTTTCAATGAACCTTGTTTGGTAATCCATGTATCATTTCTGTAAAATGATCCCATTAAGTGAGAGAACCAAAACTTCATGTTTCCCAAATATAATAAAGAAGAGGGTTTTGCACATCCTGGATATTCGAGGACCAGTCATAAGTACCACTTGTTCAGTATGAACAATTGCTAAATGACTGGCTGTTAATCAAGGACTACCTGTTTTGAGGGATTGGTCTGATACATTTTGTTTTCCAGGTAATACAAATATATTCAAAATGATACATTACTGTAATTAGTCCTTTAAAATCTTTAGATCATTTAGGGAATAAGTTATTATGGTATCTTCCATAATAAGTGGAACAAGTAAAATCCTAAGTAGCATCAGGTCTTTTATCTTCCTAGAAACAGAGCTAAGAACTATTATGTTTTAATTATCTGGCATTGATTGAGGGAAATTTATTAATTAAACTACAGCAACACTTAATGGTAAATGGGTTGTGCCTTTCTGTCAAAAATCATATCTGCCATTGTAATTTATTATTGTTAGTAATAAATGAGCAAACATTTAACAAGCAGGCTTAAATTATAAGCTGTCTGCTTTCACACTAGTTGATCTAGTCCTAGATTAGTAATAGCATTGTATAGGGTTGAATGTATGGGTTCAGTTGTACATTCATTTAGTGTCCAGTTAATATGAGGTAGGTTGAGATCACCAAGAAAAATAAGAGGGTGTGGGTAGGAGGCTGCCCACGTTAGTAGTGAGGTTAACTTGTTCGCATGTGTGATGTCGTAATCGGGGGCTCTGTAACATAGTAGAAAGCGAAGTGTGGTATTTAAGGACAGTTCGCAGACTATGGTTTCTGGTAGAGCGAGATCATGTTTAACTTGAATATTTTTTAGGTTTAGTGATTTTTTATAGAAGATGGCAACTCCACCTCCTCTGCGGGTTTTGCGATCGGACCGGTAAACCTGATAGTCTCTTACCTTCAT
>QLTV01001016.1:47079-62542 GCA_003457575.1 Thermophis baileyi
ATGTTTCAAAGGATTGGATTCTATCAGACATGGTAATTAGGTATTGGTAAACATGGTGGACAGATATAAGGAAATGTGGAAGATGCTTGTAGGAAATTGGCTACATGTTTGCTTATTTCCAGGCAGGTGTGGTGGGCATACTTTATTTATAGCAACAAAACCTTTAAAAGTACCTCAAAATATATTCCATGTGTCTTTTCACCACATTTTATCTCTTAATTTATGAGTGCCAAAATGAATACTGAAGGTTTCCAACGTATCAGCAACTTAAGAAGTGTTTGAACACATCTAGCATTTTCAGTCTTTATTTATAATATTGCAACATTAAGCAGTGAAAAACTCATGAACAGTTATCTTTCATTGTCTATCTTGTTATCCCTTTCATATTGTACTCAGGGCATTATGAATACTTTGCTATTTTATCTGAAGAGGTACAAGTTTGGTTATAAAAAAAAGTAGGAATTAAAGATTCAAGGCATCAGCAGATTTTAAATATGTCTCATATTCATCCTTGGAATAATGTATTGACTGATATTGTTAACAGAAGTGAAGTTCTTCAAAGTGCTTAAAGATAATTCAATCTGAAATATCATTTTATTACTACCCATGAATACATCCACACCCACCCATACACATGTTTATTTATTTATTTATTATTTAAATTTCTATGCTGCCCAACTCCTGAGGGACTCTGGGCGGCTTACAACAGAAATATTAAAAAAACATTAAAAAACATTATAAAAACATTTAAAAAACAATTTAAAAACCCATGCACACCATTCATGGCCGGATCTTGCAGGATTACAACAGCGAGATCAACGGCCCCAGGCCTGCCGGAAAAGCCAGGTCTTCACCGCTTTTCGGAAGGCCAATAGGGTGGGGGCAGTCCAGATCTCAGGAGGTAACTGGTTCCAGAGGGCTGGGGCAGCCACAGAAGGCCGTCCCCCATAGGCGCCCGCCAGCCGGCACTGTGTAGCTGACGGGACCCGGAGGAGACCAACTCATGGGACCCGCAACTCTGTGGGATCTTACCGGTCGCTGGGAGCTATGTGGTAGAAGGCGGTCTCGAAGATAGCCTGTGAGCCATATAGGGCTTTAAAGGTAATAACCAACACCTTGAATTGTTCCCAGAGACCAATAGGGAGCCAGTGCAGCTTGCGGAGAATTGGTGTAATATGGGTGTACCTAGGTGTACCCATAATAGCTCACGTAGCTGCATTCTGGACCAACTGTAGTCTCCAAACACTCTTCAAGGGTAGCCCCATGTATATGTTTATGTATATGTATATGCCTATGCCTATGCCTATGCCTATGCATAAGTATATGTATTATTGTTTTTAGAATTGTATGGTATTCCTCTTTAATATTATCTGAATTGTCATTATCAGCCTTCCCTTTTCAAGGTTCATGCTAAGAATACAATGTTCAACAATTTGAATAAGCAATTGCTGTTTAATTTATATGATAATTGGTTAAGATGAAAAGTCTGTATATATCTTTAATATGTTCAGTGAATCATTAAAGAAGAGAAAGACTTGGGCAGCTATATTTTGAGATTGATATATTGACATGTTGAAGGTATGAAGGATTCAACTTTTATGAATCCTAGCTAGTCAATGTACCTGAAAACTAGATCCCCATAAAAGTGTGAAAATGAGTATGTCCCTACTTGTTAGTACAAAGTATACCATAGATTAGTCGAAGCATAGTAGCAATGGATAAAGGACAGAATAACACTATATAAAAACAGCAAGATTTCCAATAGATAAAAAGGAAGATACCAATATTTTACCTATAGCAGTGATGGCGAACCTTTTTTGGTCCGCGTGCCAAAAGGGGGTGTGCGCGCACGTGCTAGCGCGCGTGCGTGCCCACACCCATTCCCTCCCCCCACGCATGTGCACAACCCCCCCCACGCTAGCCCAACGGCAAACCGGAAGTGCGTTTTTCTGAACTTCCGGTTTGCCCGTTGGGCCGTTTTTTGCACTCCGGGGCTTCAGGAAGCTTCCCTGACGCCTCCGGAGTGCAAAAAACAGCCCAACGGCAAACCGGAAGTGCATTTTTCCAAACTTCCGGTTTTCCCGTTGGGCCGTTTTTCGCATTCCGGGGCTTCAGGAAGCTTCCCTGAAGCCTCCAGAGGGCAAAACGGCCTTCCCCAAGGCCGAATATCAGCTGGCCAGCGCGCATGTGCGCGCTGGAGCTGACATAGGGCAACGCCTCGCGTGCCCTCTGATATGGCTCTGCATGCCACCTGTGGCACACGTGCCATAGGTTTGCCATCACTGACCTATAGTAATACTGTATATATTAGCTATCATCATAACTGATAAATACCTAAAATATAAATGCTTTTTTCCTCTTTCCCACAAAAACAAATATTCTTTGATTTCATATATAAGCTATACATGATTGATGTTTAAATTTTAGAATCTTCAATGTAAGATTCATGAATACATGTTAATACATAGTTAATTGTATACAGGATTAAGAATGTTAATCGTATATTTTACTGGAAACTTGTAAATCACAATTTTTGTCATATGAGGATGCTTATACTCTAAAATCAGCTGTCACTGATAATAATTTATCTTAGCAATGTGAGAGCCTTTATGGTTCTTGTTTATTCTTTAAATGTTTATATACCCTATACTTAAATGTTAAAATCAAATTATATAGTATCTTCCTTTTGATTCCCATTTTTCTGAAAACAAAAGTGTTTTGTCTAATCCCTTAATATATATATTTTGCAGGAGGAAATATCCTAGTTACCCTGTTTTCCCCAAAATAAGACATCCCCTGATAATAAGCCCAATCGGGCTTTTGAGTGCATGGCAATAAGGCCAAGTGCTTATTTCAGGGTTCAAAAAAATATAAGACAGTGTCTTATTTTCGGGGAAACACGGTATTAGTTTGTGGGGGAAAAATGGAGTAGGTGAAAATCACTGGTGTACTGTATTATTTATGTATTTGTTTGGTATGAAAGGGAGAAGGGATACTTATGGAACAGTGTTTTGAAGATCAGCTGGAAAGAACCTAATTATCCCATTCTGTTACATTTGGGAAACCAGCCCTTCAGAAAAGGTGCAATGCTAACTATGATTTATTGGCAAAATACTATTTCAGTGTAAGTGTATATAGCAACAACTATGCCCCCTCTAAACTCAAAATTCAAAGTATTTTGCTCATTTTATTTTCGAAAATATGGAAAACAAATCAATTAATAGAACAATTTTTAATCTGTTTTAATGTTTTAATCTATTAGCACATCCACAGTTCTTCTTCACCCATTAACTTTAAGGGCCCCTACATTCCCTTATCTATATATATAAAAGCGAAAACCACTCACACATTAATCACGAAATCTCCAGAACCTTAAAGACTACAAACTTGAAATTTGCCATGTATGTTCCTCTTGGCTTCTAGGTGCTCACTAAGAAAGGATTTTCCAAATGACCATCAGAGCATGAGTATTTCTTATATTATTATTAACAAGCTCTGATGCTAAGGAGTTCTACTCAACCCTCCCCACCTGAAAAGAAATCTGATCCAAATGCAAAAAACAAGCAGAGGAGTTTCAGTTTCGCTTTTGCTTTTGCTTTCACAGCAGCAAGCAGCATAACTACAGAATATTTGAACTAAGCCACGGCCAGACTCCTTCCTGTCTCCCACTTGCTCACACAGCAAATACTGTTTGAGTTTCCAAACACCCCTCAACTCTCTCACACACTAACAGGATGCTAGCCAGATGAATACCAATGGATGCTGGTAGGCAGAGNCACAAGTAAGGGAAGCTGCCTGGCCAGTTCTATGTGGCATGCTCCAGAGTCAGTTCACCTGACAGCCTGGTCATCCTCCAGCCAGACAGCAAAACCAGGAATGTTGTTTACAGGGAAGTCCTGAGCAATTTATCTGAGGGACGAATTGAAAGTCTATGCTATGCAACTTATTAGCCTGGCTACATAGACAAAACAGCCATGGTTGCTGCTGGGATTAAAGGGCTCAAGCCCATCTATTTAATTGTTGTTACACTTACAATAATGTCTTCATCTGTAACAGAAACTTAGCTTACCATCTCTAACGAAATAATACAGTCCCTTTTTTAACTACTCATTAATTTTCAAGCTTTAATTGTCAATTTATCAAGTCCCATCACATAGTTTTATAGTGAAGCATGGGTATCAGCTAGTTTGGCATAAAAATGGGTCTGTCTGGAAATTGTGACAGAAAAAGTAGTGGCAGCACTTAAATATATTACATAGTGAATTCTTTCCTTCCTTTTCTTCTTACTGAAGAAAATTCCTTAACAGAATGGGAGTTATACTTCATGCCACAATACTGCAAGGTTGAATTAATCAGTATTAATATATTAGTGAATGAACTAGAGTATCTACTATAGAATGAACGTAGCATATTTCTAACTTATACAATTCTTGTGTTTTTAATAGCATCAACCAAAGTTAATGGACATATTAATAATTCTTTCTAATTGGTTCAACCCATGTAATCTTTGAAACCAGCTAAGCTCATTATTTCTTCCTGCTAGAGTAAAATTATTGTATACAGTGCTCTACAAGAAAGCTGCTAGAAATATGAAAAATTAATTTGTTCAGATCCATCTGTTTGTGGTTGTAATTGGTAGTATTGTTCTCTGGCAGCGAAATTTGAAAGGAATGATAATGTAGTTTCTACATGAAGTTTCAATAAGGCCTTGGGCCTTGTATTTACCCCTGCTGCTTTCTTAGCTGCCTGGAGAAGAAACAGAAAGAACAGACAATGAACAGTGTTTATAAGATCATACTGACAGGCAAATTCATATAGCAAAACAATAATCATGGCTTAACTATGTTGACTGATTGTAACATAGTCAATTTAGCAACTATAAGACAATATTTTCAATGATTTGCTGTAGAATTTTGATAAATGTGTAGCTGGAAATAAGAAAAAGTCATTATAGACTATAGACAATTATAGACTATCTTGTTTTGTCAAGTATTCATGTTTCTTCCTTCAATTCATAGGATTCAGCCGGACAGGATAAGATAGGATAAGACAAGATAAAAGGAGGGAGAAAAAAAACCCTAATAAAAAAGACAGTTACTCTCAAAAGGATCTCCCATCAAACAAGATCAAGTAGAATGGCTCCTTATTGATCCTTTTTTTCCTACAAAATGCCATCACCAGGTACCACCAAAGTGAGTCTTCTCAGTTTATTTTTATTTTTATTTATTTGTTTGTCAAACATGTACAAGATAGCAGGTATAGGTATAAACATAAACATAATCAAAGTGAATACAGATAGATGAGGACAGTAGGACAGGGACGGTAGGCACGCTGGTGCGCTTATGCACGCCCCTTACAGACCTCTTAGGAATGGGGTGAGGTCTACAGTAGACAGTCTAAGGTTAAAGTTTTTGGGGTTTGGGGAAGAAACCACAGAGTCAGGTAGTGAATTCCAGGCATTGATCACTCTGTTGCTGAAGTCGTATTTTCTGCAGTCGAGTTTGGAGCGGTTTACATTATGTTTGTATCTATTGTGTGCTCGTGTATTGTTGTGGTTGAAGCTGAAGTAGTCATTAACAGGTAGGACATTGTGGCAGATAATTTTATGAACTACATTTAGATTGGCGACGTAGTTCTAAGTTCCCTTTCTCTGGAACAGGATCCCTGCAGATATCTGGATTACACCTTTCATCCTAGTTTTCATTAAATTCATTAGAACACAGTAATTCCATCATACATTCAGGAGCTGAAATGCTATGGTCTTACACCACCTGATGGTGGAAAGTTTTGATTTTTGGTTATATTGAAAATGTTTGTAGTGTTATAATACTGTTCATGTTGTTGGTTTGGTAATACTTTTCTGTACAAAAATAATTTTGATTTGCTTTCTTTTAATGAAATTGCACTCAATTTAGTTTATATAAGTGATGCCACTTAATCACTAGCATTTGAAACAACTTATAGGCCTAGTTAAATCAATCAGATAATTTTGCATAATAACAAGGCTGTTATTTTATATTCCATTTGCAGTTTAATAGAAACATAGAAAACTGATGGCAGAAAAATAACTAGTGGTCCATCATGTTTGCCCTTTAAGTTTATTTCTTTTTTGTTTTCTTTTTAATTTATTAACTTATTTACTCTGTTTCCCCCAAAATAAGACATCCACTGATAATAAGCCCAATCGGGCTTTTGAGTGCATGGCAATAAGGCCAAGCACTTATTTCAAGGTTCAAAAAAATATAAGACAGGGTCTTATTTTCGGGGAAACACTGCCATTTTTAATTATTTTTATATTTTATTCATATATATATATATATATTAGTTTTAATTTTTGTCAGATGATGGACAGGTGTTTATGCTAAGCATCTTTAAACTCAGTTATTGTTGATTGACCCATTACCTCTGCTGGAGGTTGGTTCCAAGCTTCCATTACTCTTTCTTCTGAAGTAATATTTTCTAACATTATTTTTACTACCCTCCTGTCAGTTTGAATTTATGTTATGTTATTGATTTTTTATTTTCAATCTTAATATTCAAAATACTGCCTTCTAGGACCTTACGCACACCTTTAATATGTTTAAAGGTTTCAATCATGCCCCCGCTTTCCCTTTTGTCCTCCAATATTTCCTCATATGTTTTGTTCTCCAACCTTGCTCCTTTTTCCTGCTGGTGATCCTTCTAGGATTCTGGGATTCCACATCCCAGAATTTTGTTTGCCTTCTCGGCTGCCTTGGTCATTTTGCAGTCATCTTCTGTGAGCACTCCTAAATCTTTTTCTTCCACCTGTGCTCCTATGGATCCTACAACATTTTGAACACATTTGTAGAATAAGCAGAAAAGTCCACAGAACATTTGTGTCACTATGGTCTGAAAGGACACATATCTATATGTGTTACCTATTGAAAAATAAAAGGAACAAAGATGATTAGGGGATTGGAGGCTAAAACATATGAAGAACGGTTGCAGGAACGCGGTATGTCTAGTTTAATGAAAAGAAGGATTAGGGGAGACATGATAGCAGTGTTCCAATATCTCAGGGGCTGCCACAAAGAAGAGGGAGTCAAGCTATTCTCCAAAGCACCTGAGGGTAGGACAAGAAGCAATGGGTGGAAACTAATCAAGGAGAGAAGCAACTTAGAACTAAGGAGACATTTCCTGACAGTTAGAACAATTAATCAGTGAAACAACTTGCCTCCAGAAGTTGTGAGGAAGTTTTTAAGAACATGTTGGATAACCATTTGTCTGAAGTGGTATAGGGTTTCCTGCCTAAGCAGGGGGTTGGACTAGAAGACCTCCAAGGTCCCTTCCAACTCTGTTATTCTATTCTAGTGTAGAATTTGATGACATATGACAATCATGGCTGCTAATGCATGTTAAACTGAAATCAGATTTATTATATTGTTTTCTGAGAAAACTGTCTACAACACGGTATAAATATGATCCTGTTATAAGTATGAAGTAAAGAAATCAAACGTTTTTGGATTTCAACTTCATTAATGTATTAAATGAAGTTTTTTGTTAACTAAATTTTAAATTACCAAATATTCTGAAATATTTGCCTCAAAAATGCATAGGAATTCTGAAATGTGTGCTTGCAGTAGAAAATATAAGTATTATTTCATAGAAAATATATTTATAAGTGTCTGCTTTAAGAAATCTGCCTTAAGAAACATTTAAATGATATTTAAATATAATTTTAAACTGCACATGATGTAGAAACAGTATGAAAGTGATTTATGAGTACATGCATTTGACAAAGTAATGAACTGAATCTAGAATGGTTGCTAGTTAATGAATATTTAGATAATTGGAGTTGTTCACTAAACGATGAAAAGGAATAAATGGGGAATGGAAAATAACAAAGAAAACTGGATAAAATCACTTTGGTAAAATGGAAATATAATTACATATGCTTGACATACTTTTTGCTTGGGACTTTGGACTGAATAGCAGTCACACTTGTACACAAAAGATACAATGCAATTACATTTCTCGTTTCCTCAAATGGACTATTTTGTGCATATATTATTTCCTACTATCCTAGTGAAGTACCCTAAGTGTCAGGGTTCTGACCGATGCCCTAATTAAATCATAAGCCTCGAGCCAAGCTTCAAAAGAAATCCAGTTATTTATTAGGAGCTTCATGTCAGCACGTTCCAAGTGAAGCCAACTCTGATCTCACTTAATTCATGCCCCAGCTCTGACCCTGTTCTCCCTCCCCCCCAAAAAAATGTGTCATCAGTCACATTCCCCAACAAAGCAATTTTGCAGGTTGTAGAAGTCCCTCCCTCTGGCCACTGTGGGTTTCCGTGGAGATGGCCTTGACATAGAGATGGCTGGAATGTGCTTTTGTTTTGACTGAAGTGCAATTCCCTTGCTGCACCTGCAAGGCTCGGTTCCTCATCCCCCTGCCTATGCAACTCGAGAGCAGGTCAGGAATGCTTCACGAGTTGACACTAAGTTTTTGAGGGAGGAGTCCTATGCCATTTGCCATTGGTAATTATATATGTGTGAAATACACACACAAACACACACATGAATGTGTGTGTGTGTTTGTGTGCGTACACACAGACAGACACACACACTTCACTACATGCCCAGGCATGTATTAACTTTATCTTCTAGTTTGTCATGGTGATAGCAGCAAGTTCATGCAATAAAAATAACATCTACTGTGTTGTGAATGACGAGTACAGATTAGTCAAATCAATTTTGCACTCTATTCTGAGTCATATAATTGATACTTCTAAAGCTTCACAGAAATATAATTGTAGCCCAAACTCCTAACATTGAATTCTATCATCCATTCATGAGAGATAGGCAATTGAAGTACATTCAAATGGTAAGTATTGAATTCAGGTAGAAAATCCTTTCATTTCTCAACAATACATATGGTTGGAAAGTTGTTTTCTCTTCCCTCCAAAAAACCATGCCACAATTACTGTCAGAATGGACTAAGCTAAGTCCATTATCAAAACAAATTTGCAAAATGCATACATTTTGTTGCCCTTTGCTTGTTCAGATTAAATTTAGATTTCATTATGCACTGCATCTGTACTTTGTTGCTCTATCCATGTGACTGAAAATTGCCCTTTTATATATAGAAGCCAGGTTTGGGATAAGAAAGGAGGTTACACATGGACCTGCTTAATTTATTTTTATAACCTATTTAATCTTTTTGAAGGACTTCTGCTAAATATTGGCCTCTAACATGTGTGGGATGGCTAACATACCCAGTATTGCCTTATGTTTTTATTCCCTGTTTTGCTAATTATTTCTCCCTGTTCTCTGTAGTGAGTTTGAATGCTCTAAAGGCATCTGTAAAATTAGCATAATTAATAAAGTTTGATGTAGAGATCCAGTTTGGTCTAGTGGTTAAAGCATCAGACTAGAAAACAGAATGGGAGTTCAACTCCCACCTTAGACATTTGGGGCAGTCACACTCTCTCAGTCCATGATGTCAATTCAATTCAATTCAATTCAGTGTATTGCTGTTGGGCACTAGTACAAGCAGCATGCTCTCTGTGTGTGGTTGTATGTGTGTGCGTGTGTGCACATGCATAAAATCTATCTTAGTAGATGATAAGCAAAATAAAGTTTAAGACAAAGTTAAAATACATTTATAAAATGACCAAACTAACATCTATAAGTGAGGTCCAGAATGAATCCTGTATTAATTTTTAATTTAAAAACAAAAAACATATTACATATGATAACATCTAAAATTACAACAAAATGGTTATATCTAAAATTTAAATGAATGACAGTTATGTTAGGACTCTGTCCAAACGGTTGGGTTGGTTAATATAAACAAGCCACAAATCACTGTTTATATGTATATATGTAATATTGCTTTAAATGCATTGGTGCATTCTGACTGGCAGTAACGGCCATAAGAGGGAGCTAGAGAACATGGTTAGTTCTCTCTTTTTTGCTGATTCATTGCTGAGTGACTTCATGTCTGAAAAGTAAGCTCTGTGTGTGGCTAGCTATCTGTGATAGTAGAGAATCTTTGTTTGCTGATTAAGACAAAGAAAGGCTGGTAAGAAGACTGCTGTACTTCTGAATACTGACTGATAGAACGTGTATGATTCGGACTGTTATTTGGACTGTGCTATCTCTTTAAGTAAACTACTTTTATACACTTTAACGTATCTGTGTATTGACTGAATCATTACTCATATCTACTGCAACATTACGGTGAACTGTGCAAACCTTCAGGGCCCAGAGGTTACTCTGCACAATTCCTTAACAAGTTACATAGAGTACATTGCAGAAGACTGGCCTAAAAGAATCCAACAAATATTTCATGCTGCTGCAGGTACAGTAACAAAATATAGTTAATATATGAAGGCATAAGCTGAATCTGGGTGACCAGGATGTTTACTAATCTGACGTTGGATGAATCTGGTTCAGATGTATCTCTAAAAGGAGCAACAATGAAGAACATGTTCTGTAGTTTCCACCTCTCTGGAATCACAAGGGCAAAGCATTTCAGCCAATGGTACATTTTTCTATTTACCATTCAATGCTGCAGAAGGGAGAGCATAGCATTGGGCAAGAGAGAAAGAAGCTTTCCAATAGCTGGGTGTTTCTAAGTGTGTAAGATAGTTTGTCATAATGACAATATATCTTCTGTGTACTAGTGACAGGAAGGCTGGGGCCTTCCCTAGATCTGCCTGCCTCTATGTATCCTTTATCCTTTGCTTCAGGGTTTATTTCACCTGATCATATTCCATCTTAAGAAACAAGGAGGGAAGTAGCCTACATTTAAAGGACTGGATTTAACAGCCTTGATCAATGTGGATTGAAAATTGTCTTGAAGAATTAATGGTGCTAGGCCAAAGGTTAATAGAAGCTAGACACACTCTTTATTCAACTTTTATCTTGCCTTTTTCCAGTCATAAATATGCATTTGAGACACAGCGAGTTATCCTGAGAGCTCTCTCTGATAAATTTAGATTGTATCCTCGCCAAGGAAGTGAAACAAGAAACCGGAGGGCCAACCAGAGACCCATGAGGAACTGAGTTAATGGGTTATTCTGAAAGAGCTTAAGTGTAATTGGAACATAATATCATCCTTTGGATGCCCATGATGTCAAGCTGGGGTGACAAGGTTAGTCAGTTCCTATCACAAACAATGAATCAACACTCGGTTGATCTGAAAACAAAACAAAACAAAACAAAACCAAAAACAATACAGTAAGATATCTACCCTGAATTGTCAAGGATACTGTAAACCTTGATTTTAAGTCAAAAAATAAACTTTGTAAATAAGAACCTGCAGGTTAATCTTAAAGATAAATGTGAAAACATATGTTTTGATTTAAATAATACTAACTGCAACAAACCAAACCACTCCATTTTCATGCATCTCATTTTCAGTCATTAAATCCATTAAGTCACTATTATTCACATTTGAATTGTGAATGACTTTTCAAATCATTGCTGAATTTCTTTTAAACTCATCAGTCTAAACATTGTTTTTATGCTTGTTTTCCTAGTTAAGTGCATTTTTGTCCCTCTTTAAATAATTTATAAGTGTACTACTTCAATTAATGACATTCAAAATTAAAAATCAATTTAATAGGGATCAGCAAAATGAATTTGACATTTACAGAAGTACATTTAAAGTGCTGTGTTTCCTGGGTGATCTTGCTAAAATTATGAAGTTATAGTTTTAGAAATATGATGGATGAGAGCACATCACTGTTTCAATAACTGGAGAATAACTCCAAGTTCATACATACTGTTTTGTTTAAAGTTTTGAAATATTAATTGATATATTTAGGGGCCAAGGGATAATGACATTTGTTATTATGTTCTGAGGATATTATTTGGCACATAAACATCCTCCTTCTGCTTCAATAGTGGATCCAACTGGTAGCCACTTGGCTATCTTTCTTCAGTTGTTTGCACTCTATAGCATACATATTATATTGCTCTGAAATTATTTTAAAGGGCATCTTCTTGATAAATAATAAACTGATTATTTTCAAATTGTTCAATCTCCTTAGATCTGCTCAAGAATCTTCCTATACATAAATACCAAACTAATATATTATTCACTGGGTTATGATTATCATTTACATGTATAGAGCAACTATAACTGTAATGACTCTCAGCAGTGATAGGAGTAAGACACATAAGATACAATGTGAAATAAACAAAGTATATAAAGAAGAGTTTCACAAACTAATAAAAAACAAAGAACAATGAATAAAATAAAATTAATCAAACAACATTAACCAAACCAGGATAGGATCAAGGGCCAAATGTACTCTGTCAGTTTCTGGAAGTAATCATAATGGAAGCCAGTGAATATCCAGTGGGAGGCTACTCCAAGAAACACTGCTCTTACTGCTGACCTTTGACCCGCCCTTCACTTCCTTAAATTGGGGAATTTCTAAAAGTACATCAAATGAACTCCGTTGATTCTAATGAGAGAATGTGGTCCTCTAGTTAAGTAGGTGCCAAAGTATTTATGCATATGTACCAATACTTTAAATTGCACCTGAAGTTTACTGATAACCAACAGTGGACTACAGTAATGTGCTTCTTCTGGCAAATGACAATCAGTACATGGACCAGTGCAACATCTTTGTTTTGTAATGAAAATATTTCAATAAAACAGTTTCTAACTGGAATTGCTATGTGAGCATCTTACTTGAGATCTGTATGGTCATTCAACACATGACAATTATTATTTTTCTGTTTATGCAGTTAATGATAGCTGATCCTTACTTGTGGCTTCCTCCACCTCTCAAGAAGTTATCAGCAAGCAACACCATGGATCTCCTTTGCTTAAATGATTGCTAGGGTTGTTTCCCCCCTCCACCTTAAAATTTGACAACTCCCATCAACATATAGTATTTCATTGGGTACCTGAATACTATTAAACATGGGATCCTTATTTATATCAGCATGGAATCCCTATTTTGTATTAATTTAGATAATAATTATGTGCATAAATTTCCATCCAAACACAAAAATTTACTTCTTGTTCATTAGACTATTGTTTTTTTCCTTGCCCTTCCCTGTATAAGTCCATGTTCACACATAGTTCAAATTGAAGATAGATAACCTTGGATCTATACAGTTCTTTAGAGTTTAGTCTAGGATTTAGACTAAGATCTAAGATTAGGATTTATTCATAGACTATGTGCTAACACACCACACAACTTTAAAGATAGCCTTCAGGCAACATAAAATATGTACTGTTGGTTTGGTGGAAATTTCAGCCTGTCCTTCCTATCATTCAATAGACAGTCTATAACTTTTGTAAAATGTACAAGTATTTTCTTTAAAGGGTGATAGGAAGTATTTCAAGATTTGGATCCCAAAGCAAGAGTGTCATTTATTGGGAAAGCTTTTGTTTTATCAATCTTTCTAACTCAATGATCAGCATGAAGCTAAATTTCCAGAAGATATACTTAATAGTGATTATTGGTAAGCTACTATCTATTGCTAAGAAGCCAACATAGCCCAGTCATGTATTGTTAATAGCAAGAAAGGGTGAAAATATTTATATCTAATCTCTCTCCCTAGCATCCTACCAACAAATGCTGCTTGAAATATTATTTTAAAAAGCCACTAACAATAACTGCCAGAGAAGATTTGGAGTCCATTAAGAGTAACCAATAGGAAAAAAAATCTATCGTCTGTTTATTTATATCTTCACTATAAATGAATAAAAAAAATATTTCTTCCTTTATTTATGCCATTTCCTCTAAAGATACAAAGGAAAAAAACCAACTTCTTCCCATTTTTTTATTTCACATCTTTAAATAAATGTTTTGAAACTCATCATTCAAACTTAATCAAGAAAAATTCCACTAGGAACTGACAGAAACAACAACATTTTTTAAAAAAACTTTAATCTCTTCCACAAATTAATTTCTTCTCATCTTCTCTTTATCTATAAATTTTAATACTATAGCTTATCACATCCTCTAAAAGTGCAATAAAAACTCTCTTCTTCACATATTTTATCTATAAATAAATCTTTAAAGCCTTATCATTCAGTCAAGAAAAACCCATTAAAACTGTTAGAAAAAAGAAGAATCATATACATTTTAACCTTAGTCACATAAGTTAACTATGAAGATTTAAATGCCTTGGTGTTTATTTGTTTTAGGTTATGCTCTGAGAGCTGATTTTCTTTCTTCTCTCTTTATCTTTTCTCAGAAATTTGGAGTATAGTACATCTCTTTTGTAAGTCCAAAGTAAGAAAATTGTCCAAGTTTTCTGAATTGAAATCCACACATCCAAGTTGTTCTTTTGATTATTATTTTGTGTACCTTTTAGCTATTAAAACTCAGTTGCTTTTATTTGTACCAGTATATTTTTGTCAGTATCATTCTTGTACCCTGTCAACAATCCATATTCAAAACAGCCAGATTTTAAGTTATATTCTCCTCTACCTGCAAGCAATCAAGCTCAGAGAGCACCAAGGATCCCTCATTTCAACCCTAAGCTATAAATATTTTCCTTTATTGGTCTCTTCTTTCAAACCATTTTTATTGTATCAGATGATCTAAAGGGAAAGTTCTGGGATACTGTTGCCAAATATCCTTGAATTCTTCAAGAGTTAAAATATTTTTTCTCCATTCTGTATTAGTGGGTGTTCTCCTATATTTATAAACCTTAATTACTTCAGGCTGCCTCCTGAGTCAATTCTTCATTTGGATTACTGCAATATGGCTTTACATGGGGCTGCCCATTGAAAGTTACAACTGGTCCAAAATTCAGTGGTAATCACAGTATTCAGTGATCATATGTTTATTCTTGTTACATGTGTATTGTGCGAATTATACTGGCTCCAAGGTTCATTCCAGGTACAATTCAAGAAAAAAGCATCTTTGAGACAACTATGATTTGGATGACTAAGAATCTCCACAGACATTTGAAGTAGTCTTTAAAGACCTACACGACACAGGATCTGCTTATTTGCAGATATATTTGCTTTTCTCTAAGAACATCTGCTCATCTAACTAGGTCACATAGTGTAGACATGCTCCAGGACTCTAACCTGAAATCCTGCCACCTAGTGGGTCCTTAGAAGCATGCTTTTTGCATTGCTGCCCCCACCTTATGGAACATCCTTCCTCTGGATATTCAGCAGGCCCCATGTTTCAGGCTTTTAGAAAGTCATCAAGACCTGGCTTTTTACTGAGGTGCTGAGACAGATTGCATAAATAGTATGGAATGAGGCCAACTGGTGCTTGCTGTGGAGCATTCTAAGGCGATGATTAAGCCACAGGCTCCCCCCACCCCCGCCTTTGTTTAAACATTTAATTTTTTATTGTTTTATGCTTATGTTTTATAGCTATAGTGAATGATTCAGAATTATTTAAGATGAGCATCATATGCAAAAATAAATAAAATAATAAAAAATAAAATAAAATAAAATAATAAAATTCAGCAAAGATCGTTGCTGAAAAAAGAATAAAAAAAAAAA
>QLTV01001016.1:78600-94643 GCA_003457575.1 Thermophis baileyi
CTCCTAATCAATCTTTATATTTCTTTTGGACTTTGGCTCAGGGCTCATGAATTAATTAGGGCGTCTCTCGGAAACTTCACAGACAGTCAGAACTCATAAATCAACAAGATTGCAGGGCTACCTGAGTACCGCACTCCCAAACCATTCCCCGACATCTGGGGGGTTTGGAGAGAAAATCAGGCAAGCATGACAGAGGGAGGGCTATCCGAAAAAAGTCTGCCAGAAGCTACTGCAAAAGAGGAGATTGCAGCTGAAGTGCAGCCCCTCCCAGACAGCAAAGCTGAGATGGCCACTCCAGGGACCAAAGCAAGAAAGGATGAGTACTGGTGGAAATTAACCCCTAAAGCTGCTGAAGCAGAATTCCCCCATCCAAACACCCAGGAAAAGAGAAAGCCTCTGAGTGAGCTGGGAAGAGTGGATTGGATGTGGGACTGGGAACGAGCCAGGCTCCCAAAGCTTCTGACAGAGCCCCTGGGGAGGTCCATAGAGCAACTGAGGGAGGAATTTGACCAAGCCACCATTCGGGAGGAGGAGCCCTCATGCTGGCCAAAAGAGAGGGGAGGGACAGCTGATCCTTTTAGAGGGAGGAGACGCACACGAGAACACAGCCCCCTCTCTCCACCCATCAGAAGGAGAAAGAGCCCGGGACCGAAGCCAGTACTCCTCCCACGTAGTAGGCAGGCCACCCAGGGCAGACAACCACCTCCCTCTCTCTGAACTAGAGCTGAGGAAGAGGCCCAGGCGCATCGAGCGCATGCCTACAGGGGCCAACAGGAGGATGGAGGAGCAGAGCTAAACGAACCGCCCCGCTTCAGGGGGAAATTTGATGGAGACTCAGACCAGCTAGCTCTATTCCTTGACTCAGTGGAGGTCCACCTAGAGAGCTATGGACACCTCTACCCATCCCCCAGAGCTATAGTGAATGCCATCACAGAGGGGCTAGAGGGAGAAGCAAGGAAATGGCTAGCAGCCCTCCACAAGCAGAGACCCTCCTCAGAAACCTAAGGCAGACACATCAAAGAACACATCCGTGAATTCAGGAGAGTCATTGGGAAGCTACCCCCTATCCCAGAGCAACTGTTAGTGTATTTTTTCAGAACAAGGCTGGACAAGCAAATCGCCCAGGTAACTGCCTACCGGGACATCCCGAACTGACTCTCTGAGTGGTTCTGAGGAGCCATAAAAGTCAATGGCGGGTTGCATGCAAATGACATGAGAAAGCAACTGGATGCTAAAGAGAGAGGTCAACCAGACCAAAGACCACCCAGCCAATGGGGAACCACAGCACCACAGCTGGCCCCAAAACCAGCCATCCCACGAAGTCTGCTGAAATGCTACAGATGCAGGGGGATAGGCTACATGGCATCAACATGCACAACCCCAGCCCCAAAGCCAAGGCCAGAGCCACCACCCAGGGCAAGATCGGAACGAGGCCACAAGCGGGCCACCAATACGTCCCGGAAGGCCCTCCAGGCTACAGAGGTGCCTCCCCACCCATTCGAAGGGGGAGGGCCCCCAGGCAATGACGACCATTCTCCAGAACCCTATGACAGTGAGGACGAGGGCGAAAATGACCCAATGGTGAGTGAACCAATTCACCCTTTCGTTTTCCCAATATGCCTGATGGCCCCAAAAACAGGGACCCAAGGGGCTTTTTAGGCCCTAATAGACTCAGGCTGCACTAGATGCTTGATCAACCTAGCCACGGTCCTGAAACGGGATCAGAGCTAAGAGGCTGGCCCACCCGACCCAGTTCGAATAGGTCGATGGATCCGTAGTTGGGGGAACTATGCCACCCACCTAACCGATCCCGTGAGGCTGGAGCTAGCAAACCAGTGGGAAGTAATTCGATTTGTAATAGCCCCAAAAATGACAGACGCAGTCATACTGGGACTCTCCTGGCTAGACAAGTGGAGACCGACCATCTGGTGGGAAGGGGGCAATCGCAGACTGAGAATAGCAAGGGGTCCCCAACCCCTTCCACACCAGCATGCAGAAACACCGCCCATGCAGGAAACCGCCCAAAAGAGCCCACCAGAACAACTGGCAGCCACATCTGACACGACCCCAGAGGCTGTTCAGATTCTGAGAGTATATCAAGACCTCATGGGAGTATTCAGCGAGGCCGAGGGCGACGTCCTGCCTCCCCACAATGGTCCTGCCTTCCCACCGTGAGACAGACTGCGCCATCGAGATCTACTACCCAAACCTAAACTGTACGCTATGACACCCCGGGAAATGCAAGAAATGCGCAAATACATAGACAAAAACCTAGCAAGGGGGTTCATTGAGCCAGCCAAGCCATGGGTTGCAGCACCAGTCATATTCAAAGAAAAAAAAGATGGAACTATGAGATTATGCATTGATTTCAGAGGGATAAACTGTGTGTGCATACACAACCTATACCCCCTCCCCCTCATGAAGGACATGCTATCTCACTTGGACAAGGGAAAGGTCTTTACCAAGTTAGACCTTAGAGGAGCATACTACCGAGTCCGCATCAGGGAGGGGGACGAATGGAAGACAGCATTCAACTGCCCCCTAGGGAGCTTCCAATTCAAAGTAATGCCTTTTGGCCTGCAGGGGGCCCCAGCGGTTTTCATGCAACTAATAAATGAGGTGCTGCACGAGCACCTCTACAAGGGGGTCCTGGTCTACCTGAACGATATACTCATCTACACTGAGACCATGGACGAGCACACACCCCTGGTCCGCCAGTTACTAGAAAAACTTTTGACAGCCAACCTGTACGTCAAGCTATCAAAATGTGAATTCCACCACACTCAGCTAGACTACCTGGGCTACCAAATGTCAAGTGAGGGAATAGAGATGGACCCAGCCAAAGTACAAGCTGTCCTAGGCGGGCAACCCCCTCGCACCCGCAGACAGCTACAAAGTTTTCTAGGGTTTGCAAACTTCTACAGGCAATTCATCCCCTCCTTTGCGAAGATTGCCAAACCCATGATGGACGTCCTAAAAATGGGGAGCCTAGGAACGAAACCCTGGCTGGGACAACCCCTACGGTGGGACCTAACCCGCAAAAAGGCATTTGAAACACTGAAAGAACTGTTTGCAAAAGAACCAGTGTTAAAACATTCCAACCTCGAACAACCCTTTGTCATCCAAGCAGATGCCAGCGACGTGGCAGTGGGAGCAGTGCTACTGCAAAGAAATAGTCAAGGAAATCTACAACCTTGTGCCTACACCTCCTGTAAGCTCACAGACAGAGAGCGATGATGGGCAGCCTGGGAAAAAGAGGCGTTCGTGGTGAGATGGGCACTTCTAACCTGGTGACACCTACTGGAAGGGGGCCAGAAACCGTTCGAAGTCTAGACTGACCACAAAAACCTTGAGGCCCTCAGGACCCCGTGAAAACTATCTCCAAAACAAGTTCATTGGGCTCAATACTTCAACCGTTTCAACTTCGTGCTAAAGCACATCCCAGGGGGGAAGAACATTCTAGCTTATGCCCTCTCCTGCATGCCACAGTACAAATGCGAGTGGGAGCAGGTGGTGGATGCCATCATTCCCCCTACCCAAATAGCGGCCCAAGTAACCACCAGATGGCAACACCGTGACCGGCACGACCAACCAGCAAGCAACCTAACGGCGAAACTCAAAACCGAACTGCTGGCAGACCCCTAGTTCCGAGACAATCAACACATCCTGACAAAAAGAAATGACCTTGCATGGAAGGGGACGAAGCTCTTCATCCCGGAATCCCTACGCACCCTGATCCTCCAGAGTAGTCATGATGCTAAACCGGTAGGCCACTTCGGATTCCTAAAAACTTTACACTTAGCACAGAGGCAGTTCTGTTGGCCCAGCATAAAGAAAGATGTGGACAATTATGTGAAAAGGTGCACCATCTGCGCCGCAATGAAGAAACAACCAGGAAAACCCCCCGGACTGCTACAATCGGTAGCAGAGCCAACAAGACCATGGGAGGAGATCGCGATGGACTTTATAGTGGAGTTGCCGAAAAGTGGGGAGAACACGGTGATCTGGACTGTATTAGACCTATTTGCCAAACAGGCACACTTCATCCCCTGCAGTGGTCTATCCTCAGCCCACCAGTTGGCCAAACTGTTCCTGAAACACATCTACCACCTGCACAGAGTGCCAAGAAGAATTATCTCAGACAGAGGGGTCCAGTTCATGGCAAAGTTCTGGAGGAAGTTCCTACGGTCCATTGGGTCTTCCCAGGTCCTTAGCTCGGCCTTCCATCCAAGCACCAATGGGGGAACAGAGAGACTGAACACCATGGTAGAACAGTACCTGAGATGCTATGTCAACTATCAGCAGTTCAATTGGGCGGACCTTCTGTCTTTCGCTGAGGTTGCGTACAATAATGCTGTTCACAGTAGCATGGGACTAACCCCATTCAAGGTAGTGAGTGGCATGGACTTCGTCCCAATGCCGGAATACCCAAGGGAGCCCCCCTCTTCAGTCAGCTTGACCGATTGGATGTCGACGCTGAAAGCAACCTGGGAGAATGTCAAGAAGGTGCTAGCTAAAGCAGCACAAACCTATAAGAAACAGGCAGACAAACATCGAGCTCCCCAATGGCCATTCCAATTGGGGGAGAAAGTTTATCTCTTCACAAAGTATTTAAGGTTAAAGCTCCCTAGCAAGAAACTGGGACCAAAGTTTATGGGACCATTTCCTATAAAAAAGAGAATCAGCATAATCAACCCAGTAAAGGTACAATTGAAATTGCCTAGACTGCTAGGAAAGATACACCCGGTATTCCATAGTAGCCTCCTAAAACCCGTAGTCGGATCGACCCTGAGGCCACTATCCCATGAGCCCCTGGGCCCCGTGGTCATAGGGGGCCAGACCCACTATGAGGTGCAACGAATCCTCTTTTCGAGGTGGCACCGGAGACAACTCCAATACTTAATCAAGTGGAAGGGTTACCCCTTATCACAGGCATTTTGGGTAAAGAGTAGGAACATCCAGGCTGATCGCCTTATAGCCAAATTTCACGAGGAAAATCCAAATAAGCCTGGGGGGAGGTTGCATCCCTAAATTCTGTACCTGTACTCAAATTGTTTTTGCTTTACGTAGGTCGCCTTTGGGAAGTGAGGGGAGCCGAATGTCAACCTGCAAAGATTTCAAGTTGCCATGAAATGGAGGGGGGAGCTGAAGGAGGGGCTGACTGCTCTAACTGAAACTACATTCCACAAATGTTTCTTTTACTGATTGTGTCCTAGGCTACCGGAGTCAGAAGGAGGGGTGTGGGGTTTACAACCCACCAACATGATTCATTGGAAAATGTGATTTATGACATGTCCAATGAGAAGGGGGGAAACAGGGTCATGAGGGTGTGCAGCCTGGGTGAACTCAGTTCTGACCGCATCGGAGTACTGCCGGAATGGCACTCCTAATAAATCTATCTATTTCTTTTGGACTTTGGCTCATGGCTCATGAATTAATTAGGGCTTCTCTCGGAAACATCACAAGGTCACTAAAATGGAAATATAATAACTCTTTGATAACCACTGATGGGAAAATAAAATCCCAATATAAAACATTTTGAAGAAGCTGCTTGACAATACAGCCTAAAATATTAATAACTAAATATTGTATTTGATGCATGTGGATGATTGACATACTAAAGATAGAAACCATAAGTTAGAATTTTTTTTTGCATGTTTTGGTGAAAGCCAAAAATCTGATTGTGTTAAATCTACATATTTTATCTCAACAGCACATTTTACTTATGAGAAACAGTAAAGTTTATTTAATTTGTAAAATTGTGTGTATGTCTGTGTGTGTGTGTGTGTGTGTGTGCTTTAATGAATTAGAGTATATTCAATTATTTCCATGCTGGTTCTCTACATTACAAAGAATTATATTTGTTGTATTTCACATGCAGCATTCCTGCTTTGGATAACAAGCAAAACATATCAAATATTGGCTATCTTAGTTGAGTCAGGGAGCTGTAATCTCACCTTACAGTATATGCAAATTCAAATGAATAAGAAACACAGCATTACATCAGAAACACTAAAATTAAAATACGACTTATATCAGTTGCTAAATGTGAGTAGCCTAAAAGGATGATATGTTAAAACAGTTAATATAAGAATATGTTACTGGCAAATTAAAATAGTTAAATATGGGAAGACTTTCCCTTGCTAACAATCCCAGTTAATATAGGATAGCTATATTAGAGAGACAGGTGACTTCTGTTTCCATAGTATGCATAGTGAAGAAAATTAGGGGTTGTGCTGAAACACTAACCCCAAAGTTGGGCCCTACAATTTCGCACAAGTATTATATTACATCAGGGGTGGGTTCTAAAAATTTGTACTACTGGTTCTGTGGGCGTGGCTTAATTTGTGGGTGTGGTTTGATGGTCATGTGACTGAGTGGGCGTGGCCAACTTGATGTCACTCTTGCCCACGCCCACTCACATGGCCCCCCCACTAAGCCACGCTCACAGGAAAAGGTAGGAAAATTTCCCCTCCTTTAGTGGCCCCGCCCCGCCCCATCCCTTGCCCCATCTGCCACCCCCAAATTGTGCCCCAC
Organism: Thermophis baileyi; assembly: GCA_003457575.1. Lineage (NCBI taxonomy): Eukaryota > Metazoa > Chordata > Lepidosauria > Squamata > Dipsadidae > Thermophis > Thermophis baileyi. Next base: position 85,138 of record QLTV01001016.1, read on the forward strand.
TGCGAGACACGCATCTTACCGGAGACTGGCAGCTCCATCGCGTCTCTCAGCCATTGCATGCAGGGTGAGAAGTTGTTAATTGCCTCGCACTCACAAAAAGTTTTTACTTTGCAAGGTTTTTCCCTGCACACAACGGCTGAGAGACAACCCAGAACTGCCAGTTTCTGGTAAGATGCGCGTCTCGTGGCCCTCCCGCCCCATCTGCCACCCCCAAATTGCACCCCACTCGAGACGCGCATCTCTCCCACACCACCCACCACCCACCCCGCTTCCCTTTTACCTTTCTTTAACGTGCCCTGCTTCCCTCCCGAAACCTCAGGAGGCGGCCACTCCCATCCTCACGGCCTGTGGAGGAAGAAGCCTCTGCTCAGCAAAGCTCTCACGGTGGCAGGAGGGGAAAAAGAAAAAAAAGGCTCGGCCTCTGAAGCCTCTCAAGGGAGACTTTCGTGTGTGTGTGTGTGTGTGTGTGTGTGTGTGTGTGTGTGGTGGTGCTGTGAAGAGAGCCAGGCGAAGGGAGCCCAGGAAACCACGCCGGCTGTGAAGCAATCAGCCCTTTTCCTTCTGCTGCTGCCTCTGCCTCTTCCTTCTCTCGGAAGGAAGTCGGAGAGGAAAAGGCAGTTGCTTCACTGGGCGTTTCTCCACGTTTCCATCCCAAGTCAGACGCAGCCGTCACCTCCCATCTGCTGTTGGGAAGGCGATGCTTGTGGCAGGATGCTCCTTGATGCACGGAGGCAGGAGGTGGCAGTTTCGTTTGCTGCCTGTGAGCTGCGGGTGGCAAGCAGCAGAGCGAGTAAGCCAGCAATCTGCCGGTTGCCTCTAATCTGCAGTTTACTTGTGAGCACCATGCAAGGCAATTAACAACTTCTCGCCCTCACGAGAAGTTTTTCTTTACTTTGCAAGGTCTTTCCCTGCACGCAACAGCTGAGAGACGCGACCGGGGACCGGTTCGGAGGCATGGCCAGCCAGAGATCACTACCAATTCAGGGAACCATGCCAAATTTCCGCTAACGGTTCTCCCGAGCCGGTCCGAACCGGCAGCAACCCACCACTATATTACATACTTGCATCGTGATTTTCTAAGTCATGAATTTGCATGATAATGTCATCATACATGTATCATTATTTGCTCCCTTTTGTGGATGTCCACTCCCTTGTCATTGGTAAGAATCAGGTGGGCTGGTTATAATTTGTTGGCAATACTCTACGTTACATGTTAGGAAAGGTTGCAAAAGCAGTCTAGAATACTGATATACAGTGCCAAACATAATAGAAGAACTAATACAACAACCTTGCCACTCATCCATATTTTTAGAGAAATAAAAGTAAGGGCCAGTGCTTATATCATCCTTCCACCCATTCATTCCTTATCAAGAGATTTGAACTTCTCTAGCTTAAAAGTACAAACAGTCTTGAAACTATATTTTGATTGTTGAGAGCTGAACTGAACTCTCAACTGTTATAGCAGAACAGGCACAGAAGTGTAACATTCTATTAGCATACTGTAGGTGTGTACACAGGAAAGGCTTGTTAAAGCTTATTAAACAAATGAGAATGAAAAAATAAATAAATTAAGCCCAAAGTAATTTTAGGATTAAACTGATTGGTTGACTACTCCTGTATCATTCAGAGCCCCTCCTCCCATCTCAAGGGAAATTAACATTATGATATGGTATATTATTAATAACAACTACAGAAACTGCAGAAAAGCCACTGAATCTTCAAAATGCTTCAAAGATATCTAATTTGATATTTAATATGCTGACTCAGGTCCCCTGTCTCCTTTAATGGGGTGATTTTTTTCGAAGCTTTGTTGAAATGAAACTTTTTTTTGAAGATTTGCATACCTTTTCAGCCATCTTTCAGAAGGAACAAAAATCTAAGCAATAACAATTTATTGGGTTACCTTACATCTTGCTGCTAGCACTATATTTTTACATTTGTTCATCTTATTCTGCTGTTGCCTATCTCTCCTTGAAAGTCTTGTCTCTAATAAAAGTGAAGTAAAAATCAAAGCAGTTCAGATTTGGTTAGCCCTTGTATATAGAATTAAAAGAAATTTCATAGAAGAGTTGAAACACATCCAGAAGTCAACAGCAAATTATTTCCATGTTGTTTTGAAGAAATGAACATGGATGTGACAAATGAATTAGCAGGATTTGAAGAAGACTTTACATTTTAGAAATTTACCAGGAGAACCAGGAAAAAGCTAACACAAAGTTACCCTGCTCAAGCCTAGCATGGTGAATACCCAAATATGAAAATTACAAAGAGATTTTCTGAATCTCTTTTCTGACCCAGTACCTGTATTCATTATGTATGTATGTATGTGTATGTATACATGTGTATGCATTTATGTATGTATTGGAGTGGGGGCAATAGAGTGTTCCCCACTTCTGACATGTTGTGGTGGTGTATCTATGTGTGCTGTCTAGTTATAATCTACATTTATAAACTATATGCTTGCATATCCTATTAATTAGGTCAATCATTATAATTGAGAGGCAAGAAACTGTAAATGTGCTGCTGTTCTTTTATATAATATTGATGTCCATTAAAGAAAATGGTGGTTATTTTTAAGAGTCATGCTTACTGCGAATGGAATAGCCATAAAACTTTTTACTTTTCAACATTAACAAGATAATCAGAATAAGATAACAAAAAAATGTTTTGCTGATAATGAGCTATTGATCAAATATATGTTCACAGAAAGGAATATCAAACCACTTATAACTGCATCATAAATTAGTTAACCATACAAGTAATTCAATAGGATTATTCTACCTTTATAGTGTTGTAAGCAGATATTGTATTAAATTTATGTTTACAGTATTATGATCTAAATCTCAGACTTTGTGATTTAAACTTGAACTACCCAGATAAACATACTATTAGTGCACTGATAGACAAGAATATTTTCAATAGTGGTGAATATCTGTAGCTCCGGTGTAGGATGAGGGTGAAAGTTCATTCTCCAAACTTGTGGGTTGGTTACCAGGCTAGATAACATCTTCAGCAGAGTTTAGGGGATAGCAGTGTCAGTGTTCTGTTTATAAGGGCTTCAGGTGTGGATGTGTCAAGTGAGGGTCTTTTGATGGGTCAGGTGTGAATCATCAGTGGTAGTCTTGTGATGGGTCTTGTGATGGGGAAGTTACATCAGGTTTGCGTGAGTTGGTTGAGAGTTGGTGCTTGGCTGTGTGGGTGTTGTGTGTCAGAACCCTAACCCTTTCTCCATAATGGCTATCCAAAAAACTTTGTATTCTGACCCACAGCACCCAAACCACAACACACCACACAGTCAACCACCATGCAAAAACTAACCCTACCATACACAAAAGGAAATGACAGCCAGAATTCTCCAATCCCTAGGAATAGCAATAGCCCACAAACCCACAACCACACTCCACCAGGAATTATCCAGAATCAAAGACAAGATACAGAAGGATGAAAGAAACAATGTAATCTACAAAATCAACTGTAACCATTACAACCAATTCTATGTGGGACAAACATCACATCAATTAAAAACCAGGATCCATGAACACCAGCTGGCAGTCAAACACCATGATCCCAAATCCTTAATCTCTACCCACACTGACACCAAACAGCACCAGTTTGATTGGAGCAATACAAAAATCATTGGCCATGCTATCACCCACCATGTTTGTGAGTTCATCGAAGCCTGGCACTCCACAAACAATTCAATCAACACATTGACATATAACTAGCCTATGAACCCTCAGAATCCAAATCAACTGCACAGTCAACCAGAGACAGCATCAACCCTTAATCAATCCACGCAAGCCCCCCCCCAACCAGCATTTCACCTCCCAATGACCCTCACCTGATGTAACTTCCCCATCACAAGATCCATCAGAAGACTTTCATTGATAACTCACGGCTGACCCATCACAAAACCCATTTCAAGATCCTCACTTGACACACCCACACCTGAAGCCTTTATAAACAGAAGAATACTGACACCCCTAATAACAAAATGTTCGGAAACCAACCCACAAGCTCAGAGAATGAACCTTCACCCTCACAAGAATTATTTATTACATAGTGCAGTGAACCCACTTGAAGCAATTGATTGCCTTCTGTTAATGACACTCCAATCTTAAATTAACAAGATCTTTTCCTTCTTTTTCCTATATTTTACACAATTTAATGGACACCTTGTTTTGAATTTCTCATGTTTAGTATTAGGCAATAATTGGTTGTTCTAATAGGCATTCCCAAAATTCTTAATCTATCAAACAACCAAGGTTTTCATATGCACAACAGGTAAGAACTCTTAATTTATTCCTCATTCTACAACTTGGGTCACCTCTGAAAACAGAAAGAAGCAAACATATTTATCCTTTTAACTGTGACCTATGAAATAAAATAAGAATAGCCCCACTACTACCACCATCATTTGGTGAGATGATCAGAAAACCAACCAACCAACCAACCAACCAACCAACCAACCAACCAACCAACCAACCAACCAACCAAACAACCAACCAAGCAAACAAAAACTATAATCTTGCTTAATTTTTCCTACCATGTTAATATATAAACAATAGATATCATATTGTGATGAAATATAACAATATGGGGGAGGGGGTAGCAACACAGAGCTTTCCCAGAGAGAGGCCCAAATTACTGTACAATCCCAAAGTGGATGGGGGAAGAGATTCTGGGCAGTCATACCCTAGAATCTTTCAAAATACTATATATATCTAATAGGTTAGAAGGTTATAGTGTTATTTTGATAAGATGATGCCCACTAGAGGTAAGCAAAAACAAAACAAAATCATGGACTCAATTGGATCTCACTGTGCCATCTCTGGACTTGGTCCTGCCATGTATATACATATAGGAATATATAAAAACAATGGATATCATAGTCATGAACAATACATGTATTTTTTGCACAGATTCATCTTGTGTACCAATTGTACTCTTTTCTGGTCTAAAGACTTATGATTACTCACACCTTGGTCACTTCCCATTGCTTTACTACAACATGCATGAGGCTACCCTCGAAGATTACCTGAAAGCTAGAACTGGTCTAGAATGCAGAGTTGCCCAAAGTGTTGGGCACCACTAAGTTTGTTCATGTCACACTTCTGTTGTATCAATTGCACCTTCCAGTTTCATTCCAGGTACAATTCAAGTTGTTGGTTATTAGTTTTTAAAGCCTCCATTGCACAGGACCTGGCTATTACCTCTGCTGAGGGTATCTATCAAACCCCCTAGATTAAATAGGGTGGGATGCTCTAGGCCCCTTCTCTAAAATATTGCCATTTAGTGGAACCTAAAAGTGTGCCTTTTTCATGGCTACATATGGTTTTATTTTTTTCTACATATAGCTTTATTTATTCTACATATAGCTTTATTTTTATCTGTAAGACCACAAGCAAAAATTTGTTTTGTTAGGAATTTGTTCAATAATTGGCATATTTTATATGTATTCCTTCTTCACTACAGATTTATATACAATCTTTCACATTCACTAGGCCATCAAGTCTTGTTCCATATTTGTAATGGAAATGTGTTGACACAGGGCTATTAGCATCCTAACTGCTGTTTCACCTGAAGCTTTAAACAATTCAGTAATATTCTATCTGCAGTGGATGGAGCTGGTCTATTGCAGCTGGTCTATTGGCACTTGAACCTCACTTTTTACAGGTCAGCTCCAGAATATATTCTTTCTCTACAAACGGTTATTCTATAATTCCATTCTAAGGGGTTATTATTAACCTCTTTTGCCTCTATTAAATTTCTTCTATAATTACCCTTGAATAGTCCTACCTTAATTACAGCTTTTCTTGGGACTTTTCTGTTTTTCTACAACAATCCTTTCTTTGCCTTTTCTTCTATTTGTTCTAATTGTTCTTTTATTGTTCTTTTATTGAGATACTGTGTTTTATTGTCTTTTCTGCATTCAGTCAGTGTACATTGTTCTTGTTGCCTAGGAATTTCCCTCATTCACAATGATAGATTGTCATGAAGACTACTTAGATCTTTTACTCCTTGAAATTTTGGGTACAGGTGTATGTGTGTGTGTATATGTATGCAGGCTGGCAGAATTTGGTTGCAATGTATTGTATATTTTCTTTGTCCATAACTCATCAGGTCCTCTTTCACATAAGTTATTCTAATCGTGTATCTGTAATTATCTTGCTTGAAGCAGGTTTAGGGCGTTAACAAAGCATTCGTCTTCACAACAAATTATTAACCTATCACCTGCATATAATTGCACGCAATCAGTTCAAACTTTCCTGTAATACAAGTTCCTCTATTTCTACAATTTTTGCTTTTCAGTTGTTGTTGGATAGGAGTACCTTATCATTCTTCTAGTGCAATTATAATTTCCAGCAACTTGGTAGAATTCTTTAGTGACTTCACTCCTCCAGAGGATGCATAAACATGTAGAACATTGGTGTTTAATGAATTTCCACTAATTTTAATAGAATCACAGAATACGAGGGACAGAAAGGATTTGTAATTCACCTAGTTTGACTTCCTTCCCATCCTGCCATGTATGGAGCTATAGATGAGCACATTCTTAGCAATATCTCTTAAGTCCATTCTATTTTTATCACACCTTTATTATTATAAATAACAAGGCAGCAAACATACTAATACTCCTTTCTCATCTTATTTTCCCCACAATAACATCTCTGAGGTATGGTGGCCTGAGCTGAGAGAGTGACTGGCCCAAAGTCTCTCACTAACTTTCATGCCTAAGGTGAGACTAGAACTCACTCTCTCCTGGTTTCTAATTTGGTGCCTTGACCCAGGGGTGGGTTCCAAAATTTTTACTACCACTCTGTGGGCGTGGCTTATTTTGTGGGCGTGGTTTGATGGTCATGTGACTGAGTAGGCATGGCCAACTTGATGTCACTCACGTCCATGCCCTCAGTCACATGCCCCACACCTAGCCACACCCACAGAACCCACAAAAATTTATGTTTTGACAGCTGGGAGGCTGGCAAAGAAGCCTCGCTTTCCCCGCCGCCGTGGCTGCTTCTACCTCAGCGCCAGCAGGGGCAGATTCATTCTTTAATGCAACAGCGGGGAAGGCCCATCAGAGGCGAGAAGGGTTGCTCCTCCCGCGGCTGTTGCAGCAACCTCCCGGGTGAGCCACTCCCCGCCTCAGGCCCATGCCCCCCCACCTAGCCATCATGACAATTTATGTTTTGCCGGCTGGGAGGCTGGCAAAGAAGCCTCACTTTCCCCGCCGCTGTGGCTGCTTCTACCTCAGCGCCGAACGGTCCATGCCCCCCCTACACACACACACACACACACACCGCTTGCCCTGGCAGCACCCCGGCAGTAGCAGCTGAGCGAGGGAAGGAGAGGGACCGGAGAACGAAGCAGGCATGGCAGCAGCCAAAGCTGCTGCTTATTCCAACAGCCGAGGATGGAAGAGGCACCTCTTCAGTCCTTGGCTGTTGCAAAGAAGCTTGTTTGCAACCCACTCCAAAGGGAGCTCAGATTGTGGCGGTGTTCCGGCTTCCGCTGCCTTGTGGGGTCTGAGGTCGACCCGGCGACACAGGCGCGTTTTGGGGCACCTAATCCTCCGGCCACACAATAGCCGGAGAGTGAGGGAGGGCAGCCAGGTCCTCCCTGGCAGCTGCTCCCCACTTCCCTCCCCAGAGGGGCTCGCTTCGCCCGTAGATTCTTCACCCACCAAGAGCCGAGCCGACCGTAGCGGGGCGGCCCGACCCCAGGAACAGGCAAATTAAATGGTGGGCAAGGGGGGGCTGGCATCGGGCCAGGCGGTGACCGGCTCAGACTGAACCCGGCTTCCAGACTGGCAGAGGGAAAGAGGCCGGGAGGAGGTGGTCACATCAACAGCTCGGTCTCCCGCCGTGTTCAAGCAGAGCTCCGGTGGGGCTTGAATCTGCATTGCAGGAAGACTCCGCTCTTGGGGTGCGCACACTCCAGGCTTCCTCTGGAGACACCCCCCAACCTTCCTACAATTGCTGGGGACATTTTTCTTGGTGTGCCGGTGCCCCTTCGCCTCTTCCCATGCCCGGGTGGAGGAAAAACACCTCAGGGTGCCCTGATCCATCTCCCCCCAACTGGGAGTTTTCTCCCCAGCGGCAGCGTTCTCGGAGGATGGTGTTTTGCCCAGCCTAGAAGTTGGAGAGGCTTTTTTTCCCAGTGAGCGAAAAGCTGGCGGGCTGGCAGGGTCAGGGGGCTGCGGGCCTGGGATTTGGGGGGGGGAGTTTTGCTCCTTGGAGCAACACTTGCAGAGTAAAGAAAAAATTCTTGAGAGTGCAAGAAGTTGTTAATTGCCTCACAACCGTGAGAGCAAAACCTACGTCCGTCGAATCCCAGGCCAGCAGCAAACTGATCCACTGCCCATGGCTCCAGTTGCCCGTGGCTCTGGCTATGCCTCCTGCGGTCTTGCCCGCCATTCTATTCACCTGTTTCTTGGGTTGGGCAGTCCAGCTATGGTCAGCTCGGCTCTGTTTGGCTTGGGCTGCTCCTGCGCCAGGGCCAGAGAGGGCTTGTGGGCTGGACCCTGCCAGCCCGCCAGCTTTTCGCTCACTGGGGAGGAGAAAAAGCGAAGCTTCTCCGCACTTCGGAAGCAACTTCCAGGCTGGGCAAAACATTATCCTCTGAGAGCGCTGCTGCTTGGGGAGCAGCAGAGCCTCCCGGTTGAGGAAGATGGATCAGGGCGCCCTGAGGTGTTTTTCCCCCACCCAGGCATGGGAAGAGGCGAAGGGGCAGACCAAGAAAGATGTCCCAGGCAATTGTAGGAAGGTTGTGGGGGGTGTCTCCAGAGGAAGCCTGGAGTGCGCGCACTCCAAGAGTGGAGACTTCCTGCAATGCAGATTCAAGCCCCGCCGGAGCTCTGCTTGAATATGGCAGGAGACCGAGCTGTTGACGTGATCACCTCATCCCTCACTGCGAGGCTGGGATTGGGGGGGGGTGGAAGTTTTGCTCCTCCAAGCCTCGGAGCAACTCCCAGCCCTTGCACAAGTAAAGAAAAACTTCTCACGCGTGCAAGAAGTTGTTAATTGCCTCACACTCACAAGAAGTTTTTCTTTACTGTTTAAGGTTTTTCCCTGCACGCAATGGCTGAGAGACGCTCACAGTGGGGTGCAATTTGGGGGTGGCAGGTGGGGCAGGAGAGGGGGCGGGGCAGGCCACGAGATGCACATCCTACCGGAGACCGTCAGCTCCGGATCTTGCGGCTTTTTTGGGGTTTTCTTTAAAAAAAATGCCTCTCCAGACAAGCTTGAAAACTTCCGAGGTTGCTTAGGGAGGGAGCAGGCGGGCAAGCGTTCCCCCCCTCCCTGCCAAAAACTCGGCTTCTGCACATGCGCAGAAGCAAAAACAAGCAAAAAAGAAAAGAAAGCCAAAAACAAGCTGGCGGTGCATGCGCAGTGCCGGAAACTCGGCTTCTGCGTATGCGCAGAAGAAAAAACCCAGAAAAAAATAAAAAAAATTTAAAAAAAAAAAAGACGGCGGCACCCCCGCCCCCGCACCGCCCGCACCGG
>QLTV01001016.1:102491-120134 GCA_003457575.1 Thermophis baileyi
CTATCTCTATCTCTATCTCTATCTCTATCTCTATCTCTATCTCTATCTCTATCTCTATATCTATCCCCTTTCCCTCCTCTATCTCTTTCTCTATCTCTATCTCTATCTCTCTATCTCTATCTCTATCTCTCTCTATCATCTCTACCTCTACCTCTACCTCTACCTCTACCTCTACCTCTACCTCTACCTCTATCTCTATCTCTATCTCTATCTCTCTATCTCTCTATCTCTCTCTATCTCTCTCTATCTCTATCTCTATCTAGCTCTAGCTCTAGCTCTAGCTCTAGCTCTAGCTCTACCTCCATTTATTTGTTACACTTGGGGTAATTTTTCAGTGCCTGTTTTCTTATTTGGCTTTCTGATTTTTCTGTTTTGTCATTGAACTCCTGACTCCTAAAGCTAAGGTATGTGTGCCAATTCAAAGCCAAAGAATAAAAGCATGTATTATGTATGTATAAAGCATATATTGAATCTTTCCCTTTTCTAACTGTAGATTCAGTCTCCTGATAGTCCTCAGAGATTATTAAGGCAAGGTTGTTCCCTTTCTTCATGAAGAAAAATTGTCTATGTGGTCGCTAACAATCACCACCAACTTGATGGCAAATAATCAAACAATCCTCTCTTCTGTTTGAAATGTAATAACCCACTGAATTATATTTTACTTAGTAATTGCTACTTTTCCCTTTGTTTCCTTTTTGCACTGATGTGTTTTCATTGTATTGTAAATTCAAACTTTTTTCCATAAGGTCAATGTGAAATTTTTAAATAGCTGAAAAGTGACACTACATATCAATCACTGTATAACAATCTCCACATCTCCCATTGTGTCAATGTACATAACAGTTGAATAAAAATAACCCTGATAGTTTTTTCTTAGAAAAAGGAATTTGCCTACAGCCACACATAAAAAGCTGCCATGAAGAAAGAAACATAATCTAGCTTATATTTCAAATAGTCAGCTTGATTCAGCTCTAAAAATAGGAAGCTTATACCTGATTATGTCAAGACAATTATGATTAAACTTTTTTTCCTTCCACAGCAGATCATTTCCATGTATTGTTCTCTGTTACATTTAAACCTTTTCCTGTAAATGTTTCAAGACAGATATTGAAAATTATAGACAGGCATATCAACATGCAACATTATTTTTGCCTCTGACTTATTGCTGTCATTATCTTGCAATAAAAAAGTCAGTGAAGATAAACTATATCCAATAAGGATAACTGCTTATTTTATACATATACAGTGATGTCATTTACTAATAGACTGGTATTAAAAATTCCAATTGCATCCATTTTTAGCTTTCTCTCTATAAAGATCATGAAACATTCAGGGATTCTTCAATGAAATTAATCCAAGAAAACAATAAAAACTATTGATGGAGATATCTTGATCTCTTCCTTCCCATGTAGAATTGATGAAAAAATTTAAATCATTATCATCATCATCATCATCATCAATCTTTCAGGATGACTCAATTATCACCTTATTTGTCATTGCCATGATCCCACTTACAGTGATTTTGAATAAAATAAATCTTGGCTATTAAACAACAAAAACTAATTAAATCTCTCACTTACTTTATATGGATGATCTAAAGCTTAATGGAAAGTCAGAAATCAAACTTCAGTCATTGACAGACACTGTAAGAATTTTTAGCACAGATATAACAGTGGAATTTGGCCTAGACAAATGTGCTATAGTAGCAATAAAGCAAAATAAAATCATAAACAGTAATGGAATTAAAATGCCAAATGGCCAAACCATCAGGAGCTCTCAGGATGAAGCCTACAATTATCTGGGTATTTTACAGTTGAATAACATCAAGCATGGAAATGTTTAAAATGTGATTAGTAAGCCGCCCAGAGTCCTTTGGGAGTTGGGCGGCATACAAATATAATAAATCTAAATCTAAATCTAAAGAATACATCAAAGAGTGAGAAAATTCCTAAAGACAAAATTCAATGGAGGAAACCCCACCAAAGTCATAAATACCTGAGCCATACCTCTGATACAATACACTGCTAAAATTATTAACCAGCAACAAGCAGAACTGGACAGTTTGGACCAAGCACAAGAAAACTGATGACTATTCACTTTGCATTACATCCCTGTAGTTATGTTGATATATTATACCTGCCCTACAGAGATGTGGGCTGAGGTTTACTTCAGCTCAAATAAACTGTCAAAGAAGAAAATAATGCATTGGCTGTTTTTTTGTAAAAAGCACCCAATTACAAGCACTGATACAAATTAAAAATTAGAAATTACAAAATGCAAAGTAACAAATAGTCAATATCAAAATAATGTCATAAAAACACAAACAGGATGCTGGCAAAGAAAAGCATTACATAGTCAATTTCTACAAAATATTGATGGGAAAGTGAATAAAGATGAACCCTGGGCAGTGGTTTACAATTGGAACTTAAAAATAAAATAAAATGAAGGCTTTCATTTTGAAATGAAGCAAAAGCAAGATATCCAAACTAATGCAATCAAGGTCAGAACTGAAAAATTATCAAATGGTTCAGGGCAGATTGAGCAAAGACACAGAAAAACAGAAGATAATAGACCAGTGACTGGTCCCACCTAAGGCACCAAAGCCAGGAGGGTGGCTTTAAGCCTCTCTCTCTCTCTCTCTCTCTCTCTCTCTCTCTCTCTCTCTCTCTCTCTCTCTCTCTCTCTCTCTCTCTCTCCCCTCTCTCTCTCTCCCTCTCCCTCTCTCTCTCTCCTTGGAAGAAATCAGTGGATTTCTTTGAAATCTTGCCAAGAAATCTTGCCAAGACTAGTTATCAGGAATTGACAGTGAGTCAAAGGCACAGATAAACAAAAAGAGATTGGCAAGAGCCTAACCTGCATTTCCTTGCAAGGATTGGTGAAAAAATGCTGGGACCTGGAGGTGACCAACAGACCTCATGTTTCCCATTCCTATCTTAAAATATTGCAACCAAAGAATGATGCCATTATTATGGTAATTTCAGATGTCTGCGGTTATTCTCCCATTTCCCCAATGTTTCCGTTTTAATTTTGAAGTTATTACACATTTTGCTGGAGTCTAGATCATGCCAAGATGTTACCCAATTCGTTGATTGGCATCAGGTGGTGATACAGTTTGAAGTTAATTATAAATAAAGGCATGGGAAAGCACATATTTATTACTGGGGTATCACACAAATACACAATCTTCTCCTTTAATTAAAATAATAATGTTTTAAGCCAAGCTCATGCAATTATTGTTTGTTTAAAAAGTAGAAAGAAGGAAGGATGACAATACAGTAATAGGAAATGAATGTTTCACAATGATAAAGCTAAAGTTTTTAATTAAAGCAATTGGCAGAACAATATACCTGAAAGTATACCTGAATGGAATAGTTGGTAGGAAGATCACCTGATGTATTTGTTGAATAGAAAATGAGAAATTAAGTGTATGTCTACAACAATTGCCATTTATAACTGAGACTTATAGTATCTCTTTAAAATTTATAGAAAGATGCCACCAAGAATGGAAAATTGTTTCTGAGTATTACTTTTTTAAATGCAACTCAAGAGATACATTAATAACCATAGTAGCAAAATGGTTAATTTTTGCTTCAGGGTAATCAAATTGATAAAGGGAGAGAGTAACAACTCCACTTCTAAAAGTAGCCCCCATTAGTTATCACATGTAAAAGGATGCCAAAGACAAAGTAAGCAGCGGATATGTCATTCATTCTGGCCCTACCATTCTTATTCCAGTCTAGGTTTGTCATTTGTTTTCATGTTTTCTGTGAATATTGAAAAAGAAAAACAGTATGCTCTTGAAACAACCATATTCAGAGACACATAATGAGACACACTATTTTAACCATACAATTTTTTTTTTAAAAAAAAAGGACTGCTATCATTGCTCTGTATGGGCATTCTGAGCTTATTGCTTGTCTTGGTTTGATTTGGCAGTTATAAACCTCTATGACAGACAAAATGTTTAGGCTCATTGTCTTCATAACGGAAGCTTTTGCATAAGTTTGAGTGTGTTTGAGTTATAGAACTTCTTAGAAAAAATGAGGATCTGACTCCAAGTACTAGAGAAGTTAAATTCAAATCTACAGTACATACACTCCTTCCTTGTTCTCTATAGATCAAGGAATATTTCAGCAACCATTCTGAAACTGTTACAAAAGCAAAAAGGACAAGAAGATTCCTCAAGTCCTGGGAAACAGATAACATTGAAAAGAGATTTAAGGGGGAAGGGTGGGAGAAACTCAATCAGACTTGCAAGGTTCTGTTAGTTTAACCTAGTATAGCCAGGTTAGTATAGCCTACCAATAAAATATAGTACTAGCATCCCGGTGGAATGGATTTTTATGTCCTATCTACATCATGGGGATGCCAAGCTTTCAGTGGCTTTTAATACAATTGTTATGCTGTTCTTCTGGACAGACTGGGTGATGGTTCCCCAGTAGACTTTCAGGTTCAATTCAAGGTTCTGAATCTTATCTTTAAATCCCTATATGGCATCAAGCAGGCTACTCATGGCCCTCTCTCCATGATGCTTTTGCTTGTTTCACTAGATTGGGCAGAGTGGACAATGTGATGTTGGTTTGATTAGTGAAGCAAAATTGTTTGGAAATCTTTAGGAGCATGCTTTCTGTGTTATGGCACATGTCTTGTGGAACAGCCTCCTCACTAAGATATCGATGACTCTGATCATGGCTATTTGCCCCCATAGTTCTAATGTCTGTATCAGGGGTGGGTTCCAACTTACCTCACTGTCGGTTCGCTCCCTCCCGCGCCGCGTGGGCGTGCTTCACACGCGCGCGCGCATGCGCAGTAACAAAAAATCTGAAAAAATTTAAAAAAGCCAAAACCAAGATTGCAACCACATGCACAGTGCCAGAACTCGGCTTCTGCAAATGCTCAGAAGAAAAAATAAATAAAAAAAAATTAAAAAAAAATATCAAAAAAAGTTAAAAAAAAATTCAAAAAAAAAAGATGGCGGCACCCATGGACTGGCACCGACCGAACCGGATCGGTGACATCATCGTGACATCACCAGTGTGTCGCTACCAGTTTGGGCAAACCGGTCCGAACTGGGAGGAACCCACCCTGGTCTGTATGTTGTTTGTGAGACATTTTTAGAGCCCTGGCTGATTTCCTTTTATGATATTTTTAAATCTTATGGTTGTGATAGTTGCATTTATCTTGCTGCTACACAGAATGCCTTGGTCAGTGGGTGACCATATACACAGTTAATTCAGTAAATAAATGTTCCTCTCTTCTTCTTGCATAGCTGTCTGCAATGGTATTTAAATAAATGTGAAATACAACTATTCTGTCTTCTGAGCATCTGCTAAACTTTTCTTATGATAGCTTTAAAGTGCTTTTCATAAATGAGATGCAATATTACCACATATTGTTGGATTGGCAGAATGGTTATGCACCCATGAAACCTAACAGATTTTATCACATTAAGATTGTCATGGTGTCAGGAAATTCCAAATAGCATCCAAAATAAAATCAGAGTCCGAGGCAAAGCATTCCTCAAAGTTCCAATTTATTAACAGAGCCATGTTGGCACAGCTGTGAGAAACCCGAATCTGACGCTACCAGGGTTTCTCCACCCAGTTGAAAGATCAAGCCCTTTGTCCCCACACACACAAGTCCATGATGTTAGCCAGTCGCCTTCTGCCGACATGTCAGTTACTCCCCTCAGCTTCCGGGCAGGTGCTGGACAAAGGATGACCTTGAGAATCTAAAGGAATTTGTTATGGCTACATGTCTACATCTCTCATGCAACAGCCCCTCCCAAATTCCCACAGCAAGAATACATTCTCAAGCGTAAAGTGTGGCAGGCCAAAGTCTCTAATAAAATATGGCTTCGGCCTGACACATGGAATCATTGGAGTAAGGAATAAAGTGTTATTTTAAAACTGATACAGCTAAAGACAACCAAAGTGTGTCTCTGAACTATAGAGGAGATTAAGGAATATCTTAAGGTGGGAAATAATAAGTTACCAGGTAATTTTTGAGCTTTACTTAGATGCAAATATAGAAAGACCCTACGTTACCCATTAAATAGCGTTGGTGAGTTTTCTTCTCTCTCCTCCCCCCCCAAAAAAACCCCAACCCCAATGTTTTTCAAAGAGCATTGTCTCTTAATTGTATCTTACTTCTCTCGTCTTTATCCAATGGTGTGTTTCACTAATCATAGCTGGCTGATAGCAGTAAGACATGACATCAATTCCATCAACACTTGTATAGAGAAATAATTATCTATACAATTTAGTTTGGATGGAAATATTAGTGACTCAAGTATAGAATCAGTGATCACAGACCAATGAAATGAAATACATTCTCTCTAGAAGACTCTGACAGCTAATTTGATAGCTTCCTACCCCTTTACCTTAAAACTAGCCTGTGTAACTGTGACACAATATCAGAGGCAGAACAATGAAAGACCGCAAGATGCAGGGAGTTAATCATAAATTCTTTGTTTGGTTCTTAGATATGTTCTCTTGAAGCAATAATGCTTTATAAAGTGGTTTAATTTGATATAAATCCAAGTTCAAAGTTTAAAAGAAAAATATCTTCATTATTATGCACGGCCTAAGCATTCTGTTCATAACACAGTTGCTTCAGTCAACAAGCTGTTAGATTTTGAAATGCCCTATTGATTCTAATGAGGCTAGACCAGAAGAAGTAAGGTAATGACTGCAGACAAAGTTTGATCAAAAATTGTTCAGAATGCAAAAAATACAATGTCTTATAAGAACATTTTAGTCTGTTTCCAGAATAAAAGAGTCGTAAAATTATTTTCAATTAATCTTTTATTTATATGAAAGTCTGAATGAAAATAATGTGTCTATGTCTGTAACTTTAATTTTAAATAAGGATATTTTAACAAATAAATCATGAAAATAGTCATGGAAAATAGTTCTTTTTTTTATCTTTATTTACCTATATAAT
Organism: Thermophis baileyi; assembly: GCA_003457575.1. Taxonomy (NCBI): domain Eukaryota; kingdom Metazoa; phylum Chordata; class Lepidosauria; order Squamata; family Dipsadidae; genus Thermophis; species Thermophis baileyi. The sequence continues at coordinate 109,437 of QLTV01001016.1, forward strand.
CACCACCATATGCCTACACACAATAGAAGAGCTTCTTAAAGCCAACACAAAAGAGCTACACAGAGATGTCTCCTCAAACAAGGCAGTTCTTTCTACTTTTTCATTTGAGTCAAACAGATGCCCATGAGGATATTTCTTCAATATTGGGAAAAGGCAGAAGTTACGTGGAATCAAATTTGGACTGCATGGCAGATGGGGTAAGACAGGGAGGACCAACTTCACAATTGCTTCTTTGATGACTCTTTACATTTGAGGCCACAATTCAACTACTGAATGAAGAAAAATGTGGGCACAATAGACTATGCTGTCTTTAGACATTAATGATCTTACGTTCCCTAGAGAACGTATTGTGATTTTTTTATGCATTAGATTAGCTGTATCATGAAAGGACATATATTCATTTTATAGCACACTTCTGCACTTCTAGGTTTCATCTATCTATCTATCTATCTATCTATCTATCTATCTATCTATCTATCTATCTATCTATCTATCTATCTATCTATCTATCTATCTATCATCTATCTATCTATCTATCTATCTATCTATCTATCTATCTATCTATCTATCTATCTATCTATCTATCTATCTATCTATCTATCTATCTTTTGTCATCCGTCCATCCATCCACATATACAAAACTGGAAAAGTATTGGCTTAAGTGTGCTCTTCTATGGTAGACACCATTAAATTTAGGAGATAAACATTTTTTGTATTCCTATCTAGCAGGCAGTTTGTCAATGCAACACCCTATTACAAATGCAGTCAATATTAGGGTTGCTTAGTTTAGCATATTATAATTAGCATTGCTTACTTTAGATTATTTTTACAGTATGGTAAAGACACAGGTTTGCTGTGATATAATTTATTCACTGAAGTAATCCCACACACAAAAAGATAGGTACTAAGACATATATGAGTAATTGCTTTGCACCTCAGATTTTTCATTATCAATTCCACTTGCAGTAGCACTCTCTTGAAGAAAAAACATAACTTAAGGTATCTGAACCACTATATTACAGAACAGAAGCAGCTAACGTTCTTTAAACAAATTTTTGGGACAGATATTATTCACTGAGAATGAGAATGAATACACACGTGCGCACATACATACACACACACAAAACTAACTTGTGAGCAGACATCTAGGCTGTACATGAACATAGATTTTGGTATCTTCTGAATACCTTTTAAAATGTATTGTGTAGTTATTTTCTGGAAAAAATGCTAAATCTACAACCAAAAATTAGCCCAGATTAATAGGTCACATGTTCATATAGGATGAAGCATAAGGGAGTTTTTGCAAGAGCCCATGACTGCTTCATCTTATGCTTTTCCACCCTGCATGGTACTTGTCCATTGGGCATGGGCTGAAGTGGAAGGAAGAAATCAATAAATGCTATAAAGGGATGTCAGTGTTGGCAGCGAGTGGCTGTAATCAGCAAATCCTGGTTCTCCCACGTACCTGAGTTGAGCTAAAAGACAAGAAGAATTTTGTCAATTTCCTCAGAATTCCTATATGTCTAGAATCAATAATAAAACCATTGGCGAATAGAGCCAGATTAAATCCATATTCAGCGGAAAAAGCACAAAATGTGTAATACTCTAATTTGGTTTGTTGTCTTATAAAACAGACAACAAACAGGATATGTAACCCAATTTTCTTTCCTAATTTAAATCAACCACGGCACTTGACCTTCCCCACTTTTTAAAAACAGGTCTAGTGCGCTTTAAAAAGAGCACTAAATATTTGTTGAAAATAAGCAGAGTATTTACCAGAAAAGTGCTAAACCTATGTAATATATGTGGAAAAACCCAGATAATGTTCATTCAGGCATTGCAGAGGCAGATTTATCTGCAGGAACCGGGTGTCTAGTTTTATATGACATATCAAGCTAAATAAATAAATAAATACCCAACAACATTTAAATGCCTAATAGGTGGATGGAAGGAGATGTGCCCATAACATTTTAAACAAGCATCTGCAGATCATTCATGTGGGTATAGCTTGTTTTGGAAAAATAGGGGAAAACACTGTTTTAAAACTGAAATAGATACATGTATTTAGGTTGTCCCTACAGTGGGCTGGGGCTGATGTGAAGACAATATAATAAGATTGTGTCATCTAAAAAATGTTAGTGAGGCTTCTTCACACTGCAGGATATAAAGAGGAGTCCTTTCTTTGAAGGAGAATATTTTTTTTTTCAGAAAAACCCTCGGTATGCTATGTAAGAAAGTTACTGATGGAAATGAAATACTACGTTCAATATGGACACCTAGAATTTATGCTTTTGACTAAAAATAATTTCTTTCTCTTCCTCTTCCTCTGTTTATGTGGATTTGGGATAATATTGCTGACAAAAATGATATTGTGGAAAACAACAGTACTTCTCTGCTTCAAGGTTCTGCATGCTTCATTTTTCTCTCTTCTTTCTGTCTTGGCCTTTATCACACTTAGCCTTTGGCTACTCTACTTACAGTAATTGGTTATTTTAGCATACCTTTCAGTTTTCAACTTGCTTCCTTGAAATGTAATATGAAGCAGTGATTTACTGCAATATGGAACAACTAATAATAAACATTATCACATAGCACTATTAATCCAAATGCTGTTTTGCAATTTGCAAAGGGGCATATCCCTGATTCAAGAAATATGCAAAATAACATTAAAAATAAAAACAATAGAGGAAGGGAAGCAAAGTGTGAAGAGGGATAAGCAGACAAGCAATATGAGGTTGGTTCATTTAAATGTGCCTAAGCTTAATTGAAACCAGAATCCAGTGAGAGGGATATATTGGAGTGTTAATGAAAAAAGGTGAATTTTGAATTAACTTACCCATAGTTTATTCAAGCCAGTGTTCTCTGTTCTTACAATACAGTGAACCATAAATGAACCCACAGATTTCCTTATGGTTCAGATTAATGTGTATATAGTTATAGTTCAGGTTACCTAATGCCAATAGTCACTCTTTTGGGAGACTGTTTTAATCATATGAAATAGCAATAGAAAAGTCTTTTAGGGGAGATTATCATTTTCAGACATTACAAATTGTTACATCTAGACAAGCAAAAAGCAGGGGAAAGCATGAACTGAGATTTGATAGTAAAGAGAAGAAGGAAGACAAAGTCTATATGGTTTTGAAGATAAAATAATAGTAATAATAAAATACAACCTGTGATAATACCTTTAACATCATCAAACATCAATATCTACCTACCCAAGGTCCTTGGGAAGGACTCAATAGGTGGATAAACATGCCAAATCCAGTCTAAACATCTGGCTGACTGTGCAACAAACAGATTTGCAACAAAACAGATGCAACAAAAAGAAAATGTGGATACTTGATATGGCAATATCAAAGGATATTAGAATAAAAGAAAAGAATTGGAGAACATCATAAAGTATCAAGAACTGAAAATTGAAATTGAAAGTTTGTGCCATAAACCACTCATGGTGGTCCCAGTATTTATCAGCTCACTATGTCCATACCAAAAAATCTTGGAAGGCACTTAGAAAATATGTGCATTGAGAAAATTTTGATCTGCCATTTACAAAATTTTGATCTGCCATTTACAAAAGATTCAGTGGCTTGAATCACACATATTATGTGTACTATGCCAATACATTACAATATCCTAGGTTTTTCAGAAGAACGATGCATATGAAGGCCAACACCAGCTAAAGCACTAGCAGCTGTGACTTCACACTGTTGTGAACTGATAATAACTGAGAGTATTAAAATAGGTTGTGGGGGGTTGAAGGTTACAATAGTTATCTATAGAGAGCAACAGGGATGTCCTTGCAGAAACTATGCAGTGACCATTATAAAAACATGTCCTACAAATGAGAAAAGGATAAGAAAAAAAACACCTCAAACTGGCTCTTCCATAAGTTCCTAGAGTATAGGAGAGAGGGAAAGGAATCTGATAACTGTATCAATCAGAGGTGGATTCTAAATTATCTTGCTGCCAGTTCGCTTCCTCCCGCACTGCGTAGGCGAACCGTGTGGGCGCGCGCGCGGGCGCATGCGCAGTGCCAAAAATTCCAAAATTAAAAAAAAAGCCAAAACCAAGATGGTGGCGCATGTGCAGTGCCGGCAACTCGGCTTCTGTGCATGCGCAGAAGAAAAAAAAATTAAAAAAAATTAAAAAAAAATCCCCCCTCCCAAAAAAGATGGCAGCATCCATGGACCGGCACCGACCGAACCGGCTCAATGGTGAACCGGTCCGAACCGGGAGGAACCCACCTCTGATATCAATGCAATACAGTTGTAGGCAGACTAGTGGAAGCTACTTCATGTCCTGGTTTTCTTCTTCTTTCAAGATTGATTTCAACCCCTTGAAAAAGTAACCTTCATATGTTTCTTCCCCTTCCTCTTATATCCCAGAGACTTAGGATAGAATCATTTTGTATTTCTTTTTATGCTTTACTCATTTTCTGGGAATAAAGCATAGTTTTGTAATTGTTACTATATAGTTTCTCCAAGGTTGCTTCTGTGTCTCTCTACATTATCAAAAAGAGATAGTTCATAGTCCTATGAGGGAGTTTTTATAACAAACCCTTACTGATACTGGAATTCATTATATTACATTCCATTAAGGTAGGGGTGTCAAACTCAAGGCCCGGGGGCTGAATCCAGCCTGTGGGTTGCTTAGAACTGACCCACGGGGCCACCCTGGAAATAGTGAAGGACTGGCCCGCGGTGCCTCTGCCAGCAAAAACAGAACTCGCCAGGGCCGTGTGCAGCCCTCCTGAGCTCCATTTTCTCTGGCTGAGGGTTGCAGGAGGCCGTCCCAGCTGAAAACAGAGCTTGTAAGAGCCGCGTGTACCCCCCCAGCTCCATTTTTGCTGGCAGAGGGTTGCAGGAGGCCATCGCAGCTGAAAACGGAGCTGGCAAAGCACTTGGGCCACCACAGGCATCCCCAACATGAGTGATGTCATGCTGGCCACACCCACCATGGCCACCCCCACCCCCCCAAGGTCAAACACAACCCTGATGCAGCCCTCAATGAAATCGAGTTTGACACCCCTGCATTAAGGTGACGTTTAAATATGGCATATTTTATATAATATTTTATCAATATATGTGTGAACTGTCACTTCTCTGTATGTTTTATCTGCACATTTTCTTAACAAACTAGCTAAAAAACAGGACCACCAATTCTACATTAAAATGCATCTCTCTTCCCCTGCCCTGGTTCAGGAAACAAAACATTTTATTATCTATTAATATTTCAAACCAGAGAGGGGAATGAAAAGAAAAATGAAATGAGCTTCTATTAATTTTTATGCTATGAACAAGTAATGGATTAACACTTTGGCAAGGCTGTTTGCCAGGCAGTCAACCTAACTCAACCATAATCATATAAGTGAAATAAGTATTTCCTGGACTAGCAGAAAGCAAAGCATCTTGACCTATGCTGTTTCAATAATCAATATCCAGCCTGAGCTGACCACATTTTTATCTGAGTTTCAAAGTAGAAGAAAAATGGGTGTTGACTTCTATAGTCAAAGAAGGTGCCTTTTTTCCCTCATATATTTTACTGTGCTATAGCAAGAATCACAACTCCTTGCTTCCAATATTGATAAACTTATTTTACACTGTGTTATTTCTATCTATTTGTTTATTTTATTAGACATTTTCAAAATAGTCCAAGTTGACTCTATTGATTATCATCTATCTTCCAAATATTTTGCCTTAACGCTATAGGTATTACTTGATAACATGTAACAACAACACAAAACCTTTTAAAATATCTGAAAATAAGAATAGCATGGCAAGAGCTAGGAAATAAATAATACAAAGTGATTATTATGTAAATCCATGCAAATTGTAAAATATGCATAAAACCAAGGTCTTCTATTAAGGAATATATCAGTAAATTGGTTTCTGCTAAATGGTCAAGGTTGATACATTTGCTTTGTTTTTTTTTAATCAAACATGCATTTTAAACCACCAGTTTAATTAAAATTATTGTTTTGTACCTTGGAACTTTAATGATTTGAAAACTCTGCAAAGCTGCAGGGAGTCCTATGGGATTGTGGCAGGGTATAAAGGTAAGGAGTAAATTAATGAATAAATATTGAATTTCTATTTTTATCTATCTCTGATGAAACATATTTATCTCGTATTTTAGCTATACCAGAAATTTTATGCCAATATAGATACAATGCTTAGACTGGTAGAACCAGGAATGATAATATTATTTTATTTTTTCCTTTTCATCCCACTATAGAATTATCAGTATTAGAAATGACAGATTTACTCACTTGCTTATCCTCCACCAGTGTTTTCTGCTGAAGCAACTGGAAAGAGAAACTCATCAAAACCAATGGGGTCTCTATCTCAGTTTTAAAGTAGCTAAATTCCCCCTCCCTAAGTTTATGATGATGGATCAGGTTGAAGAAATAAAAACAAAACATGTAGCAGAGATATCTTCAACAATATGGTCATTTGATAATACTCTTATTTAGATAATGAGAATACATTTAATGTTCATTTAGAAAAGTACACTGATGAAAAAGCAATGAAAAGCTGTCTTTTAAAACAGTATTGCACATTAACTTGATTTTCAATTCACACATGAGCCTGCTTCAGCATAAAGGACATATATGCAGAATCCCTGTATCATATCATTAACCCTTCCTTAATATCCTAGAATTTAAAAAAGTCCCATGCTGTCCTGTATTCATATGCTTGGTTTCCTCCATAATCACTGGAAATGTCATGCATATTAAAGAGAAAAATTATTTCAAGGACAGTAAATCCAAAAAGACTGAAAAGTATTTATCAAAGAACACCTGGTAGATTCTTCCGCACTATCACTCCAGTTCATAAAATATTGTATAGAGTAATATATCTAGAATTTCTAAATTATGAGACAGATTTATTACTAGAAAGACACTCAATTGTATTACCTTTATGAAATGAAAGGTATATGTTGTTCAAATCTGTTTAAGTTTCAGTCTATTATATAGTCATTGAACATGTAATTACACTATCATTATAATTGCTTTGTCTTCTTAAGGCATGTGAATATAATTAATAAGACAGAGCAAAATTAAGTAGTTAACACATATTATGCCAATGTGTTATGATATCCTAGGTTCTTGGGAAGAACTCAATGTGTATGAAGGCCGACATCATCTAAAGAACTGACAGCTGTGACTTCATATTATTGTGAATAGATAACAATAATAATAAATAGTGGACTGGACCGAAGCAAAATTAAAAACCTTGGCTAGGAAGACCAGAAAAATAATGACAATGAATCATGCCCTTCATACAGTGACATTGATAGAGTTACGAATGCAAATATATATAGAATGTTGTTAAGTAAATCAGATAGTTGAAGAAGAAAAAAGGGAATTGGAAAAATATATGAAGTACTGTATAGTAAAAATGATGTCATCAGATGCAAAAGACAGCTTCACTTTGAACTGCTGACGACTTGCAGTGATACTTTTAATACATCAAAGAACACCTGCCTATCCCAGGTCATTGGGAATATCTCAATAGATGGATAAAAATACCAAATCTAGTCTAAACATCTGACTAACAGTGCGACCAACCATAATAATAATTGCAAATGGAAGTAAAACAACTATGGAGAGAGAAAAAAAGCAAAGATAGCACCAATAGTAATAAGCACCTTGGGTGCAATCCCAAAATATCTGGAGAATGACCTGAACACCATCAACATTGACAAAATCACCATTATTCAGTTGTAAAAGTTAGCTTTATTTGGAACAACTCACATCCTGTGACAATATGTTTAAAATCTTCAAATAAAAACATCTGCCTACACTAAGTCCTTGAAAGACTTGATAGGTGGATAAAAAGCCAAATCCAATCTAAACATCTGACTGACTGTGCTACCAATTGTAATTGGTGGTGGTAGTCAGCAGGGGTGGGTTCTAACTTACCTCGCTGCTGGTTTGCTTCCTCCCACGCCGCGTGGCCACGCCGCATGGGCACGTGCGCGCTTCACGCACGCACGCATGCGCAGTGCAAAAAAAATAAAAAAATTCCCCCCCCCCAAAAAAGCCAAAAACAAGATGGTGACGCATGCACAATGCCAGAAACTCAGCTTCTGCGCATGCGCAGAAGAAAAAAAAACCCGGAACAAATTCAAAAAAATAAAATAAAAAAAGAATTAAATTTTTTTTAAAAAAAGATGCCGCAGCTACATATTCATCCAGATAACTAATACTAGCATTACAGGCTATAGACAAGAACAGATTTTAACACAGAGATTCATGAATGAGATATATTTGTTAATTGTACTTTGGATACCAATAAATACATTCATTCAGGAGATGTTAAAGTCTTATGCACAATTGAAACCAGAGACTTTTCTTTTTGGATTATTGTTCAGACAGCTAGAGAAAAAGCCATGGAACTTTGTTTTTATACATGCTATCCACAGCAAGATTTCTATGTGCTCAAAAATGGAAAAGTTCACCACTATCCGCAATCGGGGAATGGTTGGTGAAAATGATGGAAATTGCAAAGTTGGCTCAATTGAATTCCTTGATTAGAGAAAAGACATGTAGACATAATATCTGCATGTATAGCTGACAGGAAACCCCTTCCAGAATATTTACATGAAACCAGGGGTGGGTTCTAACTTACCTCGCTGCCGGTTCGCTTCCTCCCACGCCACACAGCCGCGCCTCGGGGGCACCCGTGCGATAATAAAAAAAATATAAAAACCCCAAAAAAGCCAAAAACAAGATGGTGACGCATGCACAATGCCAGAAACTCAGCTTCTGCGCATGCGCAGAAGAAAAAAAAACCCGGAAAAAATTCAAAAAAATAAAATAAAAAAAGAATTAAATTTTTTTTAAAAAAAGATGCCGGCGTCCACAGACCAGCACTGACTGAACCGGATCCATGACATCATCGTGACATCACCAGCGGGTCGCTACCGGTTTGAGTGAACTGGTCAGAACCAGGAGGAACCCACCTCTGGTAGTCAGGTCCTTCTGCCCAAGTAAAGTTGCAATTAGCAGCACCAATTTGCATAAACTCCTGAGGGAAAACCTATCTGCTGCTTGAGCAGGGGCTGTAAATCCCAAAGGACCTCTAAATCATAAACCTGTTCCATGCTTTCATGTCAAGAAAGAACTCTGGTGGTGACAAATAACCCTGATGGAACAGCAGCTCCATATTATTAGGGTTCAGCTTCACTTCTCCCATTCAGACCTGTTTACCACACTTCACAAAACTAATACCTGCAATAATATCCTATGGGAAATTCTAATTATTCAGTCATTGGACGATGAAGGTTGTGTCTGAATGTCCAAAAAAGAGTCTGCAGCATAAAAACAAGCAAGCAAAATACCTGGAGGCAAACTAAAAGACTTTCCATGTTTAAATTGTGTTCTTGTTCATCAGAAATTGTACAGGAAAATTGACCAATTATTGAGCTAATTCAAAATGTGCTTTTACAATTACTGTTTATGTCTTGACCTCAATTTTTGAAAGCTCAAGTATATTTCCATAGGTTTATATTATGATCTAATACAATTGTTTTATATACCTTAAGGAGGGGGAAATAATTTTCATTCATGCTTTTCAATCTATTTGTATAATTTTCTTTCTTCCTAAATATGTAAAATAACTCTATTTGATTACGAGCCATGCCTTACATGAATAAATGAAAATATCACTGTTTTGCTCAACATTTTATAACGCTTAATATATATTTGATGAAATGTCCTTCACACATGGCCTGTTTCCTGCACTTCAGCTAGAAAGCAAAATGTCAAATAATAGTTCTTTCAGAATTACTTGTGGTGGAGAATATTAAATTGGATTTATTTATTTATTGAGCTTATGGGACCCTAGTATGTTGCACAATTATACTTCTTTGAAACAGAAATTTCAGTAGAAACTTAATCTTAGAAACTAAATCCACACAGCTAAACATAATTCAAATGTCGTCTAGCTCAATTACAGAATATCTTTAATTTACAACCACAAAAGGAACTGGAAAAATTTGTTGTAAAGCAGTGTGGTCATTAAATGAGTGATTACATAACCATAGTTGATTTTGCAATCTTTATTGCCATGATCATTAAGCAAATCATCCATGGTCATTAAGCAAGACATCTGTTAAGCTACTGAAGTTCGCAGATGACACAACAGTGATTGATCTCATTCGAGACAATGATGAAACCACATACAGACGGGAGGTTGAACAACTAGCCTCGTGGTGCAACCGGAAGAATCTGGAACTGAACACACTCAAAACCTTAGAAATGGTGGTAGACTTTAGGAGAAACCTTCCCATTCTACCACCTCTTACAATACTAGACAACACAGTATCAACAGTAGAGACCTTCAAATTTCTAGGTTCTATCATATCTCAAAACCTAAAATGGTCACCTAACATCAAAAACGTCATCAAAAAATCACAACAAAGAATGTTCTTTCTGCGCCAACTCAGAAAGCTCAAACTGCCCAAGGAGCTGCTGATACAGTTCTACAGAGGAATTATTGAGTCTATCATCTGCACCTGTATAACTGTCTGGTTTGGTTCTGCAACCCAACAAGACACACACAGACTTCAGAGGATAATTAGAACTGCAGCAAAAACTATTGCTACCAACCTGCCTTCCATTGAGGACCTGTATGCTGCATGAGTCAAAAAGAGGGCTGTGAAAATATCTACAGACCCCTCACATCCTGG
>QLTV01001016.1:120288-154303 GCA_003457575.1 Thermophis baileyi
TATTCCTATTCCTATTCCTATTCCTATTCCTATTCCTATTCCTATTCCTATTCCTATTCCTATTCCTATTCTATTCTATTCTATTCTATTCTGTTCTGTTCTGTTCTATTCTATTCTATTCTATTCTGTTTTGTTCTGTTCTGTTCTGTTCTGTTCTGTTCTGTTCTATTCTATTCTATTCTATTCATAGGTAAGACCTCAGATAACACAAAACTCAAAGAGTAAGAGAATGAAATTTATTGGAGTTAAATTCAAATTTATTTCAGAAAAATGTGAAAAAAATGAACATAGATTATTGTAGATATGTGACTTGGTACTGTATTTGATATATGACTGATTACAGGCTGAATATGAGTTAAGAACTGTGAGATAACTGAATAAAATAAAAATGTAATTTAGGGCATATCAATAGACATACAGCCTCAAAATCATGGATGTTAATAGTTTCATTATATTCTGCACTGGTCAGACTCTATCTGGAAATGGCATTCAGAAAAATTGGAACACCTGAAGCAGTGAAGTGAGAACAATCAAGTGACAATTAGTTTAGTATTAAAGATACAGAATGAAAATACTGTATATGTTTACCTAAATACAAAAAGACTGCTGAGAAAAGATTGAATAAACATTTTCAAATCCTGAAAAGCACCACATTCAATGTCAAAACTCACTTTGTATCATCCAGATATCATGCATCTGGTCTTAAAATTTCAGGAAGGCAGATTTGGTTGCATAGTATATTTTTCCTTCAAATCTCTAACTTTTAACCCTACAACAATAATATAATTTAGGAGCCATAGTAAAAAAAATATGGGAAAATTTCCCTTGAGTGAATGATACCAGCCATTTTACGTTAAAAATATATATTTAAAAAAACATTTAATGGAAGAGCCATTAGACTGTCTAATGGCTCTTCCAGCAGCCATGTGAAATAGAAATGAAGACAGTGGTAAGGCTGATAAATTGAAAAATGTAGGGGGCTGCGGTGGCTCACGTGGTAAGACACTGAGCTTGCACTCTGCTGAGGTTGGTAGCTTGGCGGTTCAATTCCCATGAGCGAATAAACTGCGTAGGGTCAGAAAGGAGCCTCCCCCGATTGCCTCCTGGCATTCAGGCATCCCACAGGTAAGATAACACTGCCTGAAAAAATTCCTTTCACAGAGGCAGCCAGCCGTTTCGGTGATCCCTGGCTAACACGTGCCATACGCTAAATAAAAAATAAATATGAAAAATGTATTTATTTTATCCTATTAAAACTAATCAAGAAAATTAAATAATTAAATTAATAACAAAACAAATAATAATATAAAAGATGTGTCAACAATCCTAAGCTTAACTTTAAGCCAAATCATATTCAAATTTTCAGCTTTGAAATATACTTTATATGGGTTTAAAGACCAACCCATTTTTACATCTGTATACTGTATTGTACAATTTCTAGTTACACTATTATTTTGCTGGATTTTTTTATCTTTGTACTTATTGAATTTTTTTCATTTATATGAAAATGATAAAGAGAACATTTGCTATATTTTCAGGCCAATTGCTACTTGGCTTTATTTGCTGTCATTATAATTGAGTTGGAAATGATCCAAGTAGTCCTTCATCATCTCTTGGGAGTAGACAGCACTGGTATTACAGTCCAAAAGTCATATGAACATTTTTCCTAAGCTGTAAGACTGCTTGCTGGGTGGACGGTGCTCCAGTCTCTCCAACAGATGCAGTCTGCACATTTTGGAAGCTGAATAATCAGTTGGCTCAGCGCTTCTATCATTAGCATGCCCAAACATGATAATTTAAATGTGATTCTTCAGCATGCTATAATGCTCAACAAGCCAAATTGCTAAACTAATTTTATCAAAATTATTATAAATGATAGAACATAGAATGCTTCCTTTACAGTATTAAAACAATAGAACATACTGAAGAAATAGTTCCACCCATGTCAACATAATTAAATGAAAAGAGAATTATCTTTGAACCTCTTATATATATGGCCACATATACAGTATATGGAAAATAATCAAGTACAAATCCCATTTCTGCAAAGATATAGATAGCCATTAAAAATAATCACACACATCTCATACACATTTAGATTTTAATGTACATGTCACCATCAAGTAACTTTCTTTATAGAGGGAGAATGCATTTCTTAATTTTGATATGAATTTATTCAAGTGATATGTCTTAAACTGAATTTAAATTGTCTTATCTGCAATCCTGCATCAATTATTTTCTGAATAAATACTTGCACTGTTTCTTTCACTAAAAGGAGAAATTGGAACTTCTGCAGAAATAATTTGGAATGATAAGCTAAATTCAGTTTCAGGTTTTAGCAAATTATGTTAGAATTCCATTGTGTTTCTAATTGAAGGCCAATGGCAAAAACAGTTCATTCTTAGAGAATACTGACTTATGATAGGTCCACATAGAACCCTTAATAGTAATCAAGATATGAGATTTATGAAATGTGAGAAATCGTAATTAAGCTAACAGTAAGGTCAATTATTATGTTACATGCTCACTAAATCCTTTTTAATGAAATTACCTTTTTTGTGGTAATCTATTCTTTTAACAAGTTATATTCATTCAGAACTTTTATCTTTACATGGAAAAAATATGCTAGTTATATTTAGTTTTGCTTTCTATCTTTGGCAACTGCTTAAATTAATATTATTCATATGTTCAAAAATTGCAAACCAATATTGTGAGTTGATCCTGCAATCCTGAATTATTTTAAGTTTTCTGGATAGTTTGTATTAGACTTAGCATACTGTCAGGTGTCTTGAGATTTACATATATATTTACTTACCAAGCAGCTAAGTAATATACATGTAAATCTTAACATGTTAAAAAATGTAATTAATAAAGTGGTAGGGAGATGTGATCATTTATATATCTTGTTAATAGGGAACTATTTTGAGAGTGAAGGTTCATTCTCCAAGCTTGTGGGTTGGTTTCCGAATGTTTCATTACCAGGCTATGTAACATCTTCAGCATAATTTAGGTGATGTCAGTGTTTGTTTTTTCCCTTATAAGGGCTTTGTGTGGTCAGTGGGTCTTGTGATGGGGAGGTCACATCAGGTGAGGGTCACATCAGGTGAGGGTCTTGTGATGGATCTTGTGATGGGAAGGTCACATCAGATGAGGGTCATTGGGAGGTGAAGTGCTGGTTGTGGAAGGTTGCATGGGTTGGTTGAGGGTCAGTGCCATCACTGGCTGGCTGTATGGTTGATTTTAATTCTGAAGGGTTCATAGGCTGGTTGTAGGTCAAAGTGCCCATTGATGGAATTGCTTGTGGCGTACCAGACTTTGGTAAACTCATGAGTGTGGTGGGTGGTAGTGTGGCCAATGAGTCTTGTATTGCTCCAATCAAATTGGTGTTGTTTGGTGTCAGTGTGGGTAGAGATTAGGGATTTGGGGTCATGGCGATTGACTACCAGCTGGTGTTCATGGATTCTGGTTTACAATTGACATGATGTTTGTCCCATGTAGAATTGGTTGTAATTGTTACAGTTGATTTTGTAAATTACATTATTTCTTTCATCCTTCTATATCTTATCTTTGGTTCTGGATAATTCCTGGTGGAGTGTGGCTATGGGTTTGTGGGCTATTGCTGTTCCTAAAGGTTGGAGGAATTCTGGCTGTCATTTCCAGCATCCCTTTTTTATATGGTAGAGTTAGTTTTTCTGTAATGGTTGACTGTGTGGTGCATTGGCTGTTTGGGTGCTGTGTGTTGGAATACAACGTTTTTTGGATAGCCGATGAGGAGAAAGATGTCAAGTAGCCATTTCTCGTCTGCTTTTCTTAGTGCTGCAGTGTGTCCTGGCCCTTCTGAAGAGGGAAACTATTTTGTTTTCAAAGAATCAATGTTAAATTTGAAATCATCTGCATAATTATTTTATCTCTACCATAAATCCTTCTCAAATATTTTTGTTACTAGACATTCCACAACATCAGCTTGTTTCACAAGCATAAGAGATCACCTTGTACAAGTCAGTTATTTAATAAACAAGATGAATTATTGTGTGAGTTTCTCCCAGGGTGAGTAAGCAATAATGCATGTGTTTCCATTTATTAACTACCCTATGTATTAAACAGAACATACTGCAGAGGAAAAATATGGGCTTCAATATATCAAAACAAATGTGGCACTAGAAGTTGGCTAGAAAGCCAAATAAGCTTATAAGTAGTTGAAGTACAATGTTATTACTGTATATCCCAGAATGCCTTTTGGGGGGGGGATGCTGATGAGAGAAATTGCTGGAGGACAAGGTTTAATTAGCACTGCAATTCTCATACATTCATAGTTCTCCAATGTGGCAGTTCTCCATAGTTCTCCAAAATAGGCACCCTCAACTCAAGCTTAATTCCTGATCACTGCATCCACACAGTTTAGAAGCTATAGGTGCTGACAGGGCTGAGAGCATTTTGCCTGTAAAAGGAACAAAATTCAATCATTGGAATTTATACTGATCACTTGCAATTACAACAGAGATGAAAAAGTGACTTTGTAATATAACTAATGACATTGCTAATAATTTCTAAAGCTTGTTTTCTTTTCAGTTTTATTTGCCCCTTCTTACAGAGTTCTTCAGAACATTACTAAATATCTTTTGTAAATCTAATAAGAAACTTATCCAAATTTCTCTTTTGATTTGCCATTTGTATATCCCTTTTAATTATTAACACATCAGCCAGTTTCATTTATATATCTAGTGTGACATCTTTTTCCATAGCATTCTTGTACTTAGTCATTTTTAAATACTGTATATTTTCAGATCAGTCTTAATCTTGTCCATACAACTTGTTTCTCTCCCACAACTTCTTTTAAAGTCAGTCTATCTACTGGTATAATGGCAGACACTTTTAAGATTAACTTCTGAATCAACTGCTCACAAATGTCTTCCAATAAATCCAGCATTAAAGCATTTTGCTCCATTCTGTTAGTAAGTCAAATTCAAGTGTTCTTCCCCTTTAATTGCAAGCTTTAGTTCTTTCTAGTTCTTCCAGTGTTCAGCATTCAATTTCCCATGCTATCATTTTAAACTGTCCAGAGTGCAGGTGGATGATCTCACAATGTCTTTTTAACCTGGAGAGACTTGGCTGGACAGAAATCACTGTCTAGTTGCTGATCTCAGTGCAATGCTATCTCTGGTCCTTTGGAGACATCCCAATTTCCATGGGTCCTCTGATTTATGATTCTGATTTATGAACAACTCTTCTTTTAACACTTTAAAGTGAACTATAATATTTTTGAGTTTTTATATGTAGATTTTTATAATTACATGTAGCAATAGCAATAGCATTTAGACTTCTATACTGCTTCACAGTGCTTTGCAGCTCTCTCTAAACGGTTAACAGAGTCAGCACAATGCCCCCAACAATCTGGGTCCTCATTTTATCAACCTCGGAAGGATGGAAGGCTGAGTCAACCTTGAGCCTGGTGAGATTTGATCTGCCAAATTGCAGGCAGCCAACAGTCAGCAGAAGTAGCCTGCAGTACTGCAGTACTGCATTTTAACCACTGCGCCACCACAGTTCAAATGTGTAAACATTATATTTGTCTTTAAAAAGTTGTTTATGGCAGGGACTCTGATCATAGAATAATATAGACTAGATTATAAGAGGAACTAATAATGTACAGGTGGATATACAGATTCTTTTAAACATCAGTAAATTTTGGCTGTTTTGAAAGCATGTGTAGTGGTATGTGGGAAAGTCCTTGAGGAATGATGGTAACAGATGCTGCCTAGAGAATGATCAGACAATTGATTGGGGAGCCCCCAATGCAGGGGTGGGTTCTGGATCCTTTTGCTGCCAGTTCGCTCAGGGGCGCACGCGTGCGTGCCCACAGCAATCAAAAAATAGCTTCTGCGCATGCGCAGAAGCAAAATCCAAGATGGCAGCACCCACGGAGACACCAACAGCACAGGCTCCATGACGTCATCGCCGAGTTAGTAATGGTTCTAAAGAACCGGATAGAACCGGTAAGAACCCACCTCTGCCCCAATGGCTTAAGTATCTAAGAAACTAAGGAAGGATCCACCCTTATAAATCAGGTGATTAAAAGCTGTGGTGGGAGATTTGAAGTTTTAGACTTGGAAGATTCTGTTAATGTAGCCTTACAACTCTACAAGTAGGATTAACTCATGTGGATATGTTTCCTGGCTGGTCGGAGAGCTGACAGCATGACATTAAGATATACATCTGTGCTTTTATTTGGTAACTTTTATATGTTGAATTTTTCAAGAACCTTGTTTTTTAGGGGAAGAGGAACAGATGATTTATAAAACTCTAGCAACTATTTTAACATTACCTATTTCAAAGTCTTAAGAATTTAATTAACATTTTTAACACTACATTATAAATTCAGCTACTAAATACATACCTAACAGCTGCCAATATATTTTTTTCAGTCCCACCAAAACTTTGGTTTCCTCTCCAGTACATGGTATGAGTGAAGACTGCCATCTTCTGACACTTAGTGTAATGCTAAAAAGAGGACTACTTTTTTATTATTATACCTGTCAAAACATTGCCAGATAAAAGTTTCTAGACCATATCATAGCTGTGTGCTTTGCAATGATCAGTCTAAGAGAGCAGTATCCACATAAAGTTCTTTTCGCCTCACATGAATATTGTGGGCTTTTAGGAAATAGTATGTCTTCTTCTTTCTAGTTTTTATGCATAATAACATTTCTGGATAGTAGTATTAGCTATCATGGGAAAAATATTTTTGGGAGGAAGGGAGGGAGGGAAGGAAGGAAGGAAAGAAAAAGAAAGAAAGAAAGAAAGAAAGAAAGAAAGAAAGAAAGAAAGAAAGAAAGAAAGAAAGAAAGAAAGAAAGAAATTCAAATTCAAATTCAAATTCAAATTCAAATTGCCAAGAAGTTAGTCAGCTGGTTCAAGCTGAAGAGCCTAAAGTCAAATAGTAGAGCAGGAAACAAGGATGAAGGAATGTAAACCTGACATTGATAATTAGTTGTTGGTGGCAACAGTGGTGAAATCCAATTTTTTTACTACCGGTTCTGTGGGCGTGGCTTGTTGGGCGTGGTGTGGCTTGGTGGGTGTGGCTTGGTGGGCGTGGCTTGGTGGGCGTTGCAGGGGAAGGATACTGCAAAATCTCCATTACCACCCCACTCCAGGGGAAGGATACTGCAAAATCTCCATTCCCACCCCACTCTGGGGCCAGCCAGAGGTGGTATTTGCCGGTTCTCTGAACTACTCAAAATTTCCACTACCAGTTCTCTGAACTACTCAAAATTTCCACTACCGGTTCTCCAGAACCTGTCAGAACCTGCTGGATTTCACCCCTGGGTGGCAACTGCAATCCTTGCTTCTCAAGGAGCTAAGCAGAGCGCCTCTTCAAATCAGCTACTGCATCTTGAGGCTGGGTCTGCAGCATTGGGCCCTTATCCCCTGATTACCTTTTCTGCTGTTTAAGTACTGACTCAGCCTCAGGAGAGTGATTTTCTGCTGACTTTTGAAGCTGGTAAATTGAAGGCCCTCAAAATCAGGCCTGGCTCTAAGGATCAGTCCATAATAGGCAGGGAGACTGCCAAGTGATGGAGAGAAATATAAAAAGAAAATATATGTTAAAAGCATATTCTGCCACTACTAAATGACCTAAAAGAAGTGCCAACAGTAATTCAGAAGTTGTATTTTTAAAACAAATGTTGAAAATGAAATTACAAGAAAAGCTTTTCTGAGAAAGAATCTGACACATTTTGGCAGAGTATATTCATTTCTCTTCTTCCCAATATCTTGCCAAGTATCGGCTTTGCCACACTGATTTACAAAAAAAGAACAACAAAAATTTGTATAACTAGGCCAACCGAAGGCTTAATCTGATGGATGAGTTATTTTATTTATGTATTTTATTTATACTGTATCTTTCATTGATGATGATTATTATATGATGCTTAGATTTTTGTTATTTTAAAATAGTATTGGCTACATTTTTTAAAGATCATCCTTATCTTCCTTCAGGAAATGAAACTGATTGTAACTGGGTTGCCAAATGATTTGATGACTATCATTTGTTGGCTATTAGGTAGGAGTTTGATGTCACAGCTTGGTGCTTACAATATTCTTTTTCTGGTAGTATTATTACAATGATTCAGTAAAGCTGTTAAGATGAGTTCTGAAGAAGATCAGGATTAAATGAACATAAGGAACCGCATTAACTTCTCAGAAGGTGATCTTTTCAGCCCATGGAGCAGGTCATAATATCCTAGAGTGCACCTTTTTACAATTTATCTAGAGGAAACACTGTTCAAATTCATATGTTTAATAGAATCTGAATTTACTTTGCTTGATCACTTTAAATATTTCCAAGATAAAGGAATCATGAAATTAAATCAGTGAAAAGAGACCTTCCATTTGCCATATTAGTTGAATGAGGTATTCATCGACTAGACCCGTGATGGGGAACCTATGGCATGCGTGCCAGAGGTAGCACGCAGAGCCCTCTCTGTGGGCATGCATGTCGTTGCCAGCTGCTCTTCTGGTAGCCTTCTGCGCCATCGCCAGCTGTCTCTTCAAGACCAGCTGGCCAGCGTGCATGCGCACACCGGAAACCAGAAAACCAGGTGGCCGGCACGTGCATGCGCACCAGCCAGCTGGTCTTTGAGTTTCTGGGGCTCCGGCGCACATGCGCATTCCGGTTTGGGTACTTGGTGTGAAAAGTTTTGCCATCACCGGACTAGACTATTTCTTTATGCTCCAAAACACAATCTAATTTTTTTTTTTATTTCCATATAGACATTCACATATTTATCAGCTCATTTCTCTTTTCAGTCTTTTATACACTCATTACATATTTTATACATATTTCTTATACTTAATACATTATTTAATTCAGGGTTGCTTTTTTTCATCCCCTTTCCTTCTTACAGCCCCTCCTTCCCTTTCTTCCCTCTCCCTCCTTCTCCTCCTGAACTACTTCCCTTCCCTCTCTCACAATCTGTGTGGAACTAGATTTTTTTTCTCAATGTTTTCTCCCAAATTTCTAAATGGAGATACTTTTTTTCCCCAAGTGTGGGTGATAGATATATGAAATATTTTTTTTTAAATCAGGGATTCAAAAATCAAACACAAACTTGTGCAATACTGTTAAACTCTGACAGTAGTTTATAACATGGAAGGCATCAGGTAAATAGTCCGTTGTTATGTTTCCACATCAGCTATACAGAAGTTAGCTACCCTGAAATTTATATATTCTTCAAAATGTAGATTACTATAAAATTAATCAAATGTACCAGGTTAATACAGGCCAGAGACATGGTAGTGGAGGAGACAGGCAGCTAAGATAAAGTATTATAAAAGAAGTGTTATCATATTTTTGTGTGTGTGTCCAGATCCAAAAGTAATTTTCCTTGAAAATGGTATTAAACAGATATTTTGCAGATATTAAAAACAATTGTTTCAATCTGAATATACCACACTGAAGTGAACATCCACAAAGTTATTTTACTTTAATAGAATGTTCTTTCAAGTTGATGAAACTCTAGTCTAGAATTAGGGTCATAGCTTGTTTGAGATAAGTGCAGTTTCAAAAATAGGTTGGACTTTTTTTAAAAAAGAAAAATCTGCATTGAAATTGACAATTCAGAGGGTGAACATAGGGCAGTTGAAATTTTTCGAAAAACTGAGGGTAGAGGTTGCCTATATATTCTTCTTCTCACCTGTATAAAATTATGGGTTAGCTGCATATTTGCTGGAATTTCCATGGAAACCACAGATTTTTATGGACATTGCTGAAAATGTGACAAGGCTCACAAAGTACAGGGAACTACAAGATTCATTTGCAGGGAACTCTAGCAAGTGTAGTAGTCTGAAAAGTGCCACAGAGCAGCAGGAAGCTATAAAAGAAAAAGAGAAAGAAGCTCAAATGGGAAATCTGTTGTCCGTTTAGAATATTATTAAAGTAAAAGAAAACATGCTAACGATTAAGGAATCCAACACTCCCCCCCCCCCAATATGGCTCCATGTAAGCAGCTCAATATTGGCAACACTTCAAAATAGCTTCGCACGATTGTCAAAATGGAATGATACCAGTAGAAAGGGCAGATGTTATTTCCATGATCTATCAAGACAGAGAAATTACAGGAATTACAAGTTTCATGTAATAACTTTCTCCTTTCTATTCTTGACCTTCCATTTTGAGTAGTGAAATATGCCAGCAAGCTTAGCCTTCTTATTTGTAATTGTTATAGAAAATTCTGAATTTGTTTCTTTTTTTTAATAAAACATGTTTTTAATAAAGCAAAGTTTCATTGCTGCAATATAGAATGAAAAAGGGAATGTGTAAAGAACCAAGGTTTAATACATATGCAAATAGTCCAGACTTTAAATGAAGCATTAAATCTTGACAACACAAAATAGTATTAACGAGTAATATTGTTATAATAAAGAACAGTTAGAAAAATATTTATCAGATTTCAGAACCACTTTGAAAGAGTTGGAGAAATTTCATTCAAAAGAGCATTATAATAAATCTTCATCAACGTAGTAATAGCAACAAAATAAATCTATATCTATTCAACAAAGGATTTTTAAATGTTTTTTATTGATATCTTTCCTTCCTTCCTTCCTTCCTTCCTTCCTTCCTTCCTTCCTTCCTTCCTTCCTTCCTTCCTTCCTTCCTTCCTTCCTTCCCTCCCTCCCTCCCTCCCTCCCTCCCTCCAAGTTGGTGTTCATGAATGCCTTCTGCCAGTCTTCTGCCAGTTTGTCTTACATAGTGGTTGTTGCAGTTCTTACATTGTATGTTATAGATGACTCTGTTTTTTCTTCTGGGGTCGCTGGGGTTCTTTTGGTTTGCTTGGGTACCACTATGTAGGACAAACAGGCAGAAGACTGGCAGAATGCATCCATAAACATCAATTGGCAGTCAGAAGGCATGACAAAAATTCTTTAATTTCACAACATATAGACAGATTTAACCATAGTTTCAATTGGGAAAATGTGATAATCCTAGACCAGGCCAAATCCAAAAAATGCCAGGGAATTTCTAGAAGCCTGGCACTCTGACAAATCAGCCATCAATAGAGATGTAGCCATTAACAACATCTATAGACTATGCAAAAGAGACAATCAACCAGCCCAAAACAGAAAAAGACTCTCCACCAGTAATCAGCACTCAGATCAGCATAGATTAACTTCAAGGTCAACTTCAGACCAACAATCAAGTAAGTAATACCCTAATCAAGAAACTGACAAAGATCCATTAGTAAACAGCCCAACCAAAGAATCCCTAAGACTGCCCCCACCTACACAGACAGGCATGACACCAGAATATAAACTGACAGCAAACAGCACTCCTTACTAGCACTGATGATGTTACCCAGTTAGGGTAATGAAACGTCTGCAAGAAGACAAGCAAGCTCAGAGAGTACCAAAAAATTTCAACACTGAGCTACAAATATTCTCCATTACTGATATTTTCACTTTAGCTCATACCATTCTATGGTCACTTCCAATGTTAAAATAATTGCAGAATATGGTTCTATCACTTGATATTTATAAATTAATATAAATTAATAAAATTAATTAATAAAATAAAGACACATCAACAATTCTAACATAACTGAGGCTCCTAATATCATTTCCTAATAATCTAACCAAATTTATACACCAGTCTCAAGAAATGTCCTGGCTCAGTGCCTGATAGAAAGCCCTTTCAAAGGTTAGCAGGATTGAGGCAATCTGAATCCATGGGGTGATGTCGTTCCATTTGGGAGGTGCTGTCACAGATAAAACACATCTTGTGAAACCCAATGAATGACATTGTTTCACAGAAGAAACCTGACACATGCCTATCTTACCAGAGCTTAGTTCTTAATAACAAAAGATGAAGAACATCTTAGACCAGCGGTTCTCAATCTGTGGGTCGCGACCCCTTTGGGGGTCAAACGACCCTTTCACAGGGGTCGCCTAAGCGCACGCTAGCCTGCCACGCCCCCTTTGTCGCCTCATCACGCATCGGGAGGGGGCGGGGCAGGGGTCGCAGCGGCAGGGCGGGGGTCGCGGCATTAGGAAGGTTGAGAACCACTGTCTTAGACTGAATGAATATCAGATGAATAACATAACAGAAGATGAAATTAAAGAAGCATTTTAAAAAAGGAAACCAAGTTCCAGGACCTGATGCCATCTCTATAACATCTTCAAGACTCTTCAAGAAAATTTGGTTAAACTAGTAACCCAAGTAATGAATGAAAATCAACAATGTCAAGAAATTGATTTGTCATTGAAAGCTTTCATTTCTTTGATTTATGTGGAAGGAAATGGTCTAGAGTCGAATAGAACTATTTATTTATTAAATGTACATTACATGTTTTTTGTGGCAAGGTTTGCAAAACTAAATAAATGTTTTCCAACTAAATTAATGCTTATTGCCCAGACCAGATTTGCCCAGATATATATGAGACAATATCCAGCATATTGTCATTTATAATATAATTTTTTTAAAAAAAACAAGAAAGTGACCAAGATATTTATTGATCAGAGAAAAATTTTGATATTTCTTGCACATAAATCTAAAAAAGATAAATTGTTTGATAGAGTGCTTATAGTGAACAAGATTATAGCAAAAGTTTACTTATCACAAAAATAGACCATGATGAAGGGCATAACACAAGGCTATTCCTTTATCCTTCCTTAATCTTGCCTTAACTGGTAAAGAATATATAACATGAAAATAAAACAAAAAGAATTAAATTAACAATTTAAGAACATAAATTAGATGGTGATGATAATGATGTGCTTACAGAATGAATAAATGGAATACATATAGCAATATGATTCAGTGTATTGAAGTAAAAAGGATAAAACTCAAATGTTGTAATGGAATAAAATGTGGAAGAATCACAATATGTGGCCAATAACAGGGTTTAATTAATAAATTGGTTAAATAACTAGAATTTGACAAAATGTAAAATTAAAATTAAAATTTGACATATTCACAGATCTGAGAAAAAAATATCATTTTTAAAAAATACTGAAAATAAATCTATCTTGATTTGGAAGAATTGCAGTGAACATGCTATCAAGTTTTTATTCTCTTTTCCAAATGACTACACTACAATAAAAATTAAAAACAAGATCTTACACTATTTATTTATTTATTATCAACTGTGGGCAGCTCCCACGCAAAAGTTAAAAGACATATAAGGTCAAATTAAAATTATAAAATTCAACCTTTTAAACTTAAAAAAAATAATCCTGGCACCAATTGTGTTCTAATGTGCTTTCTAGAGAAAAAAAACAGTCCCTCTAAGGATTACAGAAGGCTAAAAGGATGGAGGACTGTCAAATTTCAAGATAAAGTTCCATGTGGGAATGGCTGCCACAGAATAGCAATAGCACTAGCAATAGCACTTAGATTTATATACCGCTTCATAGTGCTTTACAGCACTCTCTAAGCAGTTTACAGAGTCAGCATATTGCCCCCAACAATCTGGGTCCTCATTTTACCCACCTCGGAAGGATGGAAGGCTGAGTCAACCTTGAGCTTGGTGAGATTTGATCTGCCAAACTGCTGGCAGCTGGTGATCAGCACTGCACCACCGCGGCTCCTAAGAGGCATGCTTCCTAGTTTCCATCACATGAGAATATTTAGGGGAAGGGAATAGGAGTGTGCCCACCCTGTTTCACTTAGTAGGAAGGGTAGAAGTCCTTAGGGAAAGGCAGTCCTGCAGATAGCCCTGGCCCAGGGCCATATAGGTCTTTAAAAGTGATGACCAATACCTTAATTTTCACCCAGAATAAAACTGAAAGCCAATCCTGCAGTTGAAGTTTCAACTGGGCCAGTTGAAGTTTCTGAGTGCTTAAGAGCAGCCCCACATAGAGCACATTGCAGTAATCCAGATGAGAAGTGAGCAAGGTAGGAGTTGCTGACCTAGGAAAGGGTGCAAAATTGGTGCACCAGACAAAGGTCACCTAGTCATGGCAAATGACTGGCTTAATTACAGCTGTAAATTGAGGACTACCTGAACTATAAACTGTTGTTTTTATAGATGGAGGATTCACTGAATGATAATCAGTATCTTTAGCTCATTTTATGTGTGTGTTTTTACAATAATGAATTTGGTTTTGTAATTAGAATATATATAAAAAAAGCTTTAGAAAACAAAGATCAGAGCTATTATTGTAATCAAACCACATTTTGATTCCAGCAGGCATCAGCTGTTACATTTTGCCACACACTGAATCTTGGCACTCTAATCTTCATTGATTTTTATCTAAGTGCAAGTTCTGAAGAGATGAAGATGAAGGTAGCTTGATGATACAACAATTGTCATTTTGATTACGGCTTTTGTTGCCCAGATTCTTAATTAACACGGAATGAAAATTATTTCCTTCAGTTGCTGTCTCTAAAATGGACATTACAGAAACTTAGCTAAGAAAGATAAGTTTAGCACAAGTACTGTTACATTTAATTTTAATAATTAAAGTTAATGTTATATTTCTTTATGCCTCCAAAGGAAAACAAAAAAGAACACATTAACTCTTCTTTCCTCTAGATTGCATAGAATTATGGATAATGAAAATAGAAGTATGTTCTTAAACATGCACAATCTATATTTAAAAATAAATTTCCCTGTAGTATTTTTTTAGTCTGGAAAGATTGATTGGCAAATTATCCCTTTGTAAAAAAAAAAAAACTTAATTTAGGTTTACTAATGTCCTTATTCTTGCTCAAAGACACCTCACCATCAAGATTACTAACATTCAAATAATGATTAATTGAACATTTAATTAAATGCTGTAGAATGCAGATGAAAATGTTAGTCTAAAGTTTCAGGTCATGTTATCTGAAGAACTTTTTAACACTGATGATACAGGAGCCTAATTAACATTACTAAATCTGCTTTGAGATTTTAAGATCTGGTTGTTATTTTAGGTCTGCATCTAATTATGACTCCTTGTTAACAAGGATCTTGAAAATCACATTTGCAATGTTGTCTTGGAATATATCATACATCTGTCCTACTGTACTAGTGGTAGCTAAAGACACAATGTAGCTCATTGACTTTTTGTAATTTCTTTGAGCATTTTTTGAACAAATATACATATTCCTCCAAATATGTGCCCTTCAACCACTTATTTTCTGCCATATTCTCTGATATATCCCAGCCTTTATCTAAGGCAGTTTAAAATTATTCTCAGCCTTCCACTTTTTTCCTCTTTTTGTAATACTGTTTTTTTTTTTTTGCCCATTTGGTTCTAATAAAAAGAGACTGGAATAAGTTGCTATGGACTTATAATTTGTACTCCAGTGATTGGACATGGATCTCTATTAATAAGGAGAATTGCAGTTTAGGTGGATGTTTGTCCACCCAATTATAAATACTTATGCTATCCTTTTGAGGGGTTGATATCATTGTAATTTTAGTTTAGTGCCCGGTTTTAATGACACTCATCGCATAGATACAGTAGTTAATATGCATGGGACAACCACAATCAAACATTGTCCACAGCTATACACTTGCCAATTCTGGTGCAGTTGGCCATGAGGCCAGACTAATTTTCTTAGTCCCTGCAGCACCAGGGCCTTTTATTTCACCCAATGCTTTCCTTTCAGAATTGGGCTAGATTTGTGTTCAGAAACAAGCTGGTCAAAAAATAAAAGATTTCAAGGAAAGACTGCAAGGACCACTGAGAGACCTCTCTCAATCTTACTTGCATCTCTCCTCCTCTATAACATACACCTATATTTTGGGTAACATAACAGATGGCTAAACCCACTTTTCAAAATTTACACCATTATGGCACACCCACTTTAAAGCAAATGATTGGAATGGATTTTGCATTTGTAGATCATGCCTGGTGAAAGGAGAAACAAGGAGAATTCACAAGGCCTTCCTTTATACTGGCAAAATAAATACGGTAACTAAGGAAAGTGTCATTTATCAGCACCATTACTACAGCAGCATAGTGAATGGCAATATAGGTAGCACAATTTATGCTGCCATACATTTTTGCTAACTCAATGATAACAAGGATATCACTTTAACTCACTGTTTTGCTAAGTGTAATTTGTGGACAGCAAATAAGCAAAACACTTAGAAATAGGAAAATGTAGAAAGGAAAAATGGATTTATGTCCCTTCAGCTCTAAGAACTTTTTTCTAGTTAAACAATAATGGTGGATGAAATCCCATAGGACACTATCTGAAGATCCAGTTTAAACTGCAGAAAGTTCATAACCTTTTAATAGCATACCAATTTACAATAATAATTAGGCATTTCTGCATTTTGCATTTGGTTATCAATCAGCTATTAAAAACATCTCCCTGATGCAAGCTTCACACATTAACACTTTCCCTCTTCTTTCAAGGTTGGCCTTGAAGTATATCTTAGATAAACAGCGTGGATGGAAAATGAAAAATAACTTGTAAATAGCTAGCTAATAAGAACATGGAGAATATGCAGATCATTTTAACAAGTCTAACACCTAAAAAGAAGCTTTATGCATGGAGGAATAGAAAAAAAAGAGAGAGAGAGAGAGAGAGAGAGAGAGAGAGAGAGAGAGAGAGAGAGAGAGAGAGAGAGAGAGAGAGAGAAACAAGAATTGGGATTTATCCTCCCTCCTATTTTTTGAGAGAAAAACAATTCAGCTCAACTGTAAGGGTGCAAACTCTGTGGAACACCCTTCCCCTGCAAATAACAGCAGCATATGTCAAATATAACACTCACTTCTTCTTTTTGTAAAGACCATTTTAAGTTTGTTTTTCACAGAAAGAAGTCATTAGAGGCTGCTGTTGTATAGTTTTGTGAAAACATTCATTTCTACAGCCATAAAAGTCTCTTTTGACACTTAACAGACAACACACAGGGAAGACTGCATTCTCAGTAGTTTCATTATTCTTAGTTCACTGAAATCCTCACTGCTTTGCTTTCAAATAATTCTTCAAATGGAGAACTGCAAGGAGAAAAGCACATGATAAGAATAAAGTAGAATAATAATGCAAAGAAAGGCAGAACTGAAAAGACAGCAACAGACAGCAAGTGTCACCTTTGCAAAAAAAAAATCTGAAGGAACAGTAGACCACCCAGTTATCTGCTGCAAGAAGATTACACAGACTGACTACAAGCAATGGCATGGCAAAGTAGCAAAAGTTGTGCATTGGAAGATCTGCAACAAATACCATTTGCCTGCAAGCAAGAACTGGTGGCACTATAAAATAGACAAGAAAGAAAGAAAGAAAGAAAGAAAGAAAGAAAGAAAGAAAGAAAGAAAGAAAGAAAGAAAGAAAGAAAGAAAGAAAGAAAGAAAGAAAGAAAGAAGGAAGGAAGGAAAGAAAGAAAGAAAGAGGGAGGGAGGAAGGGAGGGAGGAAGGAAGGAAGGAAGGAAGGAAGGAAGGAAAGAAAGGACGAGAGGAAGGAAGAGAGGGAGGGAAGGAAAGGAAGGAAAATGAAGAAGCTAAAGTGCTCTGGGACTTTAGAATTCAGATAGTCAAGTGCCTTCCATATAACACCCAGACTTTATAAGAAAGACAAAAAGTCTGGATAGTGGGTGTGGCAACTTGACCTAGAATTGCACAAGAACAAATCAAAATGAAATCCAGACACACAGTAACGAAAGAATTATTTATTCCCCTTGGCAAGAACACCCTTCAAATGGTGTGGGAATATGAACGGATTTCCAGAGAAAGAAAAAATTGCACACTACAGGAACCATCAGCATTAATCAGGTGACTCTGAGGATACAGATAAACTTCCAAATGCTTCAACAACCCTCTAAAAGGATGCAAATGACCAGCTGTCTGCAAGGAATATAAATCCTTCCATTCCCCACCATCCAGTCAGAGCTGAAGAAGCTTCTTAGATGAGAAGTGAAATGTCTTCAAAGAAAAAACAAGGAAGTCCAGTTGCCTCCTGAAAAAGCATCTTTGGGTTATTCCCCAAAGCAAAAAGGGTTGCTCTTAGAGGTAGACTACAGAGAACATGGGGTAAAGAGACTTTGTTTTGTAGGGGGACTGGTCCTTAGTGTGGACTTGGGGGCATGTTTTGTGTACATCCTGCTTCTAGTGGGTGACTTTGTCAAAAGATAATTATCCTTCCTGGTTAGAAGTGCAGATTGAGGTGCTCCTGTCCTGGGCTTTGAACTGAGGTGCGTATTTAGATGTTGCTCTGAGGTCGTGTGAAATCTGGAAAGGAAGATCACCCTCAGCTATGTAGATTCCTCCCTAGGTGTGATTTATTATGAGGGAATCTAGCATTTTCCCTTATCCTGACGGGATTCCTGCTTTCCTGATAGAGCCAGTGAGGCACCAGTCTAAGTGCCAGGACTGCACATCCATCCTGAAGGTATGTGGAAATTCAGAGGGCTGGGGGCCAGGGGTGAGTTCCTGAGGTGGCGCAGTGGTTAGAGTACAGTACTGCAGGCTACTTCAGCTGACTGCTAGCTGCAGTTCGGCAGTTCAAATCTCACCGGCTCAAGGTTGATTCAGCCTTCCATCCTTCCGAGGTGGGTAAAATGAGGACCCAGATTGTTGGGGGCAATATGCTGACTCTGTGAACCGCTTAGAGAGGGCTGTAAAGCACTGTAAAGCGGTATATAAGTCTAAGTGCTATTGCTATTGCGACTTACCTCGCTGCCGGTTCACTTCCTCCCGCGCCGCGTGGGCACACGCATGCATGCGCAGTGCTGAAAATCCAGCTTCTGCGGATGCGCAGAAGCAAAAAACAGCTTCTGTGCGTGCACAGAAGCGAAAAACAAGATGGCGGTGCCTATGGCGCCACCAAGAGAGCCGGTTTGGGGGCGTGTCCAGCCAGCCATCGCTGCCGATTTGGCAAGTGGGGGGGAAATTCCCGCTACCAGTTCTAAAGAACTGATCCGAACCGGCAAGAACCCACCTCTGCTGGGGGCAGATCAGAGGCTTTTTTAAAACTTCTAGAAAAACCATGGGAACCAGAATATTAAATGGCAATAGAAATTCTAAGTATGCAAAACCAAACAAAAAGAGACCAAATGTTTGGAAACAAATGCTATCAATAAAAACATTACAATGTTCATAGAGAAAAATAATAATGAAGCAGTGGAAAATGAAAATTGGTGTCTGGAAATTAAAAATACGGGCTTATAGACATTTGGAGAGGCAGCTGCCAGGGTGACTGATTATCACCCTTATTATTTTGATTTGGTGATCCCACTTTCAGTGATTTTGAAGAATCATAGCTATCAAACAGCAAATAATGTTAATAAAATCTCACATTTGCTTTATAGAATCAGGAAAATAATTTTGCTTTCAGCAGCTGCTCACACTCTCTGGAAAAGCCTACCCTTGGAGACATGTATGTCCTCCCCCTTATGCCTTTTAGAAAAATTGAGGCAGCAGTCTTTAAGACAGCATATGAGCAGGAAAATCTTACTTAATGATAACAGTTTTTTGTAAATATAATTTAATAACATTATTATAAATTCTTTTATAATGATTTGTGGATGTTTTAGTTTCATATGTTGTAAACTGTGTACCTAGGGTTACTAACATACAAATGTATATGCAAGCATGTTTATAAATAAACATTATTGGAAATCATCTTAAGAGATCATTCTTAACCTCCAATAGTTACGCAGTATGCACGCACGCGCATGTGCGCACACACATACACACACACAAGCATACATGTAAATACATATATATGCATTACTGAAATCTCATCGGTTTATGATTCTGAAGTTGAGTAACTTGTATTTTAATAAGTTACAGAATTCATTTTCTGAGTTGATATAGGCTTTTTGAACATTAAAATGGGCAAAGTGTCCTTAGCTAATTTGATTAGGATACAGTGATCATATATACTAATAGCATTCTCAGAATACCTTTTCTTGCAGTCTAATTATTTCCCAACATCTTTTAATGCATTTTTCAATAACTTTTTGCTGGTATCAATCTCTGATTTGGCCCAGAGCAAAGTCTAATTAAAACTTAGGCTTTATAAATCCTATTACAAAGTGCATATTTAATGAAGGGTAAAAGGGGAGAAAAACCTGCAGAAAATGTACCTCTGATCACAATATTAAAGATGTTCTACAGAGTATGTAAGGTAAGATAAATTACTTTTCAAATCTAGAATGGCCAAGGAATTATTCCCAGCAGAAATTGTGATTGATAATCATACATTTTAAATAAGAAATTATTTTTTTTTAAAAAAAAGTGGAATCTATTTTCCCCCTTTCTATTGTGATACTAAGTTACATTCACCCCAAATGATAAATATGTCAAGTTCCTTTCAATGAACACACCACCATTCTTCGTACTCTACCATTCCATGTGATCCTGTTCAAGGTATAATATTTTTTATTTAAAATACTTTTCTGATGTCAAAAAAAGGAATCAACACTATTATTATATGGCAATTGCTGAATATTTTTTATTATATATTTGTTACCTTACATACACACTATTATGGGAAATAATAGTGTAACAGAATTCAACAATATACGGTAATACATAAAAATGAGAATACCGTTTTTTAAAACCAACCGTTTCACTTCTCCCTTCACAAATCCTGCTTTATCTTATTGCATAGCTTTCACTACTTAAGTAGTTCTGGATTGGTAACAAGGATTTAATTTAATCTTTTTGAAATGTCTTCTTTCTCCAACACAGCTTGCCCCCAGTGCGTGCAGAATCAATATAATATTTTTAAGCATTTGCAGCATAGCAAAACTGGGTTATTGTGCTTCAATTCTGCACAACAGATATCTCTTCTGATTTCAGTTGTTTAGTTTCTTCCTCTCAGAATGATGTTTTTTCTCTGTATGTTGACTAAGTCAGTTATGCCATATGATTGCTTCATATAAACTTCTGGAAAATATTTTCAAAAGTTCAGGTATTGTACTTAGACCTCTTCAGTTCCAAAGGCAATTTTGGAACTGAATGTGCAATGTCATTTAAAGATAGTGATTTTGTTTTCTAAATCTTGAGTTTTATGCATTATTTATTCCTTCTGACTAGTATCAAAGTTGATATGCCCTTACTTAGTATACATTCTCTTTCCTGGACCTTCTTGGAATAGCAGATATAGTTAAATGTGATTCTTTAGGTGAAAAACCAATAATATATATTCCTACATTATCATACCTTTTTAAATCTCTTTGGCAATATTCTTTTCTTACAAATATAATATTCTTACTTTTTTTTACATACAATTACACAGACAATCCAGACTTTAAAATTGATTTCCAAAATATGTTTAATAGAAGTCTTGAATTGATGCTCAGATTAACTTTAGATCAATTAAAGTAAATGATGACTTTTTATCATTTTCAGTATCATTTTTTGATACTGAAAATGATAAAAATCAATATTTTTTGTCCATTTATCAATGTTTCAGTTTGGACCACAGAACATTTTTTTTATTTTGGACATTGCACAACTTGAATTATCTGGGGGAAGGGCTCACAGAATAAAAACAAACAACAATGTACAACCCATTTTTTTAAAAATGAAGAAGATAGTGAGTGTGGCCAAAAGAAATATACACATATTCTCCAAGGGACTCTAACCATCCTAGCCTAAAACGAGGAAAAAGAGCCAGATCTTTAAGTCCCCCCATCATGCCATCATGATGAGAGCTACATGGATCTCAGGGGAGACCTGGTTTCAGAAAGAAGGCATCACAACACAGAAGGTACAGTTCTGACCAATAGTACTGCATAATCAAAGGAATCGAGAATGTGTCAACACTGTTGGAGTGAACCAAATGTGCTGATAATAGATGAATAATAGGGACTCATGCCATTTAGGGGTTTATAAGCCATAATCACCATCTTGAATTACACTTTGGAAGAACACTGGTAACACAGTTCAGCTTGGCCATCACTGTGTTGTTGCATTCTGCACCACTTTAAGTTTCCAACTGGTCTTCAAGGGCAGGCCCAAGAGCAGTAACTGAGCAATGAAGTGATTAAAGCATGATTTATTGTCTGAAGAGTGTCTGATCTAAGAAAAGTCATAACTGATAAATTAGGTGAAACTGTGCAAAGACCTTCGTGGGCCCAGGTGACATCTATTGATTGAGCAGAAATTGTAAGACCAGGAAGATCCCTAGCTTGCACACCAGTCTTGAAAAGGAAAGCACCATCCCATTCTATTAAAGATGGAATATCCCCAGAATTTGGTATGTTTAATTACATGTTAATTTTGTAGGTGGTTTAGTTTTTCAAAATTTCTGTCAGCTGCTTTCTTCTCCAAGTTACATAACTATTGGTATGTGCAGGTGTCTCTATGTTATTTATATTTTAATCCAATATACTTAATAGAACATAAAAGGCCTTCGATCTTTACTCAGAAGGAAGCATAGTTACCAAGCTGAACAATCTAAAAAAAACTAACAATCAAAAACTTGTCGTCCCCCCCCCCTCCGAACCTATAGTCTTCAAAACAAAAGGATATTTTATGCAGTGGAAATGTTGGTCAAATATATATGATTTGAAATTTAAATATTTGTTAGAGGTGTTATAATTTTAATTAACAATTTCTCAACATTTATGGTAAGATCAGAAATAAAGTGATTCAGGATCTTTTCTAATATCTGTGATTAAGTCTTTTAATAAGCATACTGTATTTTCTAATTAGCTGCTGAAAGTCCAGTGGGATTGTGATGGGATGTAAATGTACTAAATAAACAAATAACAAATGAAATAGTCCTACCAAAGATTGTGCAGTTACTGTATATTACATACATATTTTGGCTGTGGACCAGATAATAATGGCTGGATATTTAATCATTCTAAATTCTTTATTAGATAGTACACAATTCCACCTAAATTTAATTCTTGTAAATAATGAGTTGTTAATAGAATGTTAATAGGATGGATGCAAGTTAATTGGGTGATATATTTTTATCATTACTATTCTTTGTTGAAAAGTTATTTTTTTCCAGTTTCTCATTGGAATTGTTCTTGATTATACTATTTTCTGGTAGCTCACGACTTAATTGAATGAATTAATAAATCTTTGCAAGAACCAACAGATCTATGTAGACCAATAAAATCTACGAAAACAGAAAAAACTTACAATCTATATATTTATCCCATTTAGTCATATATGGTATAGATCAGTGGTTCTCAACCTTTCTAATGGCGCGACCCCACCATGACCCCCACGCCACTGTGACCCCCCTGCCGCCGTGACCCCCTCCCCGCCCCCTCCCCACGCAGGATGAGGTGACAAAGGGGGCGTGGCACCAGGGACGAAATGCTCCCGGTTTGGGCTTGCCTGCGGGTTGCCGGACAGCTGATAGCGTCGGAAGCGGGAGACTTCGCCCGGACGCCGCCATTTGGGTTCTTTTACCCTCTGTGCATGCGCAAAGTGTTCTGCGCATGCGTAGAGGGTAAAAGAACCCAAATGGTGGCGTACGGGTGGGTGGGCGAAGTCTCCCGCTTCTGTCGCTATTGGTTATCTGGCAACCCACAGGCACGGCCGAACCGGGAGCATTTCACCCCTGCAGTGACGGTGGCACCAAGATGGCGGGCTAACGTGCGCGGCGACCCCTGTGAAATGGTCGTTCGACCCCCAAAGGGGTCGCAGCCCACAGGTTGAGAACCACTGGTATAGATTAAGTCATTTGCCATAGTACTGTGTTTCTTCTTGAAAACCCCATCACGTTTTTGAGCGCATGCGATCAAATTAAGCCCCAGCCACAAAATTAGCCCTAATTAAGACCCTGCCCACCCTGGGATGCAGGGGGTGGGGTGAGGCACACAGGTAAAAATAAGCTAGGGTGGGGATGGGGGGCTGGAGCTGCCCTACTTACCCCCCCAATACCTGCCTCGCCTTCTTCTGTGGCCGCTTCTTCTGCGGCCATTTGCCACCACTCGCATGCATCGCCCTGGCCTCTGTTTTGCCTTCAGATGCCTGCCAAAAGGCATCTGCAGCCGATAACAGAGCTCCGGATCGATCCAGAACTCTATTATCGGCTGCAGAAGGCTTTCCGGTAGGCATCTGCAGCCGATAACAGAGCTCCGGATCAATCCGGAGCTGTTATCAGCTACAGATGCCTTCTGGCAGGCATTTGAAGGCAAAACGGAGGCCAGGGCGATGCGTGTGAGTGGCAGCAAGTGGCCGCAGAAGAAGTGGGCCAGCAGTGGGCTCCTGCTGGGTGGGGCTGTTGGTGCCACCTCTGTGAGATGAGTCAATAATTAGAACCCTCCAAAAAGAAGGCCTAGCCGTTTTTTCGGGGGTCAAAAGAAAATAAGACTTGGCCTTCTTTTTGGAGAAACACGGTATTAATGGAGGTGTATAATTATGCTTTTTAAAGGATCATGAGGTTATATGATTCTGAAGGTTCGTAAAGATGCTTTAGAATCATAACTTATGTTAGGTAATCTGAAACATCCTCAAGCAAAACACTAAGGTCAGAGAATATCAAGAACTCCAATATAGTGTAAACTGTTGTCCAATCTCATTGTTAGATACTGTTTCAAAGATATGACACACACAATGAAGTTAAAAGCTACATTGACTTCAATTATCTATCCTGAACAACCTGATCATGACGTAGCTGATAAGTAGATTGACATTCTGGAAGTGCATTCAGAAAAATAAAATAAAATCAGTAGTAATGAATGTATTGGTTGCAAAAAATTCATGTGTATCATCACTGTGATCTTAAAATAAAAAGATACCTGTTGTGTTAGAGTACCAGTATGTGAAATCAATAAAATAAAAATAAAATAAAATGCAGAGAATCACGCTAACAACAAACATGCATATTGTCAAGTTCATTGCTTTGCCAATTGTAGTATAAAACTGATAAAGCTGACTCATCAGAAAGGCTACATGAAGAAAAACGAATGCCTTTGAATTGGAAAAAATATTGAAAATACATTGACCCACAAATTTAAAAAAAATCAATTCTAGATGGAACCAATAATAATGAAACTATACTATAAATATTTTGGATAATTAGATAATTAAAAGAGGTCCCTGGAAAAGACTCCTATGCTTAAAAAAATCAAAGGCAATAAAAAAGATGGCCAATAGAAAATAATGTAGCTAGACACAGACATCACTTAGAGAAACTCAAAGAATATGACAGCAAATATTGATGACACAGAAAATCATAAGGAATCAGACGTGACTAATAACAAAGAGATTCTATATCATGTAAAGCTGCAAATTCAGTTGGAATATCACTTGGTTATACACTTGGCCCAGATGCATTAACAGTGATTGATGATCCTGAATTACTGTCAGTATCAAATGTCTATTATATAATCCTAATTATAGCATGTTGTTTATAAATAATAAAATACAATCAGTAAGGTGAATATTACATTTTGAAAGAACTTGAATAAACAAGTGTCTAAAATTATGAAGTATGTTGATAATAAAGATTATTCTCATTTTAAGTTGAATCTGAGTCAATAAACACTTGGATTACATAAATATGTAACACAATTGTTTAATTTTGTATAAAGAAGTTTACAAAAATCATTTCAATTTAAAGATGTGAATGTACTTTCGAACTGTATAATATAAATTTGGAATGTATCACTTCCTAAATAACCAGGTTTTCTGACCATGTGAATCAGCAAGAAAGATGACTGTTAAATATTGGAAAACCAATGTGATCCTGGATATAGACTTTTTGAATATTGAAATATATTCATTTTCCATTTATGCACTGGTTGTTTTTATACAAAGAACTTTCCAGAATTATTCTATTTCATCAATATATAATGCTTAAAAAGCTGAATGACTTCTATATAATTTGTTTTTTATTTTATTTTTTCCTAGCTTTTCTTTTCTTTTTTTCTATTATTAAATTAATGTATTTGTTTGAGGATACTAAATGCTGGTCAGATTTCATTGAAAAGTTTAATCAGTAAGCAGACTAATAAACATGTTTTTCTCCTCTATAAGCTAAATTATTTAGATAATACTTATAAGGACATAAATTTCAAATGCCAAAATAGAAACATCATTCTTTTGTATGTATTTCTTTCTATTTTAGTTGTGCTTTTAAGTTCATTGCCTAAATAAACAAGTCAATATTGGTGTGTGTGTGTGTGTGTGTGTGTGTGTGTGTGTGTGTGTGTGTGTGTGTGTGTGTGTGTGTGTGTGTAGAGGATAGATAGATGAAGAAGATGAAGATAGATGATAGATAGATAGATGATAGATAGATAGATAGATAGATAGATAGATAAATAGATGATAGTTTTGTCTCCACATCACAGAGATATAGCATGACTGTAATCCCCAATGCTGAATGCACTGTTATAGCTTTTTGATTCATGGTGCTATAATTGAGGCAGATAAAAAAAACAATTTGATATGAAGCTAGCTACACATTCATCCTGAAAAACAATGTTCAGTATGTTCAAGGTACTGACATGAATGGAAAACTAATACCATTTGCTTTGGGCTATTAGGAAAAATGGTATATATATTTAGAGAAGAAATCATTACAATAATAATAAAACACTGCATATGACATTAAATACACACCTCAAATATTGCAAAAAAAAATTAAATGTGGGTTTGCCTGATTTTCCTTTCAATAAATTATTAAGGCCGAAACAATTCATACTAATTATTTCTTATGTCAAGCTTAATATTCCACAAATCTTACAGAACATAGCAATAGTTATAAATGATTTTTTTCTCTTATAGCAGACCCAGTAAGAGGGTAATATCTCATTGTTTGAGGACTGTGGCCTTAATAGAAACAAATATACTCAAAGCTAGCAAGACTATAGATTCAGGAGCTACTCAACTCTAGAAATCTTCTATCATTAGAACTGGATAAAGGGAAATTATGCTATATAAAATTGATGTATACTTTGGGATCAGGAGTTGCTATTAATCATTATTGTCTTTGTCACTTCCCTGGATTATTGCAATGCTGTATGTAAGGCTAACCTTGAAGACCACTCAGAAGCTATAGTTGGGATTATTTATTTATTTATTTATTTATTATTTACATTTCTATGCCGCCCAACTCCTAAGGGACTCTGGGCGGCTTATGGTTACAACTCAATACATCATATAATACTATTATTGCATAAACTGTCCTGGTTATTAGTGGATTTCCAAGTGCAATTCAAAGTGTTGTTGGCCAGCTATACAGGTCTTCAGCATATGCCGGAGTCTAATAATCAATTTGATTGCCTTTTTCTGGAGATTTTTCTAGATCTATCTTTCCCTCCCCCCCCCCAAATATATTATGAAATATATTATTCCAGATGTGGGTGTATCATAGATTTATATAAGAGATTTAGAATGTTGACAATTCTATTTTAAAATCATTTCCTAATGACTCTTAGATATAATTTGTCTTTTTTACCGTTGTCATACTGAGCCCAAGATCTTGTTTCTTATTTACTAAAGTCCTATCTGCATCAGTGCTTATGTGAATTTTTTGTCCCAATGTGTATTACTTCACAGTTGATTACATTAGATTAAATTAGATTGATTAAATTCTACTGTAATACAGTTAACCAGGCGGAGCTACCCAGAAAGGCAACTGTCTATGAAACTGTTTAGCCTTATTTTCATCATTATTTATTTTGTTTACATTTAAAATTGGATTCTTCTTTGGAAAATAGTAGCCCTGAATAAGTATATATATACAGGAATGCATAGTTAATACTGGAAAATATTCAGTAGTGCAAGATCATTTTTCAGCAAGACAAACTGCTGTTTCTAAACAGAATTTCAGGACAGCTGATTTATGGAACCAGGCATCCAGATATTTGAGAAGAACAATTTCTGTATCAACTAATTCTATTAACTTGCAATAGTGTCTTATTACTATATTTCAAAGTATGACAGACGCAAAGTAAAAGTATGTTATACCTGACAGGAAAAAAGACTCTTTATATAAAAAAATACAGATACTGGCCACAAGATAAAATGTATATATCCAAGATCATTTATTTAACAGGGAGTAGCATATTGCTTGAAAGAAATAGCTTGAAATTCTGTTACATTGTTTAAATGATAGAAATATAGAAATAAATTATGACAGGTTCACTAAGAAATTAGTAGAACTTTTTCTGCTACCACTACCATCAGCTTATGGTAGAAAACACTGAAACATTTATTTGATCAGATTATTTGATAATTTGAGCACAATAGATCTAGTGGGAAAGCTGTATGACAAAAGTTGTCCAATCTTGTGCAGCCAGAAAAAAATAAATCACTTATCTGCATATCAGTTTCTCTCTATAGTTGTTTTGTTTGGTTTAGAACATTACTGATTTTAAAAAAAACGTAAAGGAGTCCCTGCGGATTTTACTCCACTAGTCGTAAATTTCAAAGTAAGTTTCCTGATTGCATTATGTTTAAATAAAGGTTTTTTTGTAGAAACTTTAGCATTTCATAAGTGGTTTATACTTTTATTTAATACGTTAATGTTTGTCCAATGAGTGCACTTATTTATTCTGGAAACAAACATAAGGAAACATGGTTGATTCAAAGATATACTTTGAATACTTTGAATACTATTCAATGGTAGTATTAAAACAGTAGCCTTGTGTATCTTCCTCCTCATTGTTCCACCTGTTTGACATTATGTTGGCCATGGCAACATAATTGGAGAGAAGAGTAGACAATGGGAATATCACTTACCTAGAACATTCATATTATGTACTGCACATTTACATTTTTAAAAAAGTTTCTATTCTATTATATCATTTGTGCAGGTTTTTGAGGATGGGTTTAGTGAAAAGAATACTAGAATGCTTATCTGCTCTTCAACCTGCTTTAATCAGACTTTAAAATGAGTATTTTAAAAATATTTTATTACTCATCGCATTTGATTATTTTTCTCTTAACTTTTAAAGGATTTTTCTATTATTGAGAAAGTAAAAAAGAGTGGCTACATTTATTACAGTATGATGAACTTTGTAGGCTCTCCAGTCTATGGTAGCTGATTACCGTGGTGGCGCAGTGGTTAGAATGCAGTACTGCAAACTACTTCTGCTGACTGCCAGCAGTTTGGCAGTTCAAGTCTCACCAGCTCAAGGTTGACTCAACCTTCCATCCTTCTGAGGTTAGTAAAATGAGGACACAGATTGTTGGGGGCAATATGCTGATACTGTAAACCGCTTAGAAGGGGCTGTAAAGCACTGTGAAGTGGTATATAAGTCTAAATGCTATTGCTACTTTGTCATAATTTGAGTTCTAAAGGAAGATGCTATTTACAGTATAGACATTGTTGAAGCATTTTTATCATAAATAATATAGAACTGGAAGGAATCATTATAAAAAAGTTTGACAATTTAACAAAAATTGTTAGGTTACTTAAAATATGTAATATAGTCCTAGTGTTTCACTTTTCTTTTTTCTTGGGAAATAGAGGCAGTATTATCAACATCAGTATGGATGTCCAAGGATCATACCCAGATTGTATTAATTAATGTTTATCCCAAAATAAATCTTAATGTATATATATTTGGAAATTATTCTTACTTCAATTTATTTATAGTGTTTTTAATTTTCTACCACTTCAAAGGAAATCTGGACAAAGCAGGATCTAGGGTTTTTTTGCCTATTTGTTTTCTCCATGTCATTTTGTACTGAAAACAATTCAACTAGGGTTTTGTTTTGTTTTTCTTATTGATAAAGAAATTTCTATTCTTCTATATCTTTAGTAATAAACATTAATTCAAATTTTAGCCAGTTTCAAATAAAACTTGAGTTATAAAATATTATTTTGAGAAGATGTACAGTATGCATTAGTGTAAACTAATATAATACTAATACTATTACTATACTAATACTATATGCACTATTAAATTGTCTTTATTTTTCTAATTTTTAGTTGGTTTTTCATCTCAAGTTTGATATACTGTATAACAATCTGAACTTTAATAAATTGAGTTTTAAT
Source organism: Thermophis baileyi (assembly GCA_003457575.1). NCBI lineage: Eukaryota > Metazoa > Chordata > Lepidosauria > Squamata > Dipsadidae > Thermophis > Thermophis baileyi. Next base: position 150,144 of record QLTV01001016.1, read on the forward strand.
TATTGTATTCATTTTTTTATTTTTTTCAATTTTGATTTATCTTTCTCATTGTCTCTTTAAAGTTTCAGCAGCAAAGATCCTCCTAGCCTAAGGTTTTGTGCAGAGGTGGGTTCGGACCGGTTCGGACCGGTTTGCCCGAACTGGTAGCAACCCGCTGGTGAGGTCACAGTGACATCACGGATCCGGTTCGGTCGGTGCCGGTCCATGGGTGCCGCCATATATATATATATTGAATTTTTTTGACTTTTTTTTTACTTTTTTGGGGGGGGAATTTTTTTCTGTTTTTTTTTTTCTTCTGCGCATGCGCAGAAGCCGAGTTTCCGGCACCTTGTTTTGGGCTTTGTTTTTTGGGGAATTTGTTTTGGATTTTTCGGCACTGTGCATGCACACGTGCGCCCACGCTGCATGCCCGTGCGGCGCAGGAGAAAGCAAACCAGCAGCAAGGTAAGTTAGAACCCACCCCTGGTTTTGTGACTGAATGTTGGGCCTTATTGAACATAAGACTTGGTGCAAACTTTTGGAGTAGCTAGGCATATCTGGAGAACATGTTATGGAGGTTCTCACAAAACATCTGCATGTCATTGGAATCTTCTGTTTTACCATATAGCTGCTATGAGTTTTCAGCAAACATTGTGATAACAATCTGATTTCTTCCTATTATTTCCTACAGCAAATAGACACATTTTCAAGCAATCATACTTTGGTTTTATTTTCAAAGAATGAATTATGTAGATTCCTTAGGCATTCTTGTAAACAATTATAGAAGTTGGGATTTTGCTCTGCAGAATGTCAGCTTCCTATTTATTTATTTTGTTTAATTGAAAAATAAACTCAAGTGAAGCAAGTAAAATAAATGCAGGCAAATAATTGGTTTATTCTGACCTTAGAGATAAATACTTAATAGATTTTAGCTTGTTCAGTTCTTATATGCCTAACAAACCATGCTTCCTGGTACAGTATATAGCATTACACAATATGAGGATGTGAAGTAAACATTTCTATATGATATTCTTGTTTATAGCCCCTAATAGATAAAACCTTCTGTAGAATCAAAGTGTTCAAGATTATAAATGGCCATTAGAAATTTTTATATGTAACATTTGTCAGGGTTCCGACCAATGCCCTAATTAAAACATGAATCTCAAGCCGAGGTTCAAAAGAAATCTAGTTATTTATTAGGAGTGTCATGTCGTACCAAGTGAAGCCAACTCTGACCTCACTTAATTCACACTTTGGCTCTGACCCTGTTTCCCCCTCCCCCCAAGGTGTGTCATCAGTCACATTCCCCAATGAAGCAATTTCGCGGGTTGTAGAATTCACTCCCTCCGGCCACTGTGGATCTCCGTGGAGATGGCCTTGACATTTGCCGGCTGGAATGTGCTTTGTTTTGACTGAGGTGCAAACTCCTCGATACAGCTGTGAGGCTCGATTCCCCATCCCCCTGCCTATGGCAACTCGAGAGCAGGTTGGGAAGGCTTGCAAGTTGACAACCTTATTCACTGCAGAGCTTCTCTTCTTCCCCTCATTCCTTTCATTTCTATTTTCTACATTTCAATTGTCGATCTTTACTGTAGTTACTATATTTTCTTTTGTTTAATTAATTTTCATAAACAATAAAAAATGAAAGATATGTCATGCTGCACATACCAAGAGTTTAAAGGTTTGCAGAACAGAAAATAAAGAAACCAATGCAATATTTGCGCTGCACAATAATTTCAGGATTATTGTGTATATATGTGATTGTGAATATGAATAGTTCAAATATCAATGGTTCAAGTGTAAATACTTCTCTGCACCAATTGAGTCTGCAGATAATCGCCCAGCGATCCTCTTTAAGGTGAGCCATCACCTCCTGGGGAAGGATTTTCTGGAAGACAAAATTGCTCGACTTCATTACCAGTTAGATGCTGGCATGGTTGCTGGTCCGGTGGAAGCCCCTGAAGCAGGTTCTTGCCCTGTTATCTGGAAATGGTTTGACCCTGTCGCTCCTGAGGAAGTGGACAGGATCCTAGGGAGTATGTGCGCAAGCACCTGTGTTTTAGACCCATGCCCCTCCTGGCTTGTGAAAGCTTCCTGGGAGGTGACAGGTGGGTGGACCCTGGTGGTGATGCTTCCCTACAGGAGGGGGTAGTGCCCCAGCACTTTAAGGAGGCTGTGGTTCGCCCTCTTCTTAAGAAGCCATCGCTGGATTCCACCCTGTTGGATAATTTCCAACCAATCTTCCCTTTTTGGGGAAGGTTGTTGAGAAGGTGGTTGCGAGCCAGCTCCAGAGGTTTCTGGATGAAACGGATTATCTAGACCCCTACCAGTCAGGATTCAGGTCTGGATAATGGGACAGAAATGGCATTGGTCGCACTTTTGGATGATCTCTGGCGGGAGCGGGATGGAGCAGTGCATCCATCCTTGCTCTACTTGACCTCTTGGCAGCTTTCAATACCATCGACCATGGTATTCTTCTGGAGCAGTTTCAGGGGATGGGAGTGGGAGGCCCTGTGCTATCCTGGTTCACTTCCTTCCTCTGCAGCTGCTCTCAGTCAGTGTTGATAGGAGGGGAGAGATCCAGCCCTCGCCCATTGCTTTATGGGGTTCTGCAGGGCTCGGTACTCTCTCCGCTCCTGTTCAACATTTATATGAAGCCGCTGGGTGAGATCATCCATCACTATGGACTGAGGTATCATCAATATGCTGATGATACTCAGCTGTATGTCTCAGCCCATGGTAAGTTAAGTGATGTTGTGTCCTCCCTCGCGCAGTGCCTGGAGGCTGTTAGGGGATGGATGGGGAGCAACAGGTTGAAACTAAACCCTGGCATGACCAAGTGGCTCTGGCTTTGAGGTTTTTTGGCCCAGGGAGAATTGCTACCTTTGGTCTTGAGTGGGATGGCTCATGTGATGTGTTGTCGCTAGGGCGGGGGGTTATTTTATATTATTTTATTAATTTATTCTCTCTTTTATTAGTTTTATTGTTTTTATATGAGGTTTTATATTCTTGTAAGCCGCCTTGAGTCGCAAATAGGCGGCAATATGTCAAATATGTGCAAATAGGCGGCAATATAAATTTCCAAATAAATAAATAAATATTATGAGTGATATGGAAAATTATAATGAAATCATTCCTGACCCCAAATAATTCACCTCCTGAGATCCAAAGGTCCCCTACTTATTTCACCTTCCAGAAAGTCATGAAGATTCAACTCTTCTCCCACACACTGGTTCAGAATATAAATTGAGCCCAGCACTTATGAAATTGGTGTGAAGTTGTTATATTGTCTTAGTTGAAAGTGTCTTTGTAGGTTTTTGATTTTGTGGAGGTTTGATGTTAGTTACCTAGGGCTACATTGTGTAAGATGATATAAAATTGCATAAGTAAGAAAGCAGGATGGATAGGCTTCCGGTTCCGGGTCGCAGCGACATCAGCAGCAGGGATCCCGTGCTGAACTCTCCTCATCGGAGAGGCTCTTAAAGGGCCAGAGCCACCCTGGAGGGGAGGCAAAGGATAGAGGGACGCCCAGGAGGTTACGGAGAGCAGCAATTCTCCTGTTCTACCCAGGAAAAACTCTCTTAACCCAAAGGCGAGGAGCAGGGTCAGCCATCATGGCTGGCACAAGGCTGGGGCAGCCGAAGCAATAAAGACAGCACAGGAGTGAGTAGAGGAGCAGTGTGTGACTAGGTGAGATTAAGCTTGAGTTTTGCCTAAAAGTTATCCCCAAAGAAAAGATATTGGAAAGGGGGGGGAACAGTTCAAAAGACTCATATTAGCGGCTAATGGGCACTTTGAACTATTGAGACAGCACTGGAAAAGACTGGTATAAGGAAGAATAAGAGCTGTTTTTTCTTTTTTCTTTTTTTTTAATAAAATAATCTTTATTAGGTTTTTTATTAAAAACAACATATAAAACAAACATACAAAAAATACACAAAACAAAAACAAACACAATAATTACTAACCACTTTTACAGCTTTTTCAAAGTATTTTTTAATTTATTTACAAATTATAATTTCTTATTTTTATTTTAACATTCGTTAATATTTATCTAAATCTATCTTTAAAGAATTGAATCTCATAATATATTTTCCACATCTATTTCTTCCATTATACTTACATATAAATTACTTGTTTATCATAGGGAAAGAGAGTGAGAACATGTACGGTTTTGTCAT
>QLTV01001016.1:170076-199217 GCA_003457575.1 Thermophis baileyi
ATTCTATTCTATTCTATTCTATTCCATTCCATTCCATTCCATTCCATTCCATTCCATTCCATTCCATTCCATTCCATTCCATTCCATTCCATTCTATTCTATTCCATATTGATCTCTTTCTAAATGTTAAACACATTGGCTTCAATTAACTTTCAGTTAATATAATTTTAATTATTATTTTACTTTTATTTTAATCTGAAATACTAAAAGCTACACCATCATCAGAACAAAAAGAGGATAGATATAGAGATATAATCAGAGGTGGGATTCAGCATGTTCTGACCAGTTCTGGAGAACCGGTAGCAGAAATTTTGAGTAGTTCGGAGAACCGGTAAATACCACCTCTGACTGGCCCCACCCCCATCTATTCTCTGCCTCCCGAGTCCCAGCTGATTGGGAGGAAATGGGGATTTTGCAGTAACCTTCCCCTGGAGTGGGGAGGGAATGGAGATTTTACAGTATCCTTCCCCAGCCACGCCCACCAAGCCATGCCATGCCTACCAAGCTACACCCACAGAACCGGTAGTAAAACATTTTGAATCCCACCACTGGGTATAATATAGATATGGTTTAAATAAGTTAATTGTGACAAAAATTTAAAACTAAGTTATATATAAAAAAAGAAGAGACCCATATAATAAAAATAGTAATATATTCTCAGTTTAAGTTTTTAGCTTATCATTAAATCTATATCTTATAGAAACATATTGCTTCACTGTCTTATTTTGAACACAGAGGTTTCTCAAAAATAGATAATAAACACACATCCTGAATCTGTTCCTAAAAATCAGATGAATGAATTTCTTTCCAGTTATGTAAAATTATCCTTCTTGTCCTGTCCCAGAATTGATAGGTCCCAAGCTCTTCATGAAATAACATAATCTGTGTTTTAGGAATGTAGTTCAACATCAAGTTAAGGTCCTTAACTTTTTGCAGCATTTTTTTTACTGGAAAGATTATTTGCAATAGAAAGCATTGAATTCCATCATTATTTCATTGCATAGCGAAATAGCCATTTCTATTTTTTTTCCCTTTGGGAAATGTATATTTCAATTAGGTTGCAATTTCTACATTAATTTTGTTTTCAGATGGACAAACTTTGAGATGGACAGGTATTATGAAATCAGTATGGATTTGAGATTGAAGACATTGAATAGTCTATATGTAACACCAATTTTTGTTCAATTATTTCTTTCTTCAAGATCTGAGGAATATTAGTTCACTTCTGTCAATAACAGTTATTTGAGTCCCTGTAAGCTGAAGCTTGTATCCCAGGGATACTGTCTGGTCACCTTGTCTTCTGTCAATCTCTAATGCCTTCAGTATTTATAGGAATCAGGGTCTATGCTCAAATTGCTCTTGCTTTTCATATTATATGGTCCAAATATTAAGCATTAGCCTCATTGCTAGCTTTCTTTGAACAATCCAGTTTTACTTCATCTGGCGCTGAACCATAGTTTAAAAATGTATTTTTTCCTCATTCATGCTTTCTGACTATTTTACAGCCATGTAACTTAGAAAATAATAGCCTTGATAATTTATATTTTACCAAACTTATTGTGGAGTTCCTCTCAAGTAGAAAATTTACCACCCCTGTGGATTATTGACCCTATAAGCCAATGTCTATTACTCACAATGCATGAAGTTAGACAATGTCTATTATACAATGTCATTTATATAGTATTTAAAAAAAACCCACCAGAAAAGCTTTTGTACCTTCTTTCATTTTCAATAAGCAATTTCTTAAGTCACGCTTGTTCCAGACTTGTCTTTAAGGCAGAAATGTACATATATCTAGTGTTCTTTCCAGAAATTTTGTTTCTAATTTCTAGTTTCTCATTTCCCATGAACTTTCCTGTTCCTAACTTAAATAAATAAAATATCTTCCCATTTTTCTTATTTTTTGATAAGAGCTCTGGCCTAGCTTGCAAGAACAGGAAGATATTACTCTTATTTTTTTCCTCCTTCAATCAGCTTTTTTCCTCCTTCTTTCCTTTTAAGAAATATTGGAATTATTTAGCAATGCATATCTCCATCATTAATTTACCATATTTCTAATACAATCAAGATTATGAATTTACAAGAAGAATTAAGATATCAAAATGCATTTAATCTGTATTTTAAAAGTCTCAGAAACTTTCAATGTCAGAAACATTCACTGTCACAGGAAAAAATATTGATGTTGATCGCTTCCTCTCTCTCAAAATATTGACATTCTCATGGGAAGGTGTGAACTTCATGCACTCATGACCCAAATTAGGCAATTTTCTCTCTTGTAGTCTTCATACCAATGGGGCTTTTTCAGATCATACCCTTGGGTAGCTGAGGATGTGCACATTAATGGATAGAAGCAAAATAGTGATGCATCACTGTGCAGCAATGTAGTTAGCTCCAAACACCGTAAAAAAAAATTAGTTTAAAGCACACAAGAGAATGGGAAAAGAACAAAGCAGATTCTTTCTTGAGAAAAGAAACCTATTGGGAAAATCTGAATATTAATTTTGACACTTTATTAGTCTATCATGCTAATTTCAAATCAAAGGCACTATACCAAAGGCTACAATTCAGTAATATTCCTTGCTTTAGGAATGCGGACGGATCAACAGAATATCTATATTCTAGTATTCTATATACTATTTATCCATATCTATGGGTAGGAATAGTGACTAGCATGTTCTTGTGGGGGGGGGAATGGAAATTATTAGGAGTAGCTCACTTTAGACATCTATTACAAGACTTTGGCCTAATAGTAAATGAAGATGCCTGCTGTGCCAAGGATTACAATGAGTACCTTATTATTTCAGTTCTGACCTTCACAGATAAGGGAAAAAATTCTTGTGCAAGCCTTCCAGAGAAGACTGAGTGATTTGTAAACATTAACAAATGGGAACTGACTTCTACCAAGACTGGAGATAAGCAATACAAAGCATTACATGGATGTTACAAGACTGTCATAATTCCTTTTAAATGGAAATCCAAACATGATTAGACAATTAATTTTTAGAAAACCCAAGATACATTCCCCACGAGCTAATTATAAAATTAACCATCTAAGAGCTAGTGCCTGATTCTGATGTATGGCAATGATTTACTCAGACTGGGAAGAACTGGAATTTATGGTCTGGGACAGATGTGAATAAGCCCAACCTTTATTCATAATAGCCCAGAATTGGGTCAATAGTTTACCTCAATTAGAAACATGATTACTAAATTACTTAACAATTATTGAGACAATTGCTTTAGTTAACAATTTCATCAGCTAGAGCAAACTTTGTTTGCAGTAGAAAATTGATGTACTGATTCCAGACACTCTAGGCCCCCAAATAAATGAGAGTTTCAACATAAAAAGCTAGAAACCTTTATATCCAGAATTAGACTTAGAAATGCAAAGACAGAGGTCATAATCCTTTAAGATGAAATATTGTATGGATATAAATCTAGTTGAAATATGCACATTATTTAAATTGATCAAAATAATAATTTGTACACTTTTGCTCATGTTTCATAAATGTATAGAAAAATCTACCGTAGAACTTGAATATGATAATTGCCTCAGACAAACCAATAAGATATTAGAGCTTTCCTTATTTCTGTACAATTTTGATTTATATTATGCCACAAAATCAAACACTGGTTTTTATCTTGAAAAATAATTTCAAGTTTAAATTTTGTAAGGATCTTATTTTGCTGTACATAATTTTAATGTTCAAAATCATACTGAAATAATGTTCACGGATAACCGTACGACTTTTAATATCGTTGTTTATGTTATCTCTTTGAGGAAATGCTGTGGCTTATAAATCCATGTGATATTTTCAAAATCTCTTATACTGAGCATCATTTAGAAATAAGGATGTTAAAAAGAGTAGGAGTGATTACTGTAATTACATCTGGTCTTGTAAGAAAAGAAAATCTTGATGTCACAACTCAGTGCTTTCTTCACAGACAGGTGTTGGAGATGAAATGAAAAAAGTTCTGGATGATGCTACAAAAAATAGTTAACTTTATTAAAGAAAGACCAGTTCACTCAAGTATAGCTTTTTAGAAAATGGGTGAAAACTTGGACAAAGAGCACATATGTCTCCTGTTTACACAGAAATAAGGTGGTTCAGCTGAGTTCTCAACAAGGTGTTTCAGCTGAAGGCAGAACTGGAAAAGTATTTTCAGAAACTAGAATTCCACATTTTTCCCACTGCTTTGAAAATGGTTGCAGAAACTAGCATACTTAGCAGATATCTTTCATCACACGAACAAACAGAACAAGTCTATGTAAGGCACTGGAGAAAATGATCTTTTCCTTCCTTTCAACACAAATGTATGGGTGAGGGATCTTTCTCTGAATCTTCTGCTCAGCCTGTGAACTTCACTTTGAAGGAAGAGGAATTAACTTTGTGAGCTGCATACACTCAAGATGAGTTTCACTGATTTAACCATGACAAGTTCTTAATTTTCATGCCATTCATCAGAAGACATTGAACATTTTGCTGTAGTTTTCAACTTCTTCCACATGTGAGCAATCTTCTTATTTAAAAAGCATCAAAAGCAATTTCAGTTGAAATCTATGTGTGCTGATCTGAAGTTTGGCCTAAAATTGCCTTTTCTGCAGCATAAAACAAGCACAGGTTTCACATTAAAGAGGTACATTTCATTCATTATTAAGGCACATATGCATGCCTATATATGAAACAAATATAATACTTTTGTAACTTTGGGCTTATATTTGATCCTGTTTGTACATAAGTTTTCTGAGGCCAGAAAAATATTTCAAGGTTCATCCAGGCTCAAAATGTTGAAGGGCTAGTTTATATGGTAGATCAGGGCTGTCAAACTCACAGCCCATGGGCCAGATGTGTCATGCACTGGCCACGCCCATACCCAGTTTAATGAAGGGGAAAAAAGTCACAATACGTCACAATGCCGTGATAACGCGAGTTTGACACCCCTGTGGTAGATCATCAGTAATCCTTGAGATCTCGGTAAGTAGTTCATGATGGTTCAGGATACTGTGAGGACTAAAATTAAAATTTTACAATTTTAAAAATGTAGCTTTACCAAATATCATTAGTTTTATACAGTCTTATTCTAAAACTTCCAATATTTTCCATGAGAACATTGAAATTTGGCAGTCTAAAAGGGTTCCAGATTTTTCTAAAAAATTAAATACTTATGGAGCAATATATAATTTTACATCAGCAGTGTAGAGAAGGCAACAGCATAGTAAAATGAAACAATCCTTGTGAGATGAAATGACCCAGGCTTTTTCTTTAATTTTACACTCTGTGCTTTCTGCAATTTACCTGGTTTCAACTATGAGATAAAAGCTAATTCTAATTATCCAGAATGGTAGCAAATGATAGCAAAAGCCAGCATTTAAGACCTTCAAATTGTCCACAATCTTCAAAAGATGCTAAAATCACACCCTTTTAAAATAATAAAAAATTCTTAGGAGAGATGATAGTGGTATCTACTATCTCAAAAAGCCCAGAGTTTATGGCCTTCCAGTTATTGTTGAACTCTAATGCATCTAATGTACATTGCTGTACAACAAGCTTGTCAAAGATTGCAAATGAATGCTCTAATCAGCGAATTGTAGTTGCCAAATATTCAGAATAGCCCTAATCTTAGCAAAATTTAATGCCATCCCAACCTTCTTGAGGAGAAAATACAAAGTTCCCAAGTGAACAAAGACTTTGCTCTGCGGTTAAGAAATTCCTGAAACATTAAACCACATCTTTTTACAGGTAGTTCTCAATTTACTATCGGTCATTTAGCAATCAGTTGAAGTTATGATGGAACTCCCAAAAGGTACTTACAACCAAGGTCTGAACTTCCAAGAGCTGCTCGCCCCCCACATTTCAGGTTCTCAACAACCAGCTTGCATTTACACTTAATGACTGTGGATTTTTTTTAAATAAACAGGTGATTCATTTAATGGCTGCCACAACAAAAATACATAAAATTGGGTCAGTCACATGATGACCCATTTTATAACCAACACAACTTACAACCCCAATGGGTAGGATCCATTACAGTCAGATATTGCCTGTATATTGCTGTCATCATAAAGATGCCAAATTGCAATTAAGACACTCCATTTAGTCAGATTTCCAAGCCACTCAGATTTATTTTATTTCCGTTTGCTTCTATCCAAACAATATGATTGAATTTCTCTTACCATGGGTAATTTACCATTTGTGAATTAAGTCACACTTGGCGGCATAATTTTATAATTATTGACCTGGTTTTTACCATCTTTTACTTTATTCTGCCTTGTTTTCAATCGTCTCACTTAGATTGTGGTTATCCAGGATATATACTGGTCTTTGCTCTCAACAACAATTTGATGTATTAAAATATTTATTATTTTGTTTACCAGCCATAGTGTCCTTTAACAATCTTTACTTTTTCTTTTTTCTGAAAACCATTGTGATGTGGATATGCTTTAAACTTCATTTCTAATTCAGATGAAATTACTTTGTTATTTGCCATAATTTGAATCAAATATTCTATTATCTAAAGAGACTAAAACTGTAAAGCTTAGTCAGCACCTGTGCTCTATTTAAATTGGTAGAATATCTTGCAGGCAGGAAGAATGCCATCATAACAGATGGTTATAATGTGTATTCAAAGCCAAATGACCATGTATGTACATCACTTGTATGTGTTAAAGACAGCAGCTCCTCAGTAAGGTTAACTGACAGTATATCAAGTACTTTAATCATGCAGGCAATTATAAGATATGGTTTATGTTTCAATATGCTTGGTATTACATTCCTTTAATGTAATGTAGTGAAGCATGTATTTTGAATATACTATTGCATTGTAGCATCAAACACACAGAAATGCATATGGAAAAATTATTTATATTAAAACTAAAATAATTTATTCACAATTCAGATGACAAAAGGTTCAATAATTTTCAAAACCTGTTGTAGCTCCTACTTTTAAGGCACATGCAGTAGAATATGATTTTTTAAAAAAAACTCAAAAACATTGAGATCTTTAAGTTTTTCCTTAATACTTTCCTTCTGGTGTATATATTACAGTGAAAAGACCAGTGAATCACTTATTTAATTTCCTTGATCAATAAGTAAAGAGATAACAAGGGAATGTGTAAGACTCACTCATTTGAAGCGGAACGGTTTCATCCAGAATATTGTATTTGGGACAATTAGACCTGTTTAAGTTTTGGGGAGGAATTATTTTAGGAAGCTTCTGCCTCCAGAATAGCATGGATCTGAAAGAGGACCAAGGGAGGATTACAAAGTTCTGTAGAATGTTCCTTTTGTCAATTTGATTATTACTATTTTTTACATCCCTAGAAGGTAACTAAATAGTGCATGCTACTGAGTTATGTGGCAAAGCTGCACACATATTTGATTTTCAGGGCAGCTTTGCTCTAAAATATGCAGTTGGGAAAAAACCAGGTGCATTTTCACAATGCTTGTTCAGTTAATTCTGATTTACAACCTCTGCTTCACTGCATTTTTGAAATTTCAAATAACTTGTTTTTCTCCTTCACCTGATCTTCACGAGATCTTGGAGTAACTATGTCAATGTCTTCATTAATTGGTTATGGGAAGTGAATTATCTATGTTATTTTCATCCTGGATAATATAAACACATTGTTAACTGAGCAGTTTTAAACAATGTCACATTTTATCTTAAACTAGATCTAGTAATGTTTTTCTTTTTGTGACAATTTCATGTGCAATGGATAAAATCTGATACTCCCAAATAGTTTCAAACTTTTTAATGAAGTTTTGAGTTTTCTGCTGTATCTTGTGTGGAAATATAACATTTTCCTCAAACTTCTTTTGAAAGTCAGTCTATTGTGGATGCCTGATTTGTGTTCATTCACAGACCTCATGAGTAGTATTATAAGTCAATATTGCTGGATTTTGTTTTTGTTGAAAGTCAGCTAGGTAACTTTGAGTCAATCACTCACTCTCTCAGTCCAATCTACCTCACAAAGATGTGGGGAAAATAGGAGGGAGAAGGCATCATACTACGGATATTCACCACCTTGAGTTACTTATAAAATAATAAAAAAATAAAAAAAAATTAAAAAACTTTGTAATCACTACCATTTTTATATCTTCTTAATATGTCTTCTGCACCTACACACCAGCGGTGGGTTGCTCCCAGTTCGGCCCGGTTCTTAGAACCAGTAGCGGTGGCGGCGGGAGGCTCCGCCCACCTGCCTGGGATGCTTCTGCACATGCGCAGAAGCGTCACGCGTGCGCGAACCGGTAGCAAACTAATTTAGAACCCACTACTGCTACACACACACATTCACTTTAAATAAAATAGCACACAAAGTTAAAATTGAATCGCTTATTTCTGCTTTTTGGAGAACTTATCAAAATCAGATGTGATTTAAACCAAATAGAAGAATGTCCCATTTCAGTTCAGTGGAATTTTTCCCATGTGAACTATAATCTTCATTTAGCCAATTCATTCAGAAACAGCTGAATGATTCCACTAGTTTTATGTTTAAGAGTTTTAATTAGTTTACTGTTTTTTTCTGTCTTGCTGATATTTTTAATTACTTTAGTTATATTTTAATTATTTTTTTATTTTATTCTTATTAACTCTAGACAAATTCTGTATGGAAAAGCAGAGATAAAGGAAATAATTTGAAATTAATCAAAAATAAATCTGTTTGCATCCCATGAGATTCTTGTGCTAAGATGTTATCTTTTGTTCCACGTTTTTTCAACAAACATACCTTGTATATGTTTCAGAAAGTAAAATAAAGAGGAGAAACTTAAAAGTATTGCCATGTGTGGTGCAAAAGTTGTGGGATATGTGTGAGTGTGTATGGTTTTATAAATATGTGCATACACATATTTATACACCAAGAAAACTATATACAGTTATCTTTAACAAAAAAGTATTTTCAAATAAATGGGAAAGGCAGTATCTTGATAGTTATGCTGCCTCACTTTTGTATCTTTTGAGTATTTAAGTGTGCTCATGGGAAGCGTAATATTTGATTCCATTGTGCTCCCCCGATCCCACAAAGTAGGGTTCAAAGGAATAAAAATTGGGTTATTTTTTTGGTTTATTTATATTTCCTTATTGCTTCTCACATCTTATTTTTTTCCACCTATTAAAAACTGAATCAATAACCAACTAGAATAATCTCACAAAACAGCAGCATAATGTGTTAATCACTCAGGCAATAAGAAATGTGTACTTTAAAAAGAAATGCTCCAAAGAGAAATACAGAGGCTGTGCGACTCATTAAAGCTAATACAGATGCATCAGTGAAAAGTACAAGACAAAGGTGTAACAGTTCATTAAGTTCTGTGTGAAATTAAATTTTTGTGACTTTTAAAAACTCTACTAAAACACATTATAGAATTCCTGAAAATGAGGAAGGCATATATACACATTTAATCAAGGTTATATCTCTTGGTCCAATTCAAATTAGCAAAGCTATCTGATCACAAAACTTGAAATGAACTTGGAATGCATTTAGGCCTAGTTGGAGTGTATCTATTCTACTTCTAGTACCGTGGTTATTGTTTCCATTCAAACGTACCAGGCAATAGCTATAATACTATTATAGCTATTAAAGCCTATAGATAGGCTCTAATCTAGAAGACATAGGACCTAGATAGTATTAATTTCAATTGTATCTCAACACCAGAATCTCTGAAAAAATGAAGTTCCCCAGTGTATCTCACATAGTTTAAAATGGTATTATTAAGCATTGTTAAGGGGTAAAAAACTTCCTAAAAGGCTAGATGTTTTAAGCACACGAGCCTTAGGAAATATAGTTCTCAAGCAGCAGTGGGTTGCTCCCGGTTCGGACCGGTTCTTAGAACCGGTAGTGGTGGTGGCGGGAGGCTCCGCCCAGCCACCCGGGATGCTTCTGCGCATGCACAGACGTGTTGCGTGCGTGCGCAAGCGCACGCACGAACCGGTAGCAAACTAATTCGGAATCCACTACTGTTCTCAAGGCTCATGTAAGGATATCAGGTGGATATATTCTTCTCTCAGAGATGCCGGTCTTCCATTTGTGAGAGATTTGTTTTGGCCCCATTCCAAGAACTCTCCACTTCCTTATTGTAATGATACTGCTTCAGACAGTATTTGCATCCATATTTCTATTTATTTCTGTTGTTTCTTTCCTAATAAACTCTAACGTATTTACATTATGAAGATGTATACCATGATATTTGTGAAAACTAATGTTTTTGCTGAAATGCATAAATGACTTGTATTTCTTCAATGCCTTGCTTTTATAGTTACGTATTTTTCGGAGCATAAGACGCTCCGAAGTATAAGACGCACCTAGCTTTTGGGGAGGAAAACAAGAAGAAAAAAATCTGCCTCTGCCTCCCAGCAATTTGCCTCCTTGCAGCAAACAGCAAACAGTACAGATGATATACACTGTTTGCGGTGTATTTCTGTGCATGTGTGCCTGACCCATAGAAATAGCAAAGAATTGGAGAAATGTACATTATGGCAGTATATTAATGCCAGAAAGTTTTCTTAAATGTAGTCACACTAACTCCTCCCAATTATTTAAATAGATCTACTCCAAACATGACTAAGTCAGGGTTTAACTCAGCTGCCTTATTTTAATACTACAACAGAACACTGTTACATTTCAGACTATATTTGTACAGATGCTGTTAAAATTCATGTGGCTTTCTGGAAGTATACGTTATTCTCTGCTATTTAAAAGAAGATACAATAGCACTGGGCCTCTTCAGATTTTGTTAAGTTGTCTAGAACAATAATAAAGCAGTCTTTAAAAAATAAGTCTAATAATTTTAACATTCTATCTGCATTTATAGTTATTGACTTACTTCCTTGCAGCAAACAGCAAACAGCCAATTTCAGTTTCAGACAGCCTGATTAGCACAAGAAAATAAAAATCTGCCTCTGCCTCTACCTCCCAGCAATTTGCTTCCTTGCAGCAAACAGCCAGTTTCACTTTCACTTTCAGTTTTAGTCAGCCTGATTAGCACAAGCAGCTAATAGTTTCAGGCCGCAGGGATTGCCATAGCCTATTCCTGCCTGCAGCCTGAAACAGCTGATGGTCGGGAGACCGACAATCACTTGCTTGTCCTAATCAGGCTGTGCGCTGTTTGCTGCAAGGAGGCAAATTGCAGGGAGGCAGAGGCCAAAGGGTGGGGGTGCGTGGGTGGGGCTACATTCTGTGTATAAGACGCTCCCAAATTTTCACCCTCTTTTAGGGGGGGGGAGTGCGTCTTATACTCTGAAAAATACGGTATATCTTTTTTTCTCTAGAGCAGGTGCCCTATCAGACTGAGACAGAAGAACTTTCATTCTTTTACGTTAGACTTTTCTTTAAAGAATTTTGTTGACTGAGGGCCAAGAAATAGTATTTCACCTACACCAGGGTTGTCAAACTCCTGGCCTGCGGACCAGATGCGTCACGTGCTGGCCACACCCACACCTGGTTTAGCAAAGGGGAAAAAAGTCCCAATACGTCATGTGACACTGCCGTGATGACGTGAGTTTGACACTCCTGACCTACACAAACATATACCGTTTGTTTGATTTTTGTTAGTTTTAAATTTTCTGATGCAAAATTCTCAATTAGCAATAAACCAAAATTTACATAGATGTTTGAAGATAACAAAGACTTTCTATCAGTCTACTCCATTGCTTCTTTACTCATAAGGTGACCTGCTTCAAGTACCTCGGGGTAGTTTTTTAAGCTTCTAAACATTAAAGAGTAAACATCAAATGTGCAATGTATGTGGCCCAGAGAAATACAGTAGCTATTTTAAGGAGTAATAGAGGGTGTTTTATACCTACAATTTTATACTTACAACACTATGGTATGCAACTGCAGCCCTATATAAACTTTCATTATATAAAAGAATTCAGTCATGTTTTCAGAATTCAGCCATTTTTTCTATGCCAAGATGTGTCCCTAACACTTTATTTACATTGGAAATCGAACTACTTAGCATAGGAAATGGAATCTGGCAATTAATAACATCTCAGTGGTTCAAAATCACTGTATCTTATTTAGGGCTCCTGTTCTTTTTAGTGTGGGACATTTTCCAATCCAAATGCTACAGAACTGTAGCCAGCAAGCTGCTCCATTTGTGTCCTGATGTTTAACCATGAGATTAGATAAAGCAAAGAAGATTATTAAACAAAAAATTGGAGATAATGAATACAAGAATAAAATTTTAGCAGCCTCAAGGCTATATCAACCCTAAAACTCAACAATGAATTTGACCTATTCTTATATAATTTATCCTATTCCAAATATAACTAAGTTATCTCCGGAACATGCTTCAATGCCTCTCCTCTGAAATCATGCATAGTAGATACAATCAGATATAATTTTCACACAGAAAATGCCCATATGTCTCTGATAAAATTGAAATCTTAGAATATGTTTTAGTACATATTAGTAATCCTTCGTAGATAAACTGCCTGGCTGTTCAGACCAATGACATTTAAAATGTTTCCTAAAAGATAAGCACCTGAAATTATCTAAGGAATAGTTAAATTCTGTAATGAATACCACAAGGTTTTGTTATGTTCATTCAGAACAAGAGAAGTAGGTGTTTTAATTAATTAAATTTGATTACATTTTCAAGATGCATTTGGTCAATTTAACATTTATGATCTTGTCTTGGACTTTGCAATAATGCAGTTGGCAAGTTGCAAAAATGCCATCCCAATCCAGTGATGTGACTGAATTCATAGATTTAAAAATTATTGTTACATGCGTATAGCACTTGAGTAGAGAGATAGAATATATATCAATTCAATAAATAAAAATGGTTTTCTTTGCAGAGGTTTTTTTTAACTTTGATACAGAGATTTATGTCGTGTTCTAACATGTCTTTTCAAAAACGATAGAAAGGGAAGCAAAAAGAAACCTGGTCAATAAAAACAAGAAAAACTTGTTCCATGAGTATAGAGGTTCATAAAGAAATAATCCAGAATACAAATAGGAAAAGGTATGCAGTGATTGTATCAAGTTTGCTTTCATGGAAGTGGAGTACATGGAGAAGACCCAGAAAAAGGATTATTTGTTTAGAATGACTTTCATTTAATGTAATTTTGTTTGTATAGACAGTTCTATCTGAATCATAAACCTGGGTTTGAAATTTAAGAGTTTCAAATGTGTATGGGCCAGAATATGAGAACTTTATACATACACAGACGTTTGTGTGGGTCTCAGATGATGATTCCACATTTATAACCTTCCTATTTTTTTCCAAACGTACTCCATTGGTTCTTTAAAACATTATACTGTATTGTATTATCATACAACAATGTATTAAAGAGGAAAAGACAGAATAAACAAAAATAATTTATTATCATATCTATACTTCACATAAACAGATAATCTGTAACAGACTGTAGCAAAATAAATCCTAGGGATTTCCTGGAAGCTTGGCATTCAGACAAACCAATAGACAAAAAATAACCCAAGCCATATTACATATCATTTCAAAGAGTCAGCAAAAAGCTAAAAAGGAAACAAAAAGACCAAAAAAGACCAGAACACATCCTCTCCAGCAGCCAACCCAAGAGCCAGCTAAATAGAGATTACATACATATACCAGAGGTGGGTTCCTCCCAGTTTGGACCAGTTCGCCCGAACCAGTAGTGACCCGCTGGTGACATCATGATGATGTCACAGATCCGGTTTGGTCAGTGCCGGTCCGTGGACGCCGCCATCTTTTTTTAAATTTTTTTTGCATTTGGGGGGGATTTTTTTGGGGGGTGGTGTGGCCCGCCAGCGTCCCATGCCGGTGCTCATGGATCCCGAGGACGATGAGGCAGTTGTGGCACGGTACCATCGGCCCGTGCACCTGGCGCCCGAGTCAGAGAGCGAGGAGGACGATGAGGTGGTTTGTGGCGAAGTACCATTGGCCCATGTACCTGGCACCTGAGTCAGAGAGTGAGGAGACTGAGAGTCAAGCAGGGCCTTCTGTACCTCCTGAGGAGCCCATCAGAGCCGAAGAAGAAGAGGCTCCTCCTCTTCTTCTCAATGCTCGGGCACTCAGGGCTGCTAGAAGACAAGAGTGGCTACTCAGGAGGAGGTGTCCTCGAGAGTAGAGCTGCAGGCTAAGTGGCCACACCCTTAGACTATTTAAGCCCTCACCACGCTGAGCCGTGTTGCAGGAAACAACCATTTGATATCCCTCTTGAACTTTGTGACTCCAGTCTGCTCATGTATTTGTTCCAGTACGGGTCTTGTTTCTTGCATTCCAAGTTCTGGGAGTCTTGCCAGAGACACTCATAGTATCTCTTGGACTCCGGCCAGCTGTTAAAGATTAGACATTTACCAGGGGAGAGTTGGAACTCTCTATCCTGCCTTTATTTTGTTTTCAAATTATTATGTTGCTCCTAAGAAGTTATTAGGAGACATTTATTAGTAAAAGAACAGTGTTTTGCAGTTTGTGTGTGCGTATTATTGGTGGCTTGTCACTGGGGGCAGAACGGGGGGGGATTTTTTCGGGGTTTTTTTCTTCTGCGCATGCACAAAAGCCAAGTTTCCAGCACTGCGCATGCGTCGCCATCTTGTTTTTGGCTTTTTTGAGGGGGATTTTTTTATTTTTTTGCACTGCGCATGTGCGCACGCACCCACGCGGTGTGCCCACACGGCGCAGGAGGAAGCGAACAAGCAGCGAGGTAAGTTAGAACCCACCCCTGACATATACTGTACATATATACATGTGTGTTTGTGTGTACACACACACACACACACACACACACACACACACACACACACACCAGAAACAATATTCAAGGAACAAAGAAAATAATAACCAAGGAGAAAACCATATCCCCACATATACTGGCAGGGCAAACTACTGTCTATAAATTAGGAACAAACCACACACACACTAGCACTGACTCTCAAATAATATATATAGATCCATCGTCACATCACTTGTATACATAGAAGCCTCTATAAAATCTGAAATCATAGTTCTATAATTACAGTTTTTGCAGAGACCTCCAAAGGTACAGATATTTCTGCTCAACAGCAGAAATCTGAGAGGGTGCCTATGACATGGAATGCTATTAATAGTGAAACACTTGGCCCACATATTTATTTTACTTATTCTATGCACATTTGAAAAACTAACATACTTACTGTATCATACTGCACATGTGAGAAGTGATCAATGCTCAAAAATTCTACATTTATTTAAGTAAAAACCATTAGCTCTGTTTTTAAATAGGCAAGCGTGAGATTGCTAAGGAATTATGATGTTTGTATATCAAAGAAATCCACAGAATCTGATGATTTCAGAAAAGTGATAAAAACAGTATTACACAATGTATATCCTCTGTAATGTCACAATACACATACCGAAGATGATGCTGATATCACGATTTGCTTTTTCTCGATCCAGATTTAATTGCACTAGTCATCCATAATACCGTATCTTTTCATAAATGCAAGCTAAGCTTTTAGAAGATAATTTCATTTTTTTCCCTCTGTAAGGTTCAGTTTGGAATGATTCAAGCTGACTGAAATAGAGTAAAAGTGACAGCATTAAGTTTTATGTATCTTTCCCCTAAATAGTTCCAAAAACAACACTAAGATGTCACCTTGCTTCTGAAAATTTGCCAATATAACATGCTATTTTTCATTGTAATTTAAGCAAATATATACACCAATAATATTTACACCATTTTTGTCAATTTGAAATTAATTTTCTTCTATTTATTTAGTTATAAAGCAGTTAAAAGATAAAGACTGATTACATCTAAGACCATGTTTGTTGCAATGGTCTGGAAAGTTATTCAATTCCTATTTGTGCTTATAGTAAATATTTGTGCTTTATTCGCATAGGAAATAATCACAATTAATATTCATGTTGAAAAACTGGTAATCTCATTGGGAAGCTTCACTGTTGTTAAGTACAACTATCTAGAAAGTCACTTTGTCAGTCTTCCCAGAAAACAGTGTCCCCCATATTGTTTATTCAACACTTTACAAACTTGTCTAAAAATAAAATTAAACAGATAAACTTAGCCTCTATATCTTATTAATACAGTAAACAACTCTCCCTGAGTATTAGAGGCAAATGGCAATTGAATATTTACAATATTTGTTTTTCATGACCTATCAAAATCATACATAGCAGAAATGCTGTGTCTTCAGTAAGGCCTTTATTCAGTGTCCCATGGTTTGAAGAATTTGAAGAATGCCAACAAATGAGCCAGAATTAGATACATTAGAGACTTCTAATTTAAGTGTTATTACCCTTGGTAAAGTATGAAACTGGCAATAAGATGCCCTGTTAGTGACATACAGTGTTTATTGGCTAAAAAACGTTTTGGGGGAAGGGCAGGGGAGTCATAATTTTATGATCAAGAATACTTGATAGAAAAATAGGCATGATTAGAAAGCAATGATAAAAAATATAGATATATGCAGCCTCTTCCTTCACTTTGACGGTAATTATAGATTATCCAAGAATAAAAATTTCTTATTTATGGAACTATTTTAAAAATTAGAATTTCTTCTCTGCTTTAGGTAAGAAAGAGAAAGTGTATGCTAACATATTAGGAAAATAATAAAAAAGTCTCAGATATTGTTACAATCATTTTCACTTCCCACCATTTTTCCTTCAACTATAGTATACACCAAACTATCTTCTTTTCCCATTTCTTTCCTGAAAAGCTTAATCTTCTTCATTATTCCCTGGAGTCTTTTATGTGGACATTTCACCATGCTTAACAAATGATCCCTGTGTCCCATAAGGAGTGCCCATTCCTTTGGTTAAAGTAGGATTAAGCTCAAATGAAAAACAACAGCTGCTGGGACATAGTGGAAATACTTCTGTATCTATATTTTAATACAGTTTATTTCCCTTATTTATGATCTAAAAGGTTTTATTCACTAAATAGAGAATAACGATCTACCGGTATATATTTAATGTTACATGTATTGGCAGCAGCGAGAATTGTATTTGCACAATATTGAAAAAACGAGAATACCCCATCAGATGAAAATATAATTTGGAAAATATTGGATTGTGCAGAGATGGATAGATTGACATTGAAAATAAAAGATAAAGAAAATAGAGTGTTATTTAATGTGGAATAGGTTTTATCAATGGTTAGAGATAAGAGGAAGAAATTAGATGAAGAAAGAGCATTGTTATGTTCAAGTAAAATATGAATGTTGTTTATTACTATAAGTTTGCTAATATAATCAATAGGATTATAAATAAGCTATTATAATTATAAATATAGTTAGAATTATTCTGTTGTATTATCACTATTACTATCAGTATATACCGTATTACTTTTTCTTTTTTTTTCTTTTTTAAAATGGTATGCCCGGACAATACACTGTATTCAAAATACTTATATATAAATAAAAAAAATTGACTTAAAAAAACAACAGAATAACAATCTACAGACACATTCCCTTTCTTTACACCAGTAGCTTATTTCCCCCAACATTGTTTTGTTTCACTCTTCCCTGCCTACCCCTCCCATACAATGTCGACTTTCTGTCACATTGAACCTGTCTTAACCCATTTTTCATGATGCCTTTTGAGACAAGCCTTCAATACTTGCAACTGCATACATACTGTACATGCGCACATTGTCAATAAAGCCATCTTTATGGGCTTGTGTCTATTATTCCCTTTCCAGTATATATAAGGGAAATTAGATTATTCTCTTGTGTATTTCAGTGATTGAAAATGTATGTATATTTACCAGAAAATATGCTTCACTGATCCCACTGTGATGTACGTTTGAATGGACATATATGCAGTTGCACTGAACACTACAGTTAATATATTACTTTCTAATCCAGTACAGCATCCTGTCCTCTGGCGGACCAGAACTGGGACTGCAATGCAATTACATACATGAGTTATTTCTGTTTTAGGAGAACATAGTCCTTCAGCACTGAACAATAATATATTTTAGGTATCACTAGCAAGCCATTTTGATGTTACATTATTTAGAAGTGTTTTGAAAATGTCAGTTCTCCCTCCCCCCCCCTCACACACACACACAAAAGAAGGGGAGGAAGGAAGGGGGAGGGAGAGAGAAACACAGAGAATAAAAATCCTGTTCAAATACACTGCTAAATGTATCTGTCATTAGGAATTGCCATGGCAGATGTCCATGGAGGTAAGGGGGAAGTACAAATAACAGTAGAACAAATAAATCTTCCTTCTCCATTATGATATGGTTAGCATGATAGTTCATCTTTAGGAATGCTCCTTTTGCCTTGAAATGCAAAGTATAACTCTACATCGTTCTAATAAGATTTAAAGAAAATTATCTTTCTCCCCTTTCTTACCAGATTGTTTAGATATGAAATTATTGGTTGTTGAGCATGGCGTTTTGGAGCACATTGCTTTGGTTTTCTTTTTTATTTGTATGGGGAACAAAATATTACAATACACATTCATAACTAGAAGCTTTCTAGAGTTTAGCTTTTCTTTATTTTGAGATTTTCCTATATTTCGCTTGTAGATATTTATTTATGTAAATCATTTACAAGACCCACTGGTGAGTCTGATCCTCATTTCCTACTGCAGTCCCTGGAATTTCTTCCCAATAGTAGATATTTGGAGTGAAAAGAGCAGTTCCAGCATTGAGAAGAGTTTATAGTTTTATTATGCAAGTGCAGGGATATTCAGAGATCTCTGGTTGAAGCTGATGCTTTTGATGCATTACTGCAGGAGAAAACCTGCTGGTGTCAGTATAAAGTGAAGTACAATGAAAAGCTAAAAGAGATGGAAACTAATCAAGGAGAGAAGCAACCTAGAACTAAGGAGAAATTTCCTGACAGAACAATGAATCAGTGGAATGAGTTGCCTCCAGAAGTTGTGGGTGCTCCAACCCTGGAAGTTTTTAAGAAGAGATAGGACAACCATTTGTCTGAAATGGTATTGGGCTTTCTGCCTGAGCAGGGGATTGGAGTAGAAAACCTCCAAGGTCCCTTCCAACTCTGTTATTCTGTTATTTGCCCATGGCTGTGTGGCCAGCATCAAACAACAAGTGTCTATTATTTTGGGAACCTATAGTTCATAGAGGTCTGAAGACACAAGTTCCATCTCTCACTCACCCCAACAAGAGCCCTTCCAGGAGGGATTTGTGCAGGCAATGCAACTGAAAGGAACACAGAGAGAGAAGTAAATACTAGTATTGCAGCTGCAAACTGGCATGCTTTCATAGACTTTGCTGCTCTTTCATGAAGAACATGATTCATTTATGATTTGCTTCCGCAGGCACTTACAGTATGTCTGTCTATAGGTGTATCTTATTGTGCAACAAAAACATGGGTGCAACATTATTATACATACAGTAAATCATGACTTATATCCCTATGCTAGATGTCAATATGTAAGGGCAGCATTTGCATAATGATCCCACAGCGCAAATGTTACCAGTTTTGTGTCCTTATTGAACTTATTAACAAAGTGTGGCCAAGCTCTAGACACGTTAAGTTTAAGATGCATTTATCCGGTTTTCAGCCAGAAAATAGTCTGATAGGTTTTTCATTTTTCTATCTTCATTTACAACTTGCAGGAATATTTCGGTGTTTGACTTCTGTTTCCACAACTCAGCTGAGTATTCTGTCACATTACCCAAATTCTCCTATCTTAACAAAAGTTTAGTGTCATCATTCTTATTCTAAATTGTCGCATTATGCCACATTTGCTGCATTCTGATTAAATTTAGACTGAGATATCTAAACTCAAATATCTGTCATCTAATTTTTCAATGAAATTAATTTAATAACACCGTTTCAGAACTATTTTACAAAAGTTAACATAGCTCACTGGGTTCTAATTAAGTTATCTGCATGCCTTTTCTGAATCAAATGAATATCTATATTTCATTTTACTTTTAATTAAACTGTAACCCTTATTTCAATAAGTTGCTCTCTTTTACAAGATAATAAAAGGCAGACAATTTGTAACACATGTTCAAATTTATTTGGGTTGAGAACATTACTGTGACCGAATCACCTTAATATTCTCCATGCTTTTTTTGTGGGAAAAGAAATTGGGAAGACAATTTTAGCAAATGGCTTAGCAATTATTTGAGAAATGCACAGGGCATTCCGAAGAGAGAAGGAGTCAAAAAAGTCAATATGGCAGTTGTAACCATGGGATTAAACCCCTGCTCATTTTTTCAATGCATGTAAAAAAAAGGATGGGTTTAAGATTGTGTGGTTAAGGCTATCTTGGCACCATAAAGAAGGAACCTGTATAAATACTACATAAGAAAAGGGTAGGAAGATTAAATATGCCTGGGCACTCTGATACAAAGATATAAAGTTGAGAATCTAAAGTATTGTTGCACAGAACTGGCAAATTGTGGCAGGATTGATGTTTGAAAACTGCAGAGTGGGTAAAATTGTAGGCTAGATAATGTGTTTAATAAGTATACGATGAGGATGATATAAATATCTCTGGTATATGTCCTGTTGTTTCTACATGCCCAGAGTTGTCAGGGCAATGCGAAAGGAATCTTCACATATTGTTCATAAAATCCTTGTTGTGATAAAAATTTCCTATTGTGTTAGGCACACTATAGGAGAAACAGAACACCTGTGACCAGTGGTG
Organism: Thermophis baileyi; assembly: GCA_003457575.1. NCBI lineage: Eukaryota > Metazoa > Chordata > Lepidosauria > Squamata > Dipsadidae > Thermophis > Thermophis baileyi. The sequence continues at coordinate 190,662 of QLTV01001016.1, forward strand.
AAATCCAATTTTTTTTTACTACTGGTGGGTGTGGCTTGGTGGGCATGGTGTGGCTTGGTGGGCGTGGCTTGGTGGGCATGGCAGGGGAAGGATACTGCAAAATCTCCATTCCCACCCCACTCCAGGGGAAGGATACTGCAAAATCCCCATTCCCTCCCCACTCCTGGGGGAAGGATATTGCAAAATCTCCATTCCCACCACACTCTGGGGCCAGCCAGAGGTGGTATTTGCCGGTTCTCCAAACTACTCAAAATTTCAGCTACTGGTTCTCCGAACTACTCAAAATTTCCACTACTGGTTCTCCAGAACCTGTCAGAACCTGCTGGATTTCACCCCTGCCTGTGACCTGTAACCTTCACTGATGAGGGTGGTGTTCAATATTTTTATGTGCTGTTTGATGAGAACCTTAACCTTATCATAAACTACATCAGGTAGGAAAGATGGAGAAAAGTAACAGATGGATTTTTTAGTCAAAACTGCCAATTTCTAATCAGATTGGAAATCATAGCTCATGGTTAGGAAGGCAAGACTGATAACATAAGCCAATAATTTAATATAGCCAACTTTACCCAAGCTTCCACTTTCAGGACATCTGTCTCTAGTTGTAGGTTGGCACATGCAATGATTCACTCATTCATTCATTTCTACAGAGCTAGGATTTGAAGGCTGCTCTTGAGAATGTTGATTATACAAGTTCTAATGGGGCAAATTTGGAAAAGGGAATCAACTCAGCATTATAAAAAAGCTGTCCAAGTGGCTTGCCTTCAAACAGTATAAGAGTTGTAGGTATGTAATACTCAGTTCTTGTTCTACAGTATTTAAAGATTTAGATGAGTATCTGTGCACTTTAAATAATGCAGTCTCCATGTATGTTTTATTGTCAATGGAATGGAAAAAACTGGTCCATTTTTGTGGCCATTAATAATGCACATAAAAAGGTGGCAGGTTTTTGATCAAGAGCGAATAATACATCAATTCTCATGGAATAGAATAAGTTCAAACTCAATTCGAACAATTCTTTTGTCCCATGTCCCAAAATTAACTAAAGGAACCAAGAGATTTAATTAAAATAAAACAGCAAACTACTAACAGTCAATTTTAATCTCAGCTGTGGAATGATGAATTACTGTACAATTAATCCCTTTATCTCAATATTGTTTTGAACTATATTCCCAACACAGTATAGAATGCTGAAACAATTTCTGGCTACCACCTTTCCTATAATGTATCTTTATCATTCTGACCCCAAATATTTTATTAGGGAAGGTCAGATAGCAAGGGATTCTTTATTTTTTTCACCATTAGTGAGCCATTTTATCTCAATGCAATGATATATTTTTATTCACTTATATCATGCCTCCTCTTCAAAACTGCCTATTAACATAAATAATCTGCTTTTGATAATATTTTTAAACAGCATGAATTTAAAGATTCAAATTCTTCCACACTTTACTGTTCTTTCTTTCATACAAGAATAGATTAACCCTAACCCTAACCCTAACCCACCCTTTATTTTGTTAAAAGAACAACTTAATTTTTTCTCAGCAATTTGACTTCAGTATTAAATACATTATAATTTTATGAAAATGAAGTTCATAGAGATTTTAGAGGCAAGACAAGATAAATGACAAGATTCTAAAGTAATGTAATCAACCAGGCAAACCCCTCCTCCATAATGCCATTAGAGGTGCTACAGCAATGTAACTAATAAATAAAACACCCAGTAAGTGCCTATAAAATGCTCTAATTTTGCTTTTATTCTGAGTTTTTATTTTTCCAATTCTTACTTTTCTGTTATTTTATATTTTATCTGTTGTTGAAGTTTAATAATGTTTATAAAAAAAGAGTTCTATTATCTTTAGTGCCTAGCTACAAAAGGCAATTTGTTTCCTCAAGTCAGGTACCTGTAATTTGAACTCCACACAAATTTTAGATGTAGAATTATCTATATACACTATGTTTTTTGCTTGATCTCTTATCAACAAGTATATTTTTGATAATACATTCCTAATAGAGTTCTCTAATTTCTGGAAAATTATCTTCTTTTATAAAAGAGAATCCTATTTTTGATTACTACCATAAATCTATTTCAATCTTATTGTTGTGGTCTGCCAGTGGCCTGAGGAGCTGGCAGAAGAGTCGGACAGCGAGGAGGCTGGGGAGGAGCATGGGCCAGTCCTGGAGTCTGGAGAAGGCTCTGTGTCGGAGGCAGAGATGGGGCCCGGGCCATCTGGGAGTTCTGTGCTGACTCCGGAGCCTCCAGAGGCTGACATCAGCGAGGCAGAGGAACAGGGGGAGCCCATGCGCAGAGCTGCCAGAAGGCAAGAACAGTTAAGGAAGAAAAGGGCTACTCAGGAGTAAGGCTTGGAGATGATTGGCCCCTCCCATAGGACATAAAAGAGGGGCAAATGGATGTGAGCGTGGCAGGAAGCAACTTGGTTCATTTATGTTCAGTGTAACTCAGCAGCTCCGTTTTGACTCTGGGCTCTGTTTGGCCTTGCAAAGCTACTTGCCAATTAGGTCTTTGGCAGCATGTCAAGAGAGATAAAGGTGGGTGCTTATCAGCCTTCTCCTGAAAGACTGTGGCAGGCTTCTGTCAGATTAATTAAAACTGTTTGGGACTTATTATGGCTGTGAATGAACATAATTCACAGCTGTTGAAATAAAAAGAGTTTTTTGGGGACTACGTTTGTGATTTATGCTTTATCAGGAAGCCTAGGTCAGAACACTTATTTAGGGGCAGCTTAAATGATAGGGTAGGTTCTCTTTTATTATTTATTCAGAATATTTATATATTTGGCCAATTGGCAGACTCTGGAAAGTGTAAATTATAAATATAACCCCATCCATCCACATTAAAGTCATAAACTGAACTGTTGACTACAATTTTTCATTTTGGGCCAAATAACTTTTTAAAAAGTTTTCAAAGAGTCAGAAAGGAGCCAAGTGTATCTGTAAGGACAGTGTCTTCCGCAATGCAGAGCTTATAGTTATGTCTCTTGTCACATACCTTCAGATTTTTCAGAAGGCAAGTAGGAGGCAAAGCCCTCCAAAAATTCTAAACTGTACCAGTACAATCGGTCTAGCTACATAGCTCTTAGTAATGTTGCCTAACTCAGGATATCAAGGACTATGTAGCAGAGAAATATCCAATTAACTTAAGGGGCTATAAGTTATGGCAGAAGAGCAGATGAGTTGTTCAAAATGACTTTTAACTGTATAATAGGAGAAAGGTTGTATTGGCATGTGGAAGGAATAGACCATAATCTGTCACACTGGTCCAATGCAGGTTGGCAGATGTGATCAGTGTTAGTCTGTGGTATCCATCATGGCCTGTTCACCTTGGGAGACCCTTCTGGATATGTACATGTCCAACGATTTAGCCCACAATTTAATTTACCCACACAAGCCCCTTCGCCTCATCAAGGCCCCAATCATGGAAGGTAAAATGGATGTTCTGACCCAGCTCCCCAAACACAACAAACCCTCTGACGTGAACTCAAAATATTCCTTTATTAGGAATGCCGGCAGCCCCGGCAAAAAGTTTATCTCGCAGGCTAACATGTCCATCCAGCCAGAAGATGAATAGTTGTCTGCCATACCTATTCATCTCCGCCCCCTGCCTTTTATTCCCAGAGCTAGGGTGGGGCCTCGCTAGCAGCTGTGGCCCTTCCTTCCCCAGGATCGGCCCATAGCTTTCCACTGCTCTCCTATTCTCTGCCTTCTGCGCAGCCGTGCATCAGGCACTGGACCCAGCTGTTCTTCCTCTTCTTCATCAACCACCTCCAGACCTGGGAGCTGTTGACTCTCCATCTGAGGGCTGACAGATGGCCCAGACTCTGCCTCTGTATCTCTCTCTGCCAGCTCCATTCCCTCTTCCCCCTTGTAGCTCCCAGGTTGCCCTGATGCTGACCCTGACTCCCACGCCTCCTCCTCCTCTGATTTGGCTGCTGGAGAGCTGGCGGTCGACAGGTCACAACAATGGAAATCAACATAGAACAAGGTGTATGACAAGATGATATAATATCTCCTATCCTTTTCTCAGCTAGCCTTGAAGTATTTCGCAAACTAGACGGGGCAAAAAATGGAATAAAAATCAGTGGTGCCTATTTAAATCACTTAAAGATTTGCAGATGATGTTGTCTCTTCTCACAAGACCCAGAAGAGCTACAAAGACACATACAAGAGCTGCACAAAGCAGGAGAACCATTTGGCTTTAAAATAAACCTGAAAAAGAGCCAAGTTATGTTTAATACATTCACTAAAGAAAGAAAAATATATATCTGGAGAAGAATTAGACGTAGTAAACCATCATACATATATACCTTGGCCAACGGATCTTAATGGAAAGTGATACAATAAAGGAAATTGAATGGCATGTTAAATGTGGTTGGCAGGCATTCAGCAAGCTAAGCATAATTTTCAAGAACAACCATCCCTATGCCTGAAGAGAAAAGTTTTCGATGATATTTGGTAGAAATAATTTTCTAGTTTAGTTGTTGGTTGTATTATTTTTCTATTATGTTACTGTTAAATCCTTCATCTGCTTGACTGCACTTCTGGAATTTCCTTTTAGTCTGGTGTTTTGACGTTTTTGAGGTAGTCCTGACTTGCTGCTGAACATATTTGCCTGACTAACGGAAAGCAAATCTGTTTTTTCTCTTCTATGTTCAGATCCTTGTTGGTTTCTAGAGAGTTTTATAGCTTGTCTTATTTGGAAATTTATGGCTATGTAATTAATCTCATCAGCCAGGCTATAGCAAGAGCACACAAATTATTGTGAAAAAGAATTGCATTCTGCCTTACTGCTCTGTTACTTCTAATGAGTATAGGATCCTCAGCAGACTCTTTAGATTCATGCACTGAGTAGGGAGAATCATACTTAATAAGGTTATGTCCCCTAATGTATGTGTTGGGGAATGTCGGTTTTATAGGTAATAATTAGCAGTTAGACATGGGCCAACAGCTGGCCTAGCTGAATGATTCCAAAATGGACATTATTCTGCTATAGTAGACTTCTCTGGTGTGGCTGCTATTTTCTCCACCTTTTGCAATTTCCAAGTCATCTTCAAAAGTAGCCTCAAATAGAGTACATTACAACATGCCTGTCATGAGTTGGTCAGGTTATCAGTAAATCTGTAAGGTATCAGTAAAATCATAAAAAATGTATTGATATGCCCTGGCAGGATACGATATAAAATTAGAAACATAAAGCACGTCACAAAATTCTAAAAGGAATTTTAAAAACCTAGTAATAATTATTGGCACCAAACCCAGTAACAGGTACAGCCATTCAAAGCCTTGCATTTTAGAGCTTTTTAAAAGAACTTCAAAATAGCTATTGCCAAGTCTTCAGAAGAACATCACAAAAAAAAAACATAGTCTAGGCTCCCACAATTATCACAGAATATATGTGAAAATTTAAGCATTCCCAACAAGGACAAGCACATAAAATAGTCTGATTCCACATGGAATCAATAGTCTGATTCCACAAGCACTCCAAACATTACCTACGGGACAAGTAATAAAGTCCTTAATTGGATGAAATCAGCATATTATATACACTGGTAACCAATTCAGCATCCATAATACCATTTATGTGGTTCTAATAGACTCACCAACCAACACATAGGCTGAACATTTTTGCATGAATTACAGTTTCTAAATATATTTTAAATAAAACCTATGTAAAGTACATCAAAGAAATCTTAAGTTGTGATGATGATGATGATGGCATGCATTCTTGCCACCAGGGTCTCTGTTGTAAGTAGGGATACCATATGACTTGCAGATCAAGCAATCACCATGAGTTGGAAAACACCCAAGTTACAAATCTACTCTTTTAGGAGAATCATATTCCATCCAGGGTATACCACCGCTATATGGGTTCTGAGTAAATTGCAACTGTTTTGCAAGGGTTGAATTTCAGCCTATTTCTCTGAATCTGTCTCCCTTTCTCCCTCTCTCTCTCAACTCTCTCCTCACATTCTCTAACATGTTTTCCTTTTGCTACAAAATTAGGAATACTTTTCTTAACATTTATAATTTTATTTTATTATATAAAATTCAAAGAAGAAAAGAAAATAGGAAATTAAGGGAGGGAAAAGGAATGGGGAAAGCGGGGTGTGAGATACAAGGGGCAGAGGTGGGTTCCTGCCTGTTCAGACCGGCTCTTTAGAACCGGTAGCGGGAATTTCCCCCCGCTCACTGAACCAGCAGCGATGGCCGGCTGGACACGCCCCCAAACCAGCTCTCTCAGCAGCGCCATAGGCACCGCCATCTTGTTTTTTGTTTTTTGCTTCTGCACATGCGCAGAAGCTGGGTTTTTAGCACTGCGCATGCGCGTGCGCCCACGCGGTGCGTGAAGAAGTGAACCGGCAGCGAGGTAAGTCAGAACCCACCCCTGACAAGGGGGAAGAGAAATAGAAAGAAAAGGGGGCATTGACTTCCAACTCTTCCTGGCATAGTACAAGATAAACATATCCCAACCTCAACTTTTTGCCTTTACACATTAATATATAACTAACCATTCCTATAACACCAAATCTTTCTAATCAACAAAATCAAGGTCAAAGTTTCATTTTTTTTTCTTCACAAGCACAAATTCCAGAAGTGATATCCAAATAAGAACATATTTTCCTCTTTAAATAGTCAATTTAACCATTCCTGCTTTATCTTCCTTGCTATGGAAATCATGTGTATTTTTATTTGCATCTAGTAATTTTTGTGAACTGTCACCATTTTTATTTACAAAATTTCTTGTATTATTTCAAATTCTTTGGCTTTACTGAAAAAAAAGGGGGGAACCTTCCCCCCCTTTTTCCCCTTAAAAACAAAAGAACACTTTTTTAAAATCAAAACTTTCTAATACATCTTTTTGTTTGACTTCTTAACATACAAGCTTTGAACTTCAGTATTTCATTTAGCTCCCTCCCTCCAAATTACCCTTATAGAATATATTTTTTCTTTTATAAACATCCTTTTTAACATACAGAGTTTTTCTTTAAACTGGTACATCATTTTCTTTAACTTTCTCTTAATACAGGTATTCTCAAATACATTTTCAATAGTTTTTACCTACTTTAAGAGTTACTCTTCAAAAAAAGTTTTTTCTAGTTTAATAGGAATTGTTTGGAACAGATATAATATTCTCAGTAAAATATTCATTTTAATTGTCGCTATTCTACCCATTAATGACATTTGTATCTTATTCCATTTTTCCAAGTTCAATTCAATTTGCTTTTTCAGTTTTTTATAGTTATCTTCTTTTATCGTTGTGCATCTTGCCATTAGGTATATGCCTAAATATTTAATCTTTTTTTGTTGTCTGAATGCCTAGTTTCTCTTCCAATTTTCTCTTTTGTTTTTCAGTCATATCTTTCACAATCATTTTAGTTTTTTCTTTATTCATTTTTAACCCTGCTACTTCTCCATATTGTTCTATTTGTGTTAAGATTTTGGGACCACTCTCCATTGGCTCTTCCATAATAAATATTATCTTCTCTTATTTTTCTATTTAATATTTCCAATGTTAAAATAAATAATAATGGAGATAACGGGCATCCCTGTCTAGTACCTTTTTCTATCTTAATTTTTTCCGTCAATTCACCATTTACCATCACTTTCGCTATTTGTTTATTATAAACTGTTTTTACCATATTCAAAAAATTTCCTCCAAAGTTCATCATTTCTAATTGCAAAGTCATAAATTTCCATGTAGCGTTATCAAAAGCCTTCTGTGCATCTACGAAGAGTAGTCCAAGTTGTTTTCCTGGATGGGCTTCGTAATATTCCAACGTATTTAAAACAATTCTCATGTTGTCCCTTATCTGCCTCTTAGGTAGAAAGCCATTTTGGTCTGTATGAATAAATTCACTCAATAGTCTCTTCAGCCGTCCTGCCATGATTGAAGCAAAAATCTTATAATCAACATTCAATAAAGAAATTGGTCTATAATTCCGTATTTGTTGTAGATCCAAATCTTCTTTGGGTATAAGAGTTATATATGCTTCTATCCATGAATCTGGGATTTTAGCCTTTAATAAAACTTCATTAAACATTTCTAGCATAGTTTCACTCATTATGTCTTGTAATGTTTTATAAAATTCTCCCTGTTGTCGCCATGATTGAAGCAAAAATCTTATAATCAACATTCAATAAAGAAATTGGTCTATAATTCCGTATTTGTTGTAGATCCAAATCTTCTTTGGGTATAAGAGTTATATATGCTTCTATCCATGAATCTGGGATTTTAGCCTTTAATAAAACTTCATTAAACATTTCTAGCATAGTTTCACTGATTATATCTTGTCGTGTTTTATAAAATTCTGCCGGTAGTCCATCCGGTCCTGGTGTTTTGCCATTCTTCTGTGCTTTAATTCCTTCTATTAACTCCATCATTGATATTCTTTCCTCTAAGTTCTTTTTAATATTGTCTGGAATCTTTGTTGTTCCTTAGCCTTATAGAAGAAGGTGTATTTCCTTTCTTCCACCAGTAGATGGCATCATCGCCTAAGATTTCAATGTAGCTTCCAATTTAAACAGCATTTCAAATTG
>QLTV01001016.1:215803-228166 GCA_003457575.1 Thermophis baileyi
TGCAGCCTCTTAGAAGTGCTCGGTCCGATTCGGATTTACTGGCTCTCCAGTGTCGCTCTAGACGTCTCTTGTGGCGTTTCATCACCCAGAGCTCATTGGTGAACCAGGGAGCTCTACGGGATCTACTGCCATGTAGAGGTCGCACAGGCGCAATCCGATCTAGAGCCCCAGAGGCCGCCCTGTTCCAGGCGGCTACTAGAGCCTCAGATGAATTGTGGACAAGGGATTCAGGTAATTCCCCAAGCTCCTTCTGGAACCCTTCCGGGTCCATCAGGCGTCTGGGGCGGAACCACCTAATCGGTTCCACCTCCCTGCGATGAGGGAGTGGTGCCATAAAGTCTAACTTCAGCAGGGAATGGTCTGACCATGACAAGGGATATGTCACTATACCCCGTAAATTCAGATCGTCTCTCCACTGCCCTGAGAGACATACCAGGTCGAGCGTGTGTCCCCCCCTATGGTTCGTACCCTGCACTACGTGGGTCAGGTCCATGGTTGTCATGGAAGCCATGAACTCCTGACCTGCTTCCGAGGATTCGCTGAGGGACGGCAGATTAAAGTCCCCCAGGACCATAAGTCTGGGGAACTCCACTGCCAACCCGGCTACTGCCTCCAGCAGGTCAGGCAGGGCTGTTTTGACGAAGCTGGGGGGTAGGTACGTCAACAACAAACCCACCTGCACCCCTAAGTCCAACTTCACAAGGAGAGACTCACACCCAACAATCTCAGGGGCAGGGATCCTGCGAGGACAAAGACTCTTATGGACTATGATAGCCACTCCCCCACACCTGTATGTATTTATGTATGGTTGCAGCTTCCTGTGGTCATGTGATTGCCATTTGTGACCTTCACAGCCAGGTCAATCGGGAAAGCTGGATTTGCTTGCCAACTACATGATTCACTTAACAACTACATCATTTGCTTAACAACCATAGTCCCAATGGTGCTTTTTCAAGAGACAACTGCACTTTTTTGTTTTTCTTTGAAGATGTTTTGCTTCTCATCCAAGAAGGTTCTGCAACTCAAGCTAAAGAAGCTTCTTGGATGAGAAGCAAAACATCTTCAAAGAAACATCAGAAAGTCCAGTTGCTTCTTGAAAGAGCACCTTGTTATGGGACAGCCATGACTTGGATGATTGAGAATCTCCATAAACACTTAAACAACTGTAGCAAAAAAAGGTTGTAACATTTGGATTCATTTAACAATCTTGCTTAGCAATGGAAATTCTGGTTCCAATTGGGGTTGTAACTCAAGGACTAACTTTATATGATTTCCTGAATGAACACATAGATTCCTATCCTGTTCTGTCCTGCCCTGTATTGATCCAGTTATCTTTGTAACTAAGCTGCTAGAAATTGTGATTTTACCCAGCATAGTTTATTTCCTGATTCCCATCTTCTTGCTTTCAGACTTATTTAAGATAAATCAATCACGGAATTGTGATTTCACAATATAGTCCTGTATTAACCTTTCACTGCAGATAATTTTTCCTTAAAGACTTGAAAGGTTTTGCTAACCAAATAGTATATCCACACAATGATTTGCATGATAACCTGATGTCAGATGAGATGCTTATTATAGTGCTTGCTACCAAGGCCATCAAATGACACTCTGCTTGTCAGAAATGACGTACAATTATCACATCATCTTATTTGGTTACTGAGATGAAAGCAGTGAATTCCATTTTCTCTTCCGATTTTGGCTATGTAATTAATGGGAGGAGCATTTCAACATTCCTCCTAAATGGTGACACAAGACGGAGACTGCAGATTAAAGATCCTAACACTATTGATTAATCATATAAAGATCTTCAACAACTGAAGCTAAAGTGAAGCTAGGCAGTGCAATGAGGACACAAATGAAACTTGCTTGATTCTTTAATAGAGAAATCAACAGCTATGGTGGATTTTTTAAATTAAAGAAATAATAAAGCAGGTTTCATTTGTTTCACTTCCACATTAGCTGTTAATTTGTCCACCAGCTATCAGGTAAAACATTTGTTGCTGAAAACCATATTGGTGAATCAGATGTTAGCAGTTTATAACCACTTCTTCTCCCAGACCAGGGGTCTGTAACCTGCGGCTCCGGAGCTGCATGCGGCTCTTTGGGCCCTCTGCTGTGGCTCCCTGTCAGGTGATCCCATCACTGACTGGCCCCGCCCCTCGCCCTCCCTTCCCCTCTCAGGCACTCCTTGCCTAGCCTGAGAAGGTAAGGGCAACAGCGGGGGATGGAGAAGCAACTGGGGCTGATTCTCCGACGCCTCATTCTTGCTGGATTTTCTTCCAGCCCTTGTTGGTGCTGGGCGTGCCTCGGTCGCTTGGGGAGATGCGCAACCTGCTCTCTGCCCCGAGACACTGGCCCGACCCAGCCGCGACTGACGCCGGCCTCACTATCATGAGGGCTGGTGGGGTGGGGTGGGAATGGGATCTGGGAGGAGGGGATGACAGAAAGGGGGACGGGCCCAAAGCACCCAGCTGTGACTTTAAAACATGCATGGGGAACTTTCGCCGCCTGGAGGATGTTTTTCAATTAAAGCCGTGTGTGTATGTGTGTATCTCTGTATCTGTCTCTGTGTCTCTTCTCTCTCGGAAACCCGGCGAGCTCTCCTTGGGGCTTTTTGCTACTCCTTTTCTTTCTTCTTGGCAATTTTTTGGAAATCTGGGCTGGCTGAGGAATGAGCTCAAGCCATGGTGGAGGCTTCCCTTCGGGCGACCCTCCTCCTCCCCCTTCTCCTCCTCTCATGGTCCCCTGGCTGGCTGTGGTGGGGCCGGGAGGGTGCATACAAGCAGGGAGACCCTCCTCAAGCAAGTGCCCGCCCACCCTGTGTGTGCCTTTTCTGCGCTTTCACCGAGCCCGGCCACTCGCTTGAGTAGGGTCTTCCTGCTCGTACACACCCTCCCAGCCTCACCACAGCCGGCAAGGGGGTCGTGAGATGAGAAGGAGGGGGAGGAGGAGGAGGGTTGCCAGAGCCTTAGTGCAGGAGCGAAGTGGCCCTGTAAATGCCTTCGTGCAACATTTGTGCTCAAGGCAGCCTTTGCCTTCTGCTGCTTGGGGCTGGAGCTCACGCCCGCCGCGCTCGGCTGAATTGCTGCTGGTGGGAAAGGGGGCATGGCAAGGCGATGGCTGGAGCCTTAATGCAGGAGCAAAGCGGCCCTATATTTGCCTTCAGGCCACATTTGGCTCAAGGCAGCCCTCGCCTCCCACCGCTTTGGGCTCGGAGCTGTAAGCCGCATCTTGTTGCTAGGGGCGAGGGGGACAGAGTCGCATTGTGGCTCCATGTCGTAATGGGCTCCAGGAGGAGGAGGAGACCCCATCTCCCCCATTGTGAAGCACGCTAAAGTTCACTGTGCTGCGCAAGGCACTGCAAGAGTGCCTCATGGCCTGCTGGATGCCTCATATCAGAATCAGGGAGGGGGGAGAGAGACATACAGAGAGAGACACACACACAGAGAGAGAAGAGAGATAGACACACACACACACAGAGAGAGAGAGAGAGAGAGAGAGAGAGAGAGAGAGACAGAGAGGGGGGAGATGAGACAGAGAGACACAGAGAGGCGGGGGCGAGACAGAGAGAGAGAGAGACACAGAGAGAGGGGAGAGAGAGACAGATACAGAGAGGGGGCAGGGGGGAGAGAGACAGAGAGAGATACACAGAGATACAGAGAGAGGGGAGAGAGAGAGAGAGAGAAAGAGATACAGAGAGAGAGAGAGAGAGAGAGAGAGAGAGAGAGAGAGAGAGAGAGAGAGAGAGAGAGAGAGAGAGAGAGAGACAGAGACAGAGAGNNNNCATTATTTTTAATTATATTGCACCCTATGATCAGTGGTGGGACCGTTGTTTTTTAACAACCAGTTGTCTGCTCTAATGACTGGCTGGGTAGGCGTGGCTAGGGGGTCATGTGACTGGGTGGGAGTGAGTGACGTCAAGTTGGCCACAGCCACCCAGGTTTTGTGGCTCCCGATGTTTTCTTTTCTGTGGGAAACAGGTCCAAATGGCTCTTTGAGTGTTTAAGGTTGTAGACCCTTTGCAAACAAAGGTAGCAAGTTAGCAATCTCTTTCTTTCCATATATACATACATTTCCATACAAGAATTTCATTAGTGTAAAACTAAAATATTTTCCAAAAAGGCATGTGCCAATAAACCAAATGGGTATATTAGTGATGTTGGGCAAAAACACTCCCCACAAAAAAAAAAAAAAAAAAAAAGGAAAAAAGGAAAAAAAAAACTTCCTCAGAATCATGAAAGTGGCTAGCTAATCCTCTATTGCTCCTAGTGAAAAAAGAAATTAATGTACGGTGTGAAAAACTCTGAGGTTTGATAACTTTTATAAAAGGCCTAAATATTCCCTATGCAATCGATATAATCATCCTTTCTTTATTATTCTCCTCCTATCTTCTGTGAGGTATGCCAAAATTATTGTAATCCAACAGTGTGGTGAAATTATGCTCTTCTGCTTGTTAGATATGAGGAAGAACTTTTTTAAATGTTTACAAAGCAATATTTTAATAGCTTAATTCTTGATTTTTTAATGTTTAGAAGATGAGCTACTATTGCTTTGTTCCTCTGCTTTGCTTTTAAAACCACCTTTGTGATCTATTATTGGGTCCATTATTTTTCTGGAGTGAAGAAGGAAAACTATTTAAGTGTCATTCGTAGTTCTTTATCTTTGACTTTTTAGCTAGGGTAATGAAAATCAGTAAAACAGTTTCTCTTCTACACTTTTACAGGCTATAACCTGCTTTATATAATTGTGATTCTGCAACATATTTAACCCTTGGCTTTGCCAATAAATGTGCTCTTTTTTCAGTTTTACAATTAGCATATGGAATATTTGAAGTAAATCAATCAATCATATATACCTGAAAATATATTATTGTGTTTTGAGAGGAATAGTCTCAAGCATGAAGTAATTCTGTATTTCTATTATGCTTAAAATATACATAAATAAGAAAAACATGCAAGGTAGTTTCTGACAACTGGCAATGAAATCTATTGAATATGAAGCCCAGCAAATGCCTAGACTGATTTATTCTGGGACCTGATCCTTAGAGTGGTAATGCTTTACAGTAGATCCATCAAGTGGTAATCTATATTGAAGTATGCTGGAAACATGTTGATACTTGTTTATATCTATTCACAGAAAGACATTATATAAAGTAATATTCTATATGATGCGTATGCATTTTACACCATCTATATAAAGGAAACCAATTCCATTTATTATTTTGTTTATTGTTGCTTCCAGAACTCGAAACTCAAAACTCAAATTATAGTGACTTTGTTTTTCCTCTGCTCCCTCACACCATGTTGAATTTCTGACTTCCTGTTATCTATAGCAAAATAATATAGTGATCCTGAGCTTTAGTTGTAGCTTTTCAGTAACAAATATTACTGAGCCGAGGTGGCGCAGTGGTTAGAGTGCAGCACTGCAGGCTACTTCAGCTGACTGCTAGCTGCAGTTCAGCGGTTCAAATCTCACCGGCTCAAGGTTGACTCAGCCTTCCATCCTTCTGAGGTGGGTAAAATGAGGACCCAGATTGTTGGGGGCAATATGCTAACTCTGTAAACCGCTTAGAGAGAGCTGTAAAGCACTATGAAGCGGTATATAAGTCTAACTGCTATTGCTACTGCTATCAATATAATAAGAGAACCTTTTGTTCCATCTTGAAAAAAATTACCTCCTAACTGTTTACTATAATGTTTCTTGGTATTTTTATGTTTACTTTATTGTTACTTCTTTTGTTTCTCACTGATTTCACATACTTATATTGATTTGCAGTCTACCTTCAGTCTTCTATTAACCTCCAGATCAAAAAAGTCCAACTGAGAGAGTTTTATCATGATGCCTAGATGCCTAGGAAAATAATAGCAGTATAAAATATAGCACATGCCTTTTCTGTCTAAATGAATAAAAATAACAGTTCTGTAGCACTCCCATCAGAATTTCAAATTATTTTTTCTTTGGGGAAAAAAAGATAAATAAAAAAAATAAATATCCTTAAAACAACAACAACAGAATGATGGGGAAAAAATAAAATTAAAAATTAAAAAAACTATGCTATCATCCTACACACAGTTTTTGCTGCTTTCTTTATGAAGATAATACAATTAAATTTAGGAAAATATCTTGACTCAGAACCACTGAAGGAAGGATATTTCTGAAATAAATTAATATAATATATAACATCAGAAAAGAACTTTCAATGGTGTGACTTTGAAGGAAACATTGGCATGAGAAAAGAGATATTTGTCTCCCTTGGATGACTCCCCAGATTCCTTCTGAGATGTCAGCCCCGGGGAGGATGAGCTCATTCCTGGCATGTCAGGAATGATGATGGCTCTGAACAGCCATTCAAAAGAGATTTGGAGGAGGCTTCAACTGGGAAAAGCAGGCAGTGGCAGACGGCCAGTGAAGAGGAGGAGGAACTGCCTTCTGCACATGATCTGAGAACATGTAGGGCAGAGAAAAGACAGAAGCAGCAAAGGTCAGCCAGACTACTGGAGAGGAGAAAGCCCCACTCGTTTTGATGGACTGCACCAGAAGCTGGCTATTTATCACAGCAGGCAGAAGGAGGCATTGCTGGGAATGTTGTTGTTTTCTAGCTGTGCATTCTTGGTCGTTGTGTTTCCTGCTTCACTCTGGATTGACACCATGTTTGGAATTGACTCGTGCCTTGGAGACTTTGGACTTTTCTTGCCTCATGTGCTCTGTTGTGTGTGGATTTAAGTTTGTCTGGGGGAGTTATTTTGTTTGAGCAACTTTCAATTGCTTTGTGGACTGTTGGGCTTGTGGCTGGACTTAATTGGGACAATTCTGAGTTTTGGTGAAGGGAATTGCTGGGTAATATTAATAAACTCACTAAACCACAGTTAAGTGTGTCTGTGAGTGAGCAGGGCAGCACCAGCGGTGGGTTGCTCCAGGTTCGGACCGGTTCTTAGAACCGGTAGCGGCGATGGCAGGAGGCTCCGCCCACCCACCCGGGACACTCCACCCACCTGCCCGGGACGCTTGCGCATGCGCAGAAGCGTCACACATGTGAGTGCACGCGCAAGTGGTAATGGGTTTTAGAACCCACTACTGCTCTAGGCGCGAGAGAGAGAGAGAGAGAGAGAGAGAGCGAGAGAGACAGAGAGCGAGAGAGAGAGAGAGAGAGAACCAGTAGTAAAGGGTTTTAGAACCCACTACTGGGCAGCACATATTGTAAGGAATGTAGGTTTGTATCTCTCTCTCTCTCTCTCTCTCTCTCTCTCTCTCTCTCTCTCTCTCTCTCTCTCTATCTCTTTTCCTCTCTTTTTTCTTTTTTTCTTTCTCTCTTTCTCTCTCTCTTTCTATCTCTCTATCTTTCTTTTTACTCTCTCTCTCTCTCTCTCTCTCTCCATACATTATAAGAAGATACAGATGCAGCTAAGAGTCATAATATTGTGAATGATCACTTTTGTCCTTGCAAAGTTTGGACATACTATCTAAATTTCATTGGAGTTTGCATTTACTTACAGTTCTTCCCTTAAAGTTTCTTTTTGAAAAATAAAATAGGCATAAAAAAATAATCCTGATCATGATACAGCATAAATAATAAAGAATGGACATATTCAGGAATGACTATATATGTCAGTTAGGTTTTGAAATTATCCACTCATGCAAAGATAGTAAATGTCACCAAGAATTATTCATTCACTTGTGGTGACAGAATAAGGTTAGTCATTTGACTTAAGTGTGTTCTTGATAAACAGTACAAAAGGTCAACATAATATGCATCAAGAGCAAATTGAAACAGTAAAACACAAATATATCGAAAAGCAAGTTGTCTATAGAAATATAAGAAATCCTACACATTATCTGCAACAAATTCACAGAGACTAGAATACTAGAGCAGGATGATAATTTTAAGTTCTGCAAATCAGTGCAGAATAAAATATTAAAGAGATAAGAGATAACATGTTCTGATAAATATCCAGTTAATATTACAAATATTTTGGAATTATATTAAGTTGTGAAAGGTATAAAGATGAAAAAGAGCATCCTTTTTAATGTGCTACTCTTGAAACTTTTCAAGAAATACAAGTAAGCAAGTATAAATAAAATTTCATAAAATGTAAAACAACTTTTGTCAATCTATTGTCCTCAAGTGTTCTTATTTCTAGTATTTCTAATATTTCAGCAAGAATGCATTTGACTGGGAATTCTGAAACTAGCAAAAAGATAATAGCCATTTAGAGAAGACTAGCATAAAATGCAATAAATAAAACTGTGGACCTAGAGACATTTCCTTAGAAGTACAGTAAATAATCCCACTGAAGTCAGTGATTGAGTAAGTTTGAAATGTAAAATATATACATTCCTCAATATATTTTTTTAAATTTTAACTTAGTCAGCAGACCAATTTACTTATCTTCTTATTTCTTTATGAAATTTGTAGTCCAGCACAATCTCAAAGGACTCTGCAATAATGCGAAATCAATATTTCAGGCTCAATATAGAAAGGAAGAGATCGACTTTAACTCTTATGCACCCGGTGACCACTCAGTCAGTTTACATAATCATTACATACAACAATCATTATCAACCTTGGTCTCACTCACACTAAAGCTATTTAATTATTCTCCTGCTCTTATGCCATCTCATTTTTGTGAGGTTATCCCATGATGAAAGTCACTTCTCTTCTTTTTTGATACAATAGTATTTTTTCTAACAACTCTCTCAACTCAAAATATTAAATGTGTTGATTCCATTTAAGACTCATAGTAGTTCTTTCCTTATCTCTTACGCTTCTCAGACAAGAAAAAAAGATGTGAGGGTTCCCAAAAGAATGTCAAGCACTTCCAAAACATCTTCTTACTGATTTTCTTTGCTGCATGCCATTGGATCACAATTCTACTTACAAGATGCCAGAATCTTGTACCAAATTAGTGCAGTGCAGTATAGATTGGGGGATGGGTGGGGACTAATGACAAGTCTGAACTGCACTGCAAACTATTAATGGCAGTAAGACTTTTTGATTGTGGGACCTCTTGGCCAGCCTTCTCAAGCAGCATACAGATGTGGCACCATCACACAAGGTATCTCTCCCTTTTCTAAAATGGCTGCCTTTTGCCTCTTGTCTAATCCACTTTGAAAGGATGTTAGGGGATGCACAAAAATGAAAATAACTAACATAAGAAGGGTTTTATTTTCAAAAAAATATCCCTTTTGAAATGATGTAATGGGCAACTTGTTGAAGCAAATGCAACAAAATCAAGAAGCAATTAAAAGGAAATGATGTATCAAAATGGATAAATTTCAGTAAACAAGCTAGCTCTCGTACAAGATAGCTGTTCTTTTCAGCAGAGTGAATTTAAAACATAATGGGCAAAAAGGCAGTTTCTGGCTTGTCAAATTCCAACAAGTTAAGAGCATTTTTTCCACTTGATTAAGTAACTGTGGGAAACCAATATACACTGATTAACTTTCATATTTCTTCTGAGGAAAAAGTCTGCATAAAGGAAAACAAAACCACGTGGGTAGAATTAATTTGAATATAGTTTATGGATAAGGACAAAATCTCTCAGATTTAATATCTAGAATGCTGTGAGTATTTAAAAAGCAGAATAGTTGTTAAGCTTATTGCCATAGGACTTTTTATCATCAGAGAAGTTGATTAATGCCCCAGGAAGTCCACTGAAAGATTACTTTGGTTTTGAATTACATTTTGGTCAAAAAAGAAAATGAAGACAAAGTTTGATTTAACACATTTATGAAGTACACCAGTAGCTTTTATACGACATGCATGTATAGCATTCACATGTGATTTCAAAGGTCAAGAGTTTGTTATATAAATTTGCATATGGTTTATCTACAAGAGGGCTGAGTAACACAAAGCTCATGAAAGACCTGGGCATTTTACAGCCCTTGGACCATATTGGGCCCTTGTATTTATTTATTTATTTTTATTTATTTATTTATTAGTTTGTCAAACATGTACAAGATAGCAGGTATGAATATGAACATGGACATGAACGAAGGAAATGAATATAAATAAATGGGGCCAGTAGGACAGGGATGGTAGGCACGCTGGTACGCTTATGCACACCCCCTTTACGGACCTCTTAGGAATGGGGTGAGGTCCACTGTAGGCAATTTAAGGTTGAAGCTGTGAGTGTTTGAGGATGTAACAACGGAGTCGGGTAGAACATTCCAGGCGTTGACCATTCTGTTGCTGAAGTCGTATTTTCTGCAATCGAGTTTGGAGCTGTTTACCTTGAGTTTGTATCTATTGTGTGCTCGTGTATTATTGAGGTTGAAGCTGAAGAAGTCGTTGACAGGTAAGACGTTGTAGCGGACAAATTTGTGTACTATGCTTAGATCTGACCGCAGGAGGTGCAGTTCAAGATTGTCCAAGCCCAAAATTTCAAGCCTGGTGGCATAAGGGATTCTATTGTGAGCAGAGGAGTGGAGTACTCTTTGGCTGTCTTTGGCTACCTTTGGCTGTCCATATCCAACCCATGTGAACTCAATTACAAAAAAAGTTAGAAAAAAATATAAATAAACATGCCACAGAGGGCAAGAGAAGAAGCCAGGGGTTCTCCTTTCTGTTGGCTGGCAAGAGAAAGATCTTTTCTGCACTTATAGCAATAGAGCACAGCTGGGCTGAGAACAGGTAAGGCGAGGGTCCGCACTCCCTCCTCATTCAAAATGTAGTGCCAGCAGAATTAAGTTCAGTCTGTTGGTTCAGCCCTCAGTTTCCAGTTTCTCATGTGACCTCTTAGAAAATTAATTGGTTAATTGGTTCATGAACTGCCTATTGCTTCTAAGCTCCATGTTTCGTTTTCCTTAATTTTTAATATTAAGCCAATAAATCTAGTAAAATCTGCCATTTCAATTGCTCAAATAAGAGTAGTGCACCTTTTATAGAAAGTGAAATATGATTATGCTCCATAAAGTTATAAGAATAAAAAATGTTGAACATTCTTAAAAACGGAAGAAGAAAATACCATCATCATTAGTGTTATCCATTCTGGAAGTGACATCACATCCTTTTATGGCTTTAATACACCAATAGATTACTCTGCTTGAAATAAGTGGTTGTTATTTTTGTATCTATAAACCAACCATACCATATAACTCACAAGTTTTTGTATCATAATATTTCTAAAATTCACATGTTCTCTTCCTTGAATACAAAGAATTAATCTGATAGTAATGGAAGGGTGTTGTTGTTTCTCCCCACACACACATGTTTTTGTCCTGTGACAAAAAAAACTAACAACAACTTGATTTGTTGCTGTAAAATGGAGTATTGAGATTTTGCCCCCTCACTTCACCACACATTCTGGAGAGTAATTGGTGTTGTTTTTCCACTTGTAGGGAACACTTGCTGGGAGCAGAAAGGAAGCTGGGAAAATCTACTAACCTGTGCTCTGAAACTTAAATCTGTAAGAACAACAATATTTTTCAATTTGCTAAAGCTTATGTCTATAGATCTATTTTTTCTACTTTCTTGGTGTGTAAAGGGTTAATTGACTGGAATTTCTTGATTTCACAAGGACTTCATGCAAGTTGTTTGCTAGTATCTGCACTCATTTTCATGCACAGAATTATCATCAAGGCTATTTTCAAGGAGAATAGATTTACTTCCAAATTTCCTTCCTAATAATGGTCATACTGTGCAATTCTTAAACACTTTAATAGTTTTTGTATTATAATTAAGGAGAAGGTGCCTCCCAATCTAAATTAATTTTAGTGGAACAATAGCATGATTTAATATAAGTAAATTTCTGTATCTTGAATTTGAACAAAGACTTATATATACATTGTTCTAGACTCCTAGTTTAAAGTCAGCTCAAAGACTTTATCATTGCTATACAAAACAATTATCTTTGTGCATTAATATGCTTCATTTCAATTTGTAGCAATGGACTTGGGATTTGCAATGCACATGATGTACTATCTATAAACCACAAACCTAGGAAGGACACAATGGCAAACTACTTCTGGAAAACCTTGCCAAGAAAACTGTAGGAACTACTCCAGTCACTAATAATAATAATAATAATAATAATAATAATAATAATAATAACAACAACAACAACAATGCAGTCTCTGTCTTTATAAAAACTATTTGGTCCATCCCCAAGGAATCTGAATGTTTTACCTAAGAATAGAAACAGTTTTGAGCTTTGAAGTAGATTTGAAATTTATATAATGGGGATCTACAGTTGCTTGCTTGTTTCCTGTAGGCCAACTGACTGATGGAGCTAGTTCTGAAGCTGACAAAACCCATATTACATGCTTATAGAATATTTCAGTATTCATAAATGATTTAGCCAATGTATTTATGGCTTGATCAGCAGCCATTTTTTAATCTCTTTATTAATTCTGATTTTCATT
>QLTV01001019.1:3504-26178 GCA_003457575.1 Thermophis baileyi
AGAGAGAGAGAGAGAGAGAGAGAGAGAGAGATCAAGGAAGGAAGGGAGGGAGGGAGGGAGGGAGGAGAAAGCTGCTCCTCTTTCTTCCTACTGGCCACTTTTGGTGGACTGAAGGGCTGTATTTTCAGGGACACACACACATACACAGCACAATCAGTCTGTCAGTCCCTCCTGTCCCTGCTATGGTTGCTGGTACAGCACATAGAAGCCCCATTATTCACTTTGCCAAGTGGTCCTTTTCTCTTCTTCCCCGGCAGGAGGAGGCTTTTGGAGGGCTTTCTCTGGTGGGTGCTGCTGGCACAAGGTTGCCCAGGCCACAGATGAAGCTACATTCTCCCAGCACTAAACCATGAAGACTCTGCTAACTTTTTACGTCCTCAACAACGAACTTTGTTCCAACACTCTTGGCCTCTCTTTGTGAGAGAGGCACCCCATTGTTGGTGCTTTGATTCCTCGTGTGCAGCTGACTTTTTCCTTTCCTGGCCTTTGGCATTTTGCTGCAGTGCCTTGCAAAGGTCATTGTGATGATTGAACAATTTGCAAATGATCAAGTTCCATGCAAATTAGGGCAGATTTTCCCCCCCCTTTCCTAAATTGAGCATAGAACAGGAATCCTTTGTGGGAAAACCAGAGAGGATCCGGCTGTCACAGGAGAATGTCTGGTTTACTTGACGATGCAAAGAGCTTAGGATCTGGAGGATGTTATCAGGCAACGGGAGGTTTGCATTCCCTGTGCATACATCATCAGTTTTTAATGTGACAAACAGGCCATGACTTTGGGCATAGATATAATCCCAGCTGCTACGTTGCACCAACTGGTGAGATGTCGGTCCGTCAAATCTGTCAAATGCCGGGGAAATCAGGAGATTCAGGCAGTTCAAATGAGTATAAAGATTTATTGCAAGTTTAAGCTCTCTACAAGAATCTGACCAACTAACGGGCAAAGCAAATTGGCGGGAGACAAGGATAAAAGAAATTCAAGATGGACTGGACTTATCGCGTTTCCCCAAAAACAAGACCCTGTCTTATATTTTTTTGCCACAAAAAAGGCACCAGGTCTTAATATTTGGGGGGGGGGATGTCATCCACTGACTCAGCTCACTTGTGCACCTCCCCCCCCCCGGCCTCCTTTTCGCTGTCAGAGACCTTCAGGAACTTCTTTGGCTTTAGATAGTTGCAGCCATGCCTCACACAGTCAGCCCATTTCTTCTGCAGCCAGCAAGGCTTTCCTGAAGGCCTCTCTGTTATCGGCTAGAGAGGCCTTCAGGAAAGCTGGCTGCAGAAGAAATGGGCTGAGGTGTTCCAGGTGTCAGGTTTCCAAGTGATGAAACCCTGGGCTGCAACTATCTGAAGGTAAGTAGTAGGGCAGCTCCACTCCCCCCAATCCCCACCCTAGTTTAATTTTTATCCATGCACTCTGGAGTGGGTGCAGTCTTAATTAGGGTTTATTTTGGGGGGTAGGGCTTATATTGGGCGCACGTGTAAAAATCAAGCTAGGACTTACTTTCTGAGTAGGTCATATTTTCGGGGAAACATGGTAGATCTCTTGTGGGCATGCAGGGACTCATGCAGTGGTGGGTTTCAAAAATTTTTACTACCTGTTCTGTGGGCGTGGTGTGACTTGGTGGGCGTGGTGTGGCTTGGTGGGCGTGGCAGGGGAAGGATACTGCAAAACCTCCATTTCCTCCCGATCAGCTGGGACTCGGGAGCCAGAGAATAGATGGGGGCGAGGCCAGTCAGAGGTGATATTTACCGGTTCTCCGAACTACTCAAAATTTCCGCTACTGGTTCTCCAGAACTGGTCAGAACCTGCTGAAACCCACCTCTGGACTCATGACTGATGACGCATTAGACCCCTCCCTCGGGCTCAGCCTGGTCAACTCCTCCAAAATCCTCTTGGTGATTCTGTGGGCCAGGTCTCTCCACATCTTCCGATCTTGCACTGCTTCTTTGAGTTTTTCTATGCTCTGGCTGGTGTCCGCTTTGATGGTATCCAGCCTCTGTATTCTTCGGTGGCCTGGTTTCCTTTAACCGCCATCTCTTCCAAACATAATTTGTCAGCTGCCACCTCATGCTTGCGTTTCACTAGCACTCGGTGCCAGTCTGACATGAACTCTAGCGAGGGGGACTGGTTGGGAGGGGGGATAGGTTTCAAGGGAAACAAAAAGTATCTCCCTGAGACGTGGCTTCAAGGTCAACCGGCTGGGAATGGAACACAGCTGCACACCAACCTACACTTGAAGTGACCATTCTCAAAACATCTTCTTTAAATCTGATTGGACATGAGGGGAGGCACCTAAGAGAAGGGAAAGTTAGACTTGGGGGTTTTGGCATATGATTTTCAGTTCCGGCTTTGCATTACTGTAATTCACTTGACTTCTAGTAAACTATACCTTTCTCAACAAATGGAGGCAAGGATCATTTTTTACTTAGAGATTCAAGCTGAGGCAGGTCTGACATAATTGCTTTTTCCAGTGAATTCCCCCTCATGACATAGCCAAAGTGATCCTATCTCACTTGTACATTATTAAAAGTTGGGATCTTTACATAAGACGCAGTAACCCTAGAATATTTGTCGCTCAGGATTAAACTGTGGGCGTTCCTGGTGTTCTCTAAGCTTGGTTGTTTTCTTGCAGACTTTTCATTGCCAAACTAGGTTACATCATCAGTGCTAATAGATGCAGTCAATGCCTTGCTGCCAGTTAACAGAACTTTAAGAGTTGGAAGGGACCTTGTAGGTCATCTAGTCCAACCCCCCGCCCAAGCAGGAGACCTACACTATTTCTGACAAATGGCAGTCCAATCTCTCCTTGAAAGCCTCCGGTGATGAAGCTCCCACAACTTCCAAAGGCAACTTCTGTTCCATTGGTTGTTCTGTCAGAAAATTTCTCCTTACTTCTAGGTTGAATCTCTCCTTGATCAGTTTCCATCCATTGTTTCTTGTCTGGCCTTAGGGTGCCTTGGAAAATAGCTTGTCCCCCTCCTCTCTGTGGCAGCCCCTCAAATATTGGAAGACTGCTATCATGTCTCCCCTGGTCCTTCTTTTCACGTACTTGCAACCGTTCATCGTAGGTTTTAGCCTCCAGTCCCCTCATCATCTTGGTTGCTCTTCTCTGCATTTTTTCTAGAGTCTCAACATCTTTTTTATAGTGTGGTGACCAAAAGTGGATGCAGTATTCTAGGTGAGGTCTTACTAAGGCTTTATAGAGTGGTATTAGTACCTCATTTGATCTTGATTGTATCCCTCTGTTAATGCAATTTAGGATTGCATTGGCTTTTTTGGCTGCTGCCGCATACTGTTGGCTCGTATTTAATTGGTTGTCCACAAAGACTCCAAGATCCCTCTCACAGTTATGGTTTAAAAAAATAGGCACATGGATGGCCATGGTGCTGCAATGGAAGCTCTGCATTTTTATTAGCACATCATCTAAAAACAAGGAGTTTCTATTATATTATTGTGGTTGTCGTGTTGATTTTTTTTGACCTTGCAGAAACCTCCATGACTTTATCCATGTTTACTTTGCCATTGTCATTTTTCTGTCCTATATTATTTTTGCATGTTTCCCCCTTAATGTTCATTTTTAAAAAATGTTTTAGTTATTGCAAGCCACCCAGAGTTGGTGGGAGTTATATAAATTAATAAATTAATATAAATTAATAAATATAAATTATTTAATTATTTAATAAATATAAATTAATAAATTATTATTATTTTCACACACTGGGTGAGGGGAGTGTGTTTCTCAACCGAAAGTACCCCTTCTGAACCAAAAATCAAAATAATCCTTGGGACTAGAAACAGAGAATAAGGACTAATGACAAAATGAGAGATAAGAAGTATTGTATGTAAAATATTATAAGTAATCCGTGTGAAGAAACAAAGATAGAAATGATAGAAATGAGATAATAGGTCAAGAAATATAAATATAATCAGAGAAGTTTAAAAGGGGGAAATGTAAATAATAAGAGTATTACCGTGACGAAACTGCTGTAAAAAGTGAATATATGTTTGTGTGTTGATGTGTGTCAATGTATGTAATGTTTTGTGGTTTTAAAAATAAAATTTAATAAAAAATAATAATAATCCTTGGGATCCTTAGGGCAGAGCACTGATGATGTTACCTAGTCGGGTAATGAAACGTCTGCAAGAAACCAACCAAGCTCAGAGAACACCAAGGACCCCACATTTCAACCCTGAGCTGCAAATATTCTATCAAAATAAGTCTGGTAGCATTATTATTTTTTTAGACCAACACATTTGATCAAAAAGCGAATCCCAAAACCAGATTTCCTTCTGGTTTTTGGCTACCACGCACTAACACAGCTACCCTCTCAAACCAGAAATAACACAAACGAACAAGTTTGATCCTCTACTACTTTATGTATACATGCTGCCACCTTCTGGTATTATACAGAAAAAGAAGAAATTACCTCCCAAATAAATTCATTTTATATTAGCAGCAAGTGGGGGGGGGGGAATCCCTTTGCTGCCGAACTGACCCATTTCAGGGAAGTCGGAAAGCAAGAAAAAACAAACCAACAACCATATATTTAAAAAAGGTAAAACAGGACTTCGTGAAATGGTAAGAAAAGAACTTCTTATGTCTGTGCTTGGCATTCGCAATTCTAACCCAGCGGCTGCAACTACAGGAAGCAGAAAATGCAAATTTTTTTAACCTGGTGTGGAAAAAAAAAAGTTTAGCTGAGCCAGCTGCAATTTCTTCTTTTTTCACATTTGCAGGAGAGGATGAGAAAGGGGAATTTAGCGGTGGTGCTTTCCAGAAGGAGGTGGAGACGGAGACACAGGAATTACCATAAACGTGTCCAGGTAGCCCTCGACTCAGGAACACAATCGAGCCCCAAATTTCCATTGCTAAACAAAGCAGTTGTAAAGTCCACTTTACGACCTTGGGTTGCCACGGTTGTTAAGTGAATCAGGAGGTCGTTAAGTCCATCTGGCTTCCCTCCATTGATTCTGCTTTTCAGAACCTCCCTAGGGAAGGTTGCAAATGACGATTCCAGGACCTTAGGATGTTGCAACCATTACAAATGCCTGCAGGTTGCCAAGCCTCCAAATTTTGATCACGTGACTCTGGGGATGCTGCAATAGTCATAAATATGAGAACTGGTCATAAGTCACTTTTTTTTCAGTGCCGTTGCAACTTTGAACAGTCACTAAACAAATGGCTGTAACTCGAAGACTCTCTGTATAAGATTTATGTAATGAACAGTTTGCCCCCAATTCTTCAAAATGAGTGGGTAGAAAGTATAAGTTGCTGCTAAACTCTAGTTTTCATTCTAATTTGTGGCCCTGAAACTTTTGGTTGGGCTTCATTGACGAGAAAAAGAATTGCAAACAGTGAGTTTTATGTAGAGTAAGGAACCTTCCACGTGGCCTTGGTGAACCTGAAGGCCAGACAAGGAAGGATGGATGGAAACTGATCGAGATTCAACCTAGAAATGAGAAATTTTTTGACAGTGAGAACAATCAACCAGTGGAACAGAAGTTGCCTTCAGAAGTTGTGGGAGCTTCATCATTGGAAGCTTTCAAGAAGAGACTGGACTGCTACCTGTCAGAAATGGTGTAGGGTCTCCTGCTTGGGCGGGGGGGGGGGTTGGACTAGATGACCTACAAGGTCTCTTCCAACTCTGTTACTCTGTGAACCTTATAGGTACTCCTCAGTTAGCAGCTCTATTCTGATTGAATTAAGGTTGTAAGTCAAGGACTACATGTGCTTCCCATATATGCCATAGATGTGAAGCATTGGCACTGGAATTAGCGGTGTTCTTCTGCCTGAGAAGCTGTTCCATTTATAACCGTGGATCTTCTGCTAGTCATTAATAAGATTGGAAGGAATGAGCAACAGACCTTGTTCCTCTGTGGAGGGATGCACAGATCTGTGCAGAATCATGCAAAGGCGTCAGCCCTCTCATTTCTTCATCTTTCTTTGACTTGATCATACCTGCCCACATTTTCCAAGTAGGGGTCTCTATACAGGTAGTCCTAAACCATTCATTTAGGGACCGTTCAAAGTTACAACGGCACTGAAAAAAGTGACTTACGGCCGTTTTTCACATGACTGTTGCAGCATCCCCATGGTCACGTGATCAAAATTCGGATGCTTGGCAACCAATGTTCCCTCTGACATTGAAAATCGCTGCGCGGCAGTTGGAAACTGCCGCACGGCGATTTCCTGTCAGGTGCGCGGCCACGCAGCAATGTTCCCCTCTGACATTAAAAATCGCTGTGTGGCAGTTAGAAACTGCCATGCGGCGATTCCGTCACATGCGCGGCCGCGCAGCTGCGCAGCCGCGCAGCTTAGAGGGAACATTGTTGGCAACTGGTTCATATTTATCACAGTTGCAGTGTCCCAGGGTCATGTGATCATCTTTTGCGACCTTGACAAGCCACGTCAATGGGGAAGCCAGATTCACTTAACAACTGTGTTATTAAGAATTACAGTGATTCACTTAATAACTGTGGCAAGAAGTTCACAAAATGGGACAAAACTCACTTAAGAACAGAATAACAGAGTTAGAAGGAACCTTGGAGGTCTTCTAGTCCAACCCCCTGCACAAGTAGGGGACCCTATACCATTCTGGACAAATGGCTGCCCAATCTCTTCTTAAAAACTTCCAGTGTTAGAGCACCCACAATTTCTGGAGGCAACTCATTCCACTGGTTAATTGTCCTCACTATCAAGAAATTTCTCCTTAGTTCTAGGTTGGTTCTTTCCTTGATTCGCTTCCATCCAATGAACTGTCTCGCTTAGCAACAGAAATTTTGGGTCAACCGTGGTTGTAAATCGAGGACCGAAAAATACGTTCTCCTGCATTTGCTTCTACTAGTTTTTATTCCATTCCAGGCCACAAGATTTGCTTTCACATTTTATTTCAAAGAAGAATCTGAGAGGCCTTTCCCGTGGTCAGCAGATTGTGCTCGTTTTGATGATCAAAGGGAAGCGTGGACTGTCTCCATTGCAGCCTTATCTTCGCTGCAGTCTGCAGCCAGGCTGGCTCCTCACTCTCTTGTTCAATCCCAGGAAAGGATGTCATGAGAAAAACCCCACTGGCTGGCTTGTCCCAGTAGAAAGGGCAGCCCGCCAAGGGAGGTGTCAGAGTGATGGAAAGATGAATCAGTGAATGAATCAGCCACATGGGCCGCGGCCAGCGGTGGGTTGCTCCTGGTTCGGCCCGGTTCGGCGAACCGGTAGCGGTGGAGGGAGGCTCCGCCCACCCGCCCGGGACGCTTCTGCGCATGCGCAGAAGTGTCGCGAGCGTGAGTGCGAACCGGTAGCGACGGGATTTAGAACCCACTACTGGCCGCGGCCCATCCTTTGCCGCTTCCCACAACGGAGTCAGTTCAAAGCAACCAAGAGAAATCCTCAAACATTCTGGGAATAAGACAGCAATTACAGACACCTCTTTCTAAAGGGAAGAAAAATTCAACCCAAGCAACTTTTCAACACCGCATTAATTTAACCCAGAGATGCCATAGACCAGGGGTGTCAAACTCAAGGCCTGGGGGCTGGATCTGGCCCGCGGGACCACCCTGGAAACCGGAAGGACCGGCCCGCAGTGCCTCTGCCAGAGAAAACAGAGCTCGGGAGGCCGCGGGCGGCACTCCCGAGCTCTGTTTTCACTGGCAGAGGGTTGCAGGAAGCCGTCACAGCCGAAAACAGAGCTCGGGAGCCCGTTTTCACTGGCGGAATGCTCGGGGCCACGACAGGCGCCTCCGACACGAGTGACGTCCACCCTGGCCATGCCTATCCCGGCCCCCCAAGATCAAACATAATCCTGATGCAGCCCTCAATGAAATCAAATTTGACATCCCTGCCATAGACCAAAACTAGGACCTCCTCCATACAGCCAAAATGGGGGCATCAATGGCTTATCTTCACCACAAACGTGCGCTTTGTGTTCATATCAGGTGTATCATGGGTTAGTGTCTTTTCCAAGTGTTGGCTATCGTCACAACTTCTTATGTTATGGTTTCAATAAAATAACATGGCAAAAATGGCTGAAATTTGGCAATATTAGCACTGATATTGTGCCTATTCTACCCTCTTTGGAAAGGTTTTGGTCATTCTTATTATTTGTTTTAAAAGGCAAATTTTTACAGTTTAATTTTGGGTCCTCTAAGGCTGGGGGTTCCAACCATAGCACCTTTTAAGACTTGTGGACTTCAACTCCCAGAATTCTTCAGTTAAGACATGCTGGCTGAGGAATTTTGGGAGTTGAAGTCCACAAGGTTAGAGACCCCTGTTCTAAGAGAAATGGGCCACTAATGCTATTTTAGCCAGTCTCTTTTGAGATTTGATTCTGAAAAGATGTTTCCAGAGATTGCAGGAAGACAAACCTAGAACCTGACTGCAACTTTAAAGCAGCTACATCAATGCAGCTGCTTTAAAGAGTTGTTGGCAGGTTCTAGATTCATGTTCCTGCACTTTTCCAAATTATTTCTTCAACAACCGTGTGCTTTACATCTCCTTTCCTAAGGCACTTCAGATCTGGAATACAAATAAATCATTTGAGGTAGCTGTGCGTTGCATGCAAGATACAGGAACTTTTGTAAAGCTGGACAGCAAAAACAACACAAGAAAAGCCCAGTTCAAGACACAGTTGTTCCTAGACAGTCGCTGGACGTGCACAAAACACTGTGTTGTATGTTAACTGCATCCAGATTCTAATTTTGCAGGGTTGGTTAACTTCTGGCAGATTATTGGCCTGTGAGTACAGATTTCATCCCAAATCCATGGTGTGTGATGAAATCAGTGTCATCCAGTGCCTGAAGATACTGTGTGTAGTAAACATCTGCCTATTATGATACCTAATTAAAAAATAATTGAAAGGAGGAGTGGCAATTTGCACCCTTGCTTAAATATATCTAAAAAGCTCTATGAACTGGTGAAAGCAACGGGAAACTAGAGCTGTCATCCAGAGTTGGCCTCATCAGTCGTCCCCACCACAAATCTTGAGCAAGGTGCGTTGATAATCCCCAGAAGTATCTGACTGTAATAAAAAGAGGAAGAGTAACATTATTTTCAAGTAGCTTACAGCCCTTCCACAATTACACAAACAAGCCTCATTTTCCTTGCCTCTGAGATGGAGATTTATTGCAGACTTCTAAAAGCACTCCGATTTTATTTTAGTAGTTTTAGGTTGCTTGTTTCACACACACACCCACCCCTCTGGTTATTTAAAATTTGATTTCCCATTTGGAACAAGCACCGATCCATGGAGCACCTGTCCAATTTCAATGATATTTTCAAACCTACCGAGGTTTGAACCTTTTTTAATAAGAATACCAGTCACGGGGGTGAAAACAGAAGCTGTCTGAAATTACATCGGTGGCTAGCCCAAGTCAATGTTTCAGAAGTGCTCATAAACGTTTGTGTGCTTTCTCTGTCCCTACTGACACCAACTTTGGGGTTGTCTGTCTTACGCAACTCACAGCGTTGCAGAAACGCTATCACAAAATCCTTCTGTGTAACAGGAATCCTGAAATCTGTAGCAGTTTGTTTTATAATTCTCAGAACATTCACTCATGCAGTGAAGGGAGAAAGAGAGAGAGAGAGAGAGAGAGAGAGAGAGAGAGAGAGAGAGAGAGAGAGAGAGAGAGAGAGAGACGGAGAGAGAATTTATCATTTGTCAACCGATCTCACAAAATCTCTCCATGCAGAACTCAGAAAATCTTTTTTCATTTAGAGCAGTGGTTCTCAACCTTCCTAATGCCGCGACCCCCTCCCCGCCGCCGCGACCCCCTCCCCGCCCCCCCCCCGTGCGTGCGCATTTCCAGTCACCAAGATTAGGCGACCCCTGTGAAAGGGTTGTTCGACCCCCAAAGGGGTCGCGCCCCACAGGTTGAGAACCGCTGATTTAGAGAGACATCGCAATGATCGGTTCCAACTAGGCCCGCTGAACACATTTGCAGTCCCCACGGCACCTATCACGTTAAGCCCTAGTGCAGTTTGCTTTCGTCGCAGCTTCATTTGCTGCTTGAGCCTCATCCCCTGGGATTTGTAAACACGAGAGCCAACCAAAGCTTAGCAAAATCAACCTGCTTTCAGTGTGTGAACGAGCTTCATTGGCGCTAATACACAAAGCTAGTTTCCCTGGTAACGTGGATTAACAAACCAGGGGGTGCAGGCCGCATTAGGGAAGCAGAAGGAAGCAGTTCGCTCCTGCGCTACACGGAAGCAGCCATAATTTTGATGCGACTGCAAGGAATTATGGGTGTGCTGAAAATGGTGGCCGCTTCCAGGAGGCAACCACAGATATTGGCCCAAGCCTGCGTGGACCCTGTGGGACAGGATGGGGGGTGTAGAAAGACAGAGTGCTGCAGCACCCCTGTGGTCAGTCATAAGAGGGAATGCTGGCGGGCACGCAGCACCAGTTGTAAATTCGAAATGGGGTCATAATTGGCTTTTGGGGGGTGTCTGTCATAACTTTGAACAGCCACTAAGCGAACAGTCCCGATAAAGGAGAATATTTGTAGCTCAGGATTGAAATGAGGGGTCCTTGGTGCTATCTGAGCTTGGTTGTTTCCTTGCCGACGTTTCATTACCAAACTAGGTAACATCATCAGTGCACTGATGTTGTTACCTAGTTTAGGTAATGAAACATCTGCAAGAAAAGTGTCAGGCTCACGGAGCACCAAGGACCCCCCCCCCATACACCTCAAGCGACTGGTCATTAAGCGAGGACTACTTGTACTCGAAATACGCAAGGATCTGGATTTGTTGCACCTAAACAAGCTGAATTAGTCGGCCACGAATACACCATGTTTAAAATCTTCACAATAAGCCAGATTACTCCAGCATCCTGCCTTACAGTTTGCAGTTTCTGCTTACAATCGGATCACCTACGCCTAGAAATTTGGAGAGTCCCTGGGACACGAACTGAAAGTACTTACACTAATAGCAGAATATAGAGACTCTCCGAAGAGGTTCTTGTATTCCTGTCGAATATCCAGAAGATCAATCTCTGACCTGGATACTAGAATTCGGGTCAATGTGACTTCATCAGTTCCAGGTCCCTATAAACAAGGGAGAGGGGGGGAAAAATCCCTCATTAACGAGGAGTTTTTAAACTCTGCTTCCAAAAATGCAGAGTGCGTGAGCACACATATTTTTACACCAGAGACCCAAACAGCTTTAAATATTCAAAATATGAGCAGATCAGTTTATAAAACTCAAAGGAGTTATGGCATTTAATCAGTATTTTAAAACCAGGGATCCCTAATAAACGATCAAGAAAATTGTAGTTTAGATACCGTTAATATCTAAGTATTTATACCCGGTTTTATCTATAATGATCAAAAGCTGCCTTCCGTAGTTGTTGGGGCTACAACTTGGTCATTAAGCGAAGCAGTTACTAAGTAAAATCCTGACTGTGCTTACACTCTTACTTCAGCTTTCCTTCGCTTTACAGACCCGCAAAGATCACAAATCTGAGATTGGTTGCAAAGTTATTTTTTTCATTACTGTTGTAACTGCAACGGTCACTGTACAAGATAGTCACTAAACGAGGACTAGCTGTATTAACATATGATAGATACATAGGCTGACTGTGGCTCTATTTATATGCTGTGCTGACCCTGGCGACTGAATAAACTTATTTTCTGGATTTGCACAATGCATCCAAGTGATCTAAAAACTAACTATGATTTAAGGCTGACCAAGTTTAACATATTGTACAAATGCATTGACTAACTGACCAGGTTAAATATACAGGGTGTGATCTCAGCACCAGAGTAATTTCCCTAATCCATCCATTCTAATTCTCCTCATTCTTATCATTGTCCTCTTACAACAACAGGAATTGAGGCTAAAGTAACTTCATGAACATATCGTGTTTCCCCGAAAATAAGACCCTGTCTTATATTTTTTTGAACCCTGAAATAAACACTTGGTCTTATTGCCATGCACTCAAAAGCCCGATTGGCCTTATTATCAGGGGATGTCTTATTTTGGGGGAAACAGGGTAGATGGTCTACTAATGGTGCAAAATGAATATTTGGCATCATTTGTGCAATAACACCATGATGTGTGTGACGTTATTGTGGCTTCTACCAAACGCTGAAGCATTCAAGCAGGTTTTTCCAGGAATCCTACACTTTGCCTGGCTCGTTCTCCTGTCCATAATCCTGAGAAGGTCTCTAGAAATATTGACATATAACGTACATAAAATGATATGGACCTTGGAGGTCTTCTAGTCCAACCCTCTGCTCAAGCAGAAGACACTATACTATTCTAGACAAAAGGCTATCCAGTCTCTTTTTGAAAACCTCCAGTGATGGAGCACCACAATTTCTGAAGGCAAGTTGTTCCACTGGTTAATTGTTCTCACTATCAAGAAATTTCTCCTTAGTTCTAGGTTGGATCTCTCTTTAACAAGCTTCCACCCATTACTTCTTGTCCTGCCTTCAGGGGCTCTGGAGATTTAGAGGATCCCTTCTTCTTTGTGGCAGCCCCTCAAGTACTAGAAGACATTAAACTAGGCATACGTAATTCTCTCAACTGTTCATCATATGGCTTAGCCTCCAGACTCCTTATCATCTTCGTCGTTCTTTCTCTGCACTCTTTTGAGAACACCTCATGTTCCCCAGTCAAAATAACAACCTTCTGCATATACATGGTGATTTATCTCAAAGTTGAGTGAAGCAGAACGCTGTAGTTTGTTGGGAGAACAGCCAATTTGCCGAACAACCCTCCATCATCCTTAACGGAGCTGGCGGCAGATTCGGACAGTGAGGAGGTTGGGGAGGAACATGGGCCAGTCCTGGAGTCTGGGAAAGGCTCTGACGAGGGCTCTGCATCGGAGGCAGAGATGGGGCCAGGGCAGTCTGACAGTTATCAGTTGCCTTTGGAGTCAGACATCAGTGAGGCAGACGAACAGCTGGAGCCTGTTCCCAGTGTGCGGATGCGCAGAGTTGCCAGACGAAGGGAACAGCTAAGGAACAAGGGCCGACTTGGGAGTAAGGCCACAGGTGGATGATGAATGGCCCCTCCCATAGGGAATAAAAAAGGAGCGAAAGGGGAGGGGAGTTTGCAGGAGACAATTAGTTCACTTAATTGGTTAGTGACTCTCAGAGACTCCTTGCCAAATTTTGAAGATATCGTCCTGGCAGCTCTCCAAGCCAGATAAGGTCTGTGACTGTAAATGCTCTCTTGAAAGACTTTGCTGGATGTGAATGAGAAGAATTCACAGTAACTTAATAAAAAGGGATTTTTGTCGGGACAAGGAGTCTGCTTCGTGGTTTGGGAACGCCTAGGTCAGAACACGTACCTTGAGAGAAACTTTCTTGAAATTGTAAATAATTGCCAGCTAATAATGCAGGCACCAACCAACAACTTGGTTGGTGGTTCTGGATGACCTGACTTCGGGCAAAACAACCTCATAACACTCTTACCTTTATGGATCTGTTCAGTTTTTCAGCAAAGAAGGCAGGGGTGTTATTTACACACTTCACTATAAAAAGAGAGGAAAACCAGAATTGAACATAAGCCTTTTATGCTATCTGGCTATATTTTGCACAGGATTGGAATACAAAGCAGAAAAATATCCTGTTAGATTATTTAAGCATTTGCAAATCATCCCACAGAGTAAATGCATGAACAAGAAGTGGGAAGTACATCCAGCAATTAAATCCGTAAATAAATAAAATATTAACCTGAGGGCTCGTACTTGATTGCAATCATTTGCACGGTTTCCTTATTATAACCCTCTTGTGCATAATTTTTATATTTACATTTGCAGAGTGGTTTGGGCAGATTGTCACCCGATAAAGAGCAAAAGCATCTATCAAAATGTAATCGGCCGTCCCCTTTTTGGAAATTACATTTTGGAGCGGGGCGAGTGTAGAAGCGTATCCTTCTCTTTAGCTGCTATACATGGTTTAAGATTAAATCTGCAGTCTGCTTTTCCACCAAAAAACGTTCAAAATAAGAGCCAGTAAGGACACAATGTTTCTAAACAGACCTCAGGAGGAGGGTTGGAAATCTATTTTGTGTTACGAAATTGCCAATTTTGAAGGCAAACTAAGGCTTTTGCAGGAATAGGGAAAGTAGCATTCACTTCTTCCACTGTATTTATATACAGCCCCAGATGCCTAAACATACCAAAACCAAGACTTTTTCAAAGGAGTCTAAATTCAAAATGTCCTAATGAGTATCAGGCTTGTAATTGCATCATTTCCTACACTTTGCTGTCGTTTAAAAGCGAATTAGAGCAGAGTTCCCAACTTTTCTGGCTTCATGGACCGGCAGGGGGAGAGGGAGAGGAATGCTTCCACGTGAGTGGCGGGCGTGCTCACATTTGCGAACCGGTAGGGAAGGTAAGTGAATACCACCTCTGGTGTTGTGTATATAAAGTTTCCCCTGCAGAGTCATGTCCAACTCTAGGGGGGCAATGCTCACCTCTGTTTCTTAACCGAGGGAGCCAGCATTGTCTGAAGACACTTTCCGCAGTCACGTGGCCAGCATGGCTATATGCCAAAGGTGCGTGGAACGTTGTTACCTTCCCACCGAAGTGGTACCTATTTATCTACTCGCATATGCATGCTTCTGAACTGCTAGGTGGGCAGGAGCTGGAGCAAGAAACGGGAGCTCACCCTTTCACAAGGCGCTCGGGTCTCAAACCGGGAGTTAGCTTTCCAGCTGACAAGCTCAGTGTCTTTACCTGCAGAGCCATTGCACCCCGCTGTATATATATATTTTGTGTGTGTTTGTGTGTGTGTGTGTATGCATACATATACTGTACATTCATATACATACACACACATACATACACGATGCACATATAACACACACACACACACACACACACACACACACACACACACATGTATCTCTATCTCTATGCATTGTATATATGGAAAGAGATCAACTCTCCATGAGATTTAGAAGGTTCAGAAGAATAGTGTACAAATACGCACACAATCGCAAGTTCATCGCACACTTCCCTTACCTACGGCCAAAAGCAGTTGGGCAAAATCACCCGATGTTTCGTTAAGCACACTGTCCTCCATCCGGTGTCCACTAAGTTTTTTGTACTCTTCAAATGCTTTAAGAAAGGACAAAGGAGAACAATGTCAGAGGCGTAAGCTGCACGTACTTTAAGATAATAAATAGAATAGAAGAATGTAATAGAAGAAATAAGAAGGAAAGAAAAAAAGAGCAAGTAATTTATAAAATGTAAATATAAGTATTTAGGGATATTATAATTATTGATACTATCCAATGTAAGCTTACTGTATATATGGGGAGATCTTACCCCCAATTGTCTGTTTTGTGTATGTTTGTGTTTTTATGTATATTTAATAAAAACTTTAAAAAAAAAAAGGATGCCTGAACAAAAGCCTGGGGAATTTTTACTTCTCCGTCTACAAACCATCACTCTTTTACAATATATAATTTCTAACAGCCTGAAATCCTATTTTCTGTGCTATTTTTTTTTTTTAAGTTTCTAGTCTGTCTTTCTTAGGACTTTAAAATAGCAAGCATGTCTAACAAAACAAAAAAAAAACCTTGTTGCATTCAAATACAGTCAGCCCTCAACTTACAACTGTTCATTTAGTGACTGTTTGAAATTACAAACTGAAAAAAGTCTAGTTCTTCACATTTTGTGACTGTCATGGCATTCCCACAGTCATGTGATCAAAATTCAACCGCTTGGCAAATGGTTCATATTTATGACGGTTGCAGTGTCCCGGGGTCATGTGATCCCCTTTTGCGACCGTCTGACAAGCAAAGTCCATGGGGAAGCCAGATTCAGTTAATAACCGTGTTACTAACTTAACAACTGCTGTGATTCACTTAACAACGGTGGCAAGGAAGGTTGTAACCTGGGGCAAAACTCAATTAATAAATGTCTCACTTAACAACAGAAATGTTGGGCTCAATTGTGGTCGTAAGTCGAGGACTATCTATAACTTTTTAAATTTTGGCAGGAATAGATTTTCCTCCCACACAAACACAAATACATACATATACTTTCCCAACTTGAAAATATTAAAAATCCATCACTTCAGGTACTGTTAGCCCTAGGAAATCAAAGTTAGGAATAGTAATACAGGTGGTCCTTGATTTACAACCATTCATTTAGTGACCCTTTGAAGTTACAACGGTCCTGAAAAAAGTGACTCACGCCTGGTCCTCGCACTTACAACCGTCGCAGCATTCCCCACAGTCATGTCATCAAAATTCAGGAGCTTGGGCATCAACATGTACGTGTACAACATGGCCAAGCTCCTGAATTTTGATCACGTGACTGTGGGGATGCTGCCACGGTTGTAAGTGCGAGGACTGGATGCACAGTATTTGCAACGGTTGCAGAATCTTGGGATCATGTGATTGCTATTTGTGACCTTCCCAGGTGGCTTTCCACGAGCAAAGTCCATGGGGGAAGGCCACATGATTCACTTAACAACGGCAGTGACCCGCTTAAGAACCGTGGCAAAAAAAAGCTCGTAAAATCAGGCACAACTCACTTAAGAAGTTTGCTTAGTCGTGCAAATTCTGTTCCCCACTGTGGTCACAAGTTGAGAACTATCACTACTACTTTTATTATAAAGTGAGAGTAGCAGAATCTTGCAAGTCTTCATACGCCCTCCCTCTCTTCCTGCCTATATCGTAAAGCAGGGGTGTCAAACACAAGGCCCATGGGCCGGATCCGGCCCGTGATGTGGTCGGATCCAGCCCGCAGGGCCGTCCTGGAAAATGTAAGGGGCCGCCAGTGTGGCTTCGGCCTGGTCTATCCAGTGTGAAGAGGAAACATGGCAGAAGTTTGGGGAGTGGCGTCCAGCTGGCCACACCCACCCAGTCGGCCACACCCACCCAGTCAACCACGCCCTCCCGTCCCCCCCGAGGTCAACCACAGCCCTGATGCGGCCCTCAATGAAATTGAGTTTGACACCCCTGTCTTAAAGAGAAGTAGAAGAGTCCAGCCTGAGATGCTTTTTTCAGCCTCATTCCTCATCTGGGCTCAGAGGTCTCTTATCCGACCTGTCACTCTTCCTCCTCTTCCTCAAAGTTTTTCTCACAGCCCATTACAGCTCCTGGGGTTGTGCTCTCACCTCTATCAGTATATCTAATAGCAATAGCTCTTAGACTTATATACCGCTTCATAGTGCTTTTACAGCCCTCTCTAAGCGGTTTACAGAGTCAGCCTATTGTCCCCCAACAATCTGGGTCCTCATTTTACCAACCTCGGATGGATGGAAGGCTGAGTCAACCTTGAGCCAGTCAAGATCAAACTGCTGGCGGTTGGCAGAATTAGCCTGCAATACTGCATTCTAACCACTGTGCCACCACGGCTCATCTGACGTTTGATGGTGTTAACCAACCAGCATGACTATAATTCTAGCCTCGGTTATGGTCACAAGTCAAGGACTACCTATATCCGTGATGGCGAATCTATGACGAAGTGGCACGCGGAGCCATTTCGCCTGGCACGCATGACATCGCCCGTTCCTCTTCCTGGTTTCTGGCGTGCATGCGCGCGTGATAATCAACTGGCCTTTGTGCGTGCGGCAGTGCTGGAAACTGGAACGCTTTCCGGTGTGGCCATGCGCACCGGCCAGCTGATCATCATGCGTGCATGCGTGCCAGTAACTGGAAGACTAGGTGGCCGGTGTGCATGCACGCACCAGAAACCAGAAGTTCATTTCCTGGCGCACACATGTGTGCACATGCCCCCTTTGCAGCTCCTCTTCCGGGTTGCACAGCTGACGAGTGCGTGCACAAAGCACGCGCGCACACACACACTCCCTTTTCGGCACTCGGTGTCAAAAAGGTTCGCCATCACTGACCTATATTAACCAACCAAGGTTAATTTGAGCCGTGGTGGCGCAGTGGTTAGAATGCAGTACTGCAGGCTACTTCTGCTGACTGCCGGCTGCCAGCAGTTTGGCAGTTCAGGTCTCACCGGCTCAAGGTTGACTCAGCCCTTCCATCCTTCCCAGGTGGGTAAAATGAGGACCCAGATTGTTGGGGGCAAGAGGCTGACTCTGTAAACCGCTTAGAGAGGGCTGTGAAGCCCTTTGAAGCGGTCTATAAGTCTGAGTGCTATTGCTAAGTGCTATTCTAAGCCTTCCTGGATTGGGCTTCCTAACCCATGATCTTCAGCCAATATAATACAACTGAAGAACATTAGACAAGAGAAAGTTAATGATATATATGGTCTAAATATCTAGCTTGATTCATTTGGACAAACCTAGCCATATATCCAAACTCCAAATGTTTTTTTTCCCCCTGGCATAACAAATGAGCAAATAGCAATAGCAGTTAGACTTACATACTGCTTCACAGTGCTTTACAGCCCTCTCTAAGCGGTTTACAGAATCAGCATATTGACCCCAACAATCTGGGTCCTCATTTTAC
Organism: Thermophis baileyi; assembly: GCA_003457575.1. NCBI lineage: Eukaryota > Metazoa > Chordata > Lepidosauria > Squamata > Dipsadidae > Thermophis > Thermophis baileyi. The sequence continues at coordinate 21,888 of QLTV01001019.1, forward strand.
CCACCTGGGAAGGATGGAAGGCTGAGTCAACCTTGAGCCGGTCAGGATTGAACTGCTGGCAATGAGCAGAATCAGCCTGCAATACTGCATTCTAACCACTGCGCCACCCTGGCTAATTATGCGAGAACAGCTAATCCGTTTTATTTTACTGTAGAAGACAATCTGTTTCTTACTGAGTTTGAGTTGAGCAAAGCTGCTGGTGCTCAGAATCTCGATGAATTTGGTCTCATCCGTTCCCAATCTCTTCTCACCGGCACTGTACAGGAGCTAGAAAACAGAAATTGAAGGAGCATAAAACGGCTGATCTTTTGCTATCCCCCTATAATATTTCAAATAAGGTACTCTGGGCAATTATTATGCCAATTGTTTATACAAGGCTTTCTGAGATAGTCAGCTTAAATCCGGCTGCTAAGACTCTTCATTTGGCAGACAAGCCAACTCGGGGTTTTTTTTGGGGGGGGGGGGACGGTCAGAAGTCGTAAGCATCAATTTCACTTCCATTTCAGTTCACACCAGTTCAATTTAGAGAGGCATAACTCGACAAACCTCATCCAAAATTCAAAAGTCTAAGGGGGTAACATTGTTGATGGGCTAGTCCATGATCCAAAAATAAGGAAGGTTATTCTAATCCTGACCCCCCCCCCCCAAAAAAAAGGTAACATTTTATGCAGGTTTAAAATACAGGTAGTCCTCGGTTTACGACCACAATTCAATCCAAAATTTCTGTTGCTAAGTGAGAGGTACGTTAAGTGAGTTTTGCCTGTGATTACCTGCGCATCTCTCTTTGCTACGTCTTCATGGGCCTGTGGACTTTCATCTCTTTTGGCCTGTGATAGTATTGCAAAGAAGAAGAAAAACATGAGCCCAATATGAGCACCCAAATTAAATAACATTTCAGCATGATTCCTTCCCAAAGCAACGCTGGTTGCATTTCTGTTGCAATCCAGTTACTTATAGAAATACGAACAGAAACAGGAATAACCAGACCAGAGTTTATGATGGATGGATCTTCCTCGACTTCGAGCAGCAGAAGCTCAATTGAGGGCAATTTCAGAGAAGACAGGAGGATCAGAAAACTGAGGTCTTTTTAACAACTTCTAGGCTTCTCTCCTCCTTCTGGATTAATTCTCCAAATGCAATAGAAGTGGCCCTACCTGGATGGGGAATTCTGGGAATTGAAGTCCACAACACCTTAAAATTGCCAAGGTTGGAGAATACTGCTCCACAGAAGAGGCTAAAGGGGTCTCCATTATTTTGCTGACCAATATCAAGAACACTTCACTTCCTCCACGGCTATTTTTTTTTTTAATGCCCTATTTGTTCACAGACCAATCTTCTTCTTCAAGAACACAAGAGAAGAGAGAAGATTGTGGAGCTTTTCTTTGTAGGAATCAAAACACTGAAGGGCCTCTGCTTTTTCTCAGCTCTGTTGCGTGTTCCCAAAAATGGGATGCCATAGCTTCGGAGGAACGTTGGTGGCTTTGTGGCAAAATCTCAGAACTAGCTTTTCTTCTTCTGTACCTGTATGGATCGCTCAGTAAAGTTTTACTCTTGGTACCGGTCAGGGGTGAAATGCTCCCGGTTTGCTCATACCTGTCGGTCGCCGTAGAGCCGGTCGCCAAGGTAGCGCGAGGCGCCGCCCACCCGCCCAGACGCCGCCATTTGGGTTCTTTTACCCTCTGCGAATGCACAGAACGCTTTGCGCATGCGCAGAGGGTAAAAGAACCCAAATGGCGGCATCCGGGTGGGTGGGTGGTGCCTCGCACTACCTTGGCGACCGGCTCTACGGCGACCGACAGGTACGAGCGAACCGGGAGCATTTCACCCCTGGTACCGGTAATAACAAATGTCCCAGGGGTTTCTTTTGTTGTGCATGCCAACAGGACGGTTGACAATGGGTTCGATTAATTCGTTTGTGAATAGCTGCACCACACACGAGGGCCTTCCAATAAGATACGTCACACAAGGCAACCGCGAGGTCATTTACACAAATCTGTTAAAAGTTTCCTTACATCCAGCAAGGCCAAGAAGGTTCTTTTGGTGTCTCCAGACGTGTCCCAACCGACATCCTCACTCATGCTGGACCTATAAACTGGAACCGAAACGAACCGAGTTAGTGACGCTTGCTCAGATGAGAACAAAGTAAGGAACACTCTGCCTGAATGCCTAAGTAGCTTATATACAGTCAATACAGATAGTCCTCGACTTACAACAGTTCATTTAGTCACCGTTCGAAGTTACAACAGCATTGAAAAAAGAGACTTATGACCATTTTTCACACTTATGACCATTGCAGCATCCCCACGGTCACGGTTGCAGAGTCCCAGGGTCACATGACCACCTTTTACGAACTTCTGACAAGCAAAGTCAGTGGGGAATCCAGATTCACTTAACAACATGCTAATAACTTAACAACTGCAGAGATTCACTTAACGACTGTGGCATGAAAGGTTGTAAAATGGAGCAAAACTCACTTAACCACCGGCTCGCTTAGCCACAGAAATTTGGGGTTCAATTGTGATCGTAAGTCAAAGACTACCCGTGTTTCCCCGAAAACGGGTCTTATTTTCTTTTGGACCCCAAAATAAACACTAGGGCTTATTTTCTAGGGTGTCTTCCCCCCCCCCATGTACGAGAGGCTCACTTTTTCTGCTTGTTCATGGCGGGGCAGGAGGCCATGCATCGCACCAGTGCTGCTGCCGCAAAGAAGGGGAGGTGGAGCTGCCCCACGCACCCAGCACTGGCTTACCTCAGGGCCCCCGCAGCCGGGCCATCCACACCCCGACACCTGCCTCACCTCGTGGCCGTGGCACCAACACACCACTTGGCCTCCTGCTCCATTGCGGCCACGAGCAAGCAGAAGAAGTGAGCCGGCAGCCATGTGGGCTCCTGCTGCAAATGGTTGCTGATGCTGCCGCCACGAGGCAGGTGTCGGGGCATGGATGGCCTGGCTGTGGGGGCCCTGAGGTAAGCCAATGCAGGCTGTGTGGGGCAGCTCCATCACCACCCCGCCTCGTGGCTGCGGCACCGCGAGCAACCAGATGGTATGGGTGGGCAGCCGGCTGCGCAGGCTCTTAAGTAGGGCTTATTCTGTGGGTAGGGCTTATATTAGGTGCATGTGTAAAAACATGCTAGGCCTTATTTTCAGGATAGGTCTTATTTTCGGGGAAACAGGGTATCTGCAAACATTATCCAACCTTTATCTTAATAACACCAAAGAAACCCAGCTTCACAATTTCTGAGACAGCCCTCTTGTGATGGAAGTTGTACATCCATTATACTGGAGAAGCAGACTCTTATCTGCAAAGCTTATAAGCACAGATTGCACGGAATAATCCTGTTGGTTATCTTGTTCCGTTGCTAAAGAGCTGATAGAAGGTTTACCTGTGGTTTATTTTGCATAGCCTCTACAGGGCAGGGTTTTTTAAAAAAAAAAAACATGCTAACTGTTTAAGCCAGAGGAGGAATTGATACACTAGATAAATAAGATGTCATCTGAATGCATGATTTTCATCTGTTCTAGCCAACCTGTGGGAAAAAGCTATGGAGTGGTAATCCAAATTACATATCACTCTTAGGGGCACCATAAGGTTTTTATGATCCAGCTAATCCTCGACTTACGACCACAACTGAGCCCAAAGTTTATCTTGTTTCCATCCTTCCGAGGTGGGTCAAATGAGGACCCAGATTGTTGGGGGCAAGATGCTGACTCTGTAAACTGCTTAGAGAGGGCTGTAAAAGCACTGTGAAGCGGTATGTAAATCTAAATGGTTAAGTGAATCACTGCAGTTAAGTTAGTAACACGGTTGTAAAGTGAATCTGGCTTCCCCATTGACTTTGCTTGTCAGAAGGTGATCACATGACTCCGGTACACTGAAACCGTCATAAATATGAACCAGTTGCCAAGCGTCCGAATTTTGATCATGTGACCACGGAGATTCTGCAAAGGTCGTAAGGTGCTTTGGAAGAATAGGTTGACCCCCTCTTCCTTGTGGTAGCCCCTCCAAGATCCCTCTTGCAGTTACTGCTATTGAGCCAAATTTCACCTAATTTGTCCCTGTACATTTGGTTTTTCATAAGCCTTTCCTTATGTGGTGACTTCTAAACATGTTTAGAATTATGAGCCAGCATGTTTATGAGCTAAACATATTTAGAAATATGAGCCAACAGTATACGGCAGCAGCCAAAAAAGCCAATGCAATCCTAAGCTGCATTAACAGAGGGATACAATCAAGATCAAGGGAGGTACTAATACCACTCTATAAAGCCTTAGTAAGACCACACCTAGAAT
>QLTV01001019.1:42539-53137 GCA_003457575.1 Thermophis baileyi
AATAGAATAGAATAGAATAGAATAGAACAGAACAGAATCGAAGCAAAGCAAAGCAAAGCAAAGCAAAGCAAAGCTGGAAGAGACCTTGGAGGTCTTCTAGTCCAGCCCCCTGCTCAAGCAGATACATTAGATTAAGGATGTCTCCAAACTTGGCAACTTTAAGACTTGATCCGTTTAGCCTAATAAAATAAAACTGAAAAAAATAGTTTGACTTACCCAAGTAGAAATCATGATTATCTGTTTTCACAAAGATGCTGCAAAAAAATAATAAACCGGGTTATTAAACAAGGATGAATTCAGGGAACAAAAGGACACAACCCCCATCAAATGGCTGTTTATCCTCTGATTGAACACATTTTTTTTTAAAAAAAAGTTACTTGCTATCTCTCAGGATCATTGATCCCACTGAAAACCTGTTCCTATTATTATTATTATTATCATTATCATTATCATTATCATTATTTTCCCCAAAATTCACTTGGAGCCTGCCTTGACATGACATCAGCAAATGACATAAGTTCTGATTCTGTAATAAAATGTTTACTATTGTAAAAAAAATAAAAAGGGGGACGTTTTATGTGGCTGTTCTCTGTTGCCTGTAGGTCTAGCAATCCTTTCCTTCCCAAATTTGTTATTTTATTGCTTCCTATCTGACGTTCAACTGCAAAACATATCAGTAGTGGGTTCTAAAATCCTTTACTACCAGTTCGCGTGCGCAGAAGCGTCCCGGGCGAGTGGGCGGAGCCTGCCGCCGCTGCTACCGGTTCTAAGAACCGGGCCGAACCAGGAGCAACCCGCCGCTGAAACATATCCAAGGTTAAAGATGGCATTTTTCATTTGCTCTAGACCAGCAGACCTCGGAAAACAACTGGAGCAGCCTCTGAAAATACTGCTGTTATTGTTTTTCTCTGCAAATTCTCCTTTTGTTGTTCCTGTTACACAGCAAACTCAGTTCATAAGTTTACCCTTGAACATAGTGAGTCTTGTTCTACTCTTCCTTGGCAGATAATAAGCCTTGGGAACGGAGTTCCCCAGCTCCCACTGAAAGGAAATTTCTACTCAGAAGAAACTATGCTTTGGGGAGTTGTCTGAACTCAGCCAGGAAAGCAGGAAGAGAATTTGGATTAAAAAAAAAAAAGGTTGTCCGGTTGGAACAAGCAGGCAAGAGTCCAGCTCAGAGTCGGTCTCCATCTTCCTAATTTGCTGGGTTTTAATAACCAGGGATGCAAATGGGAGTAACAGTAAAGCAATTTCACTGAATGGTGATTCTGCCTGTTTTGGAAGGAAGACTGGCAAGCAGAATGTTTTTTTCCTTAGCCCTTCTTTGCCGCCGAGATGGAACTTAGAGACACTTTTCTATCTTCATGGATTTCTTAATAAACGTTCTTCTCAGGTTTTGTATTTGAAAAGAGGATAGTCTGTCTTAAGGAGTATATGCAACGGAGGCAGTAAAGAGCTCAACTCAGGACTTACTCCTAGGTTGGATTGAGCATCCTTCAACCGGTTCTTTCTGTTCCCATATTCAAGGGTGCACAAATTGGGGAACCCATAAAAGACTCTGACAACTCAGATTAGCACTATCTACTGGGAAATGGGGGTGGGAAGTTGTGGATTCTAAAGTTTGTTTGTTTGTTTGTTTATATCCTACCTTTATTTTTATAAATAACTGAAGGGGGAGAACATACCCAATACTGGTTCCTCCTCCTATTTTTCCCCCAATGCCGTGATGTGGGTTTGACTCAGAGAGGAATTGGTCCTTAGGCTTTCATGCCTAAGGCAGGACTAGAACTCCCAATCTCCCAGTGATTGGTCCAGAATCACCCACTTGGCTTTCATGCCTAAGACGAGACTAGAACTCCCAGTCTCCCGGTGATTGGCCCAGAGTCACTCCCTTGGCTTTCCTGCCTAAGGCAGGACTAGAACCCCCAGTCTCCCGGTGATTGGCCCAGAGTCACCCACTTGGCTTTCATGCCTAAGGCGGAACTAGAACTCCCAGTCTCCCGGTGATTGGCCCAGAGTCACCCACTTGGCTTTCATGCCTAAGGCGGGACTAGAACTCCCAGTCTCCCGGTGATTGGCCCAGAATCACCCACTTCGCTTTCATGCCTAAGGCGGGCCTAAAACTCACCATCTCTTTGTTTCTAGTCTAGTGCCTTAACCATTAGACTGAACTGCCCCTAAATGCTGTGGAACTACATTTCCCATCTTCCTGCACTAGAAAAGAGAGTTTATCAATCAATATCTGGAGACCAGAAATTCCTCAGGGCCACGTCTCCTTGGTCTCATCCAGGTGCCCTGCACCCCTGTCACTCCACCATGGCATTTTACTTTTTAAAATAACAGTTATTATTATTATTTCAAAAGCTAGTTTCAGAAATTGGCTGGAGTAAAATATTGCTGCACCAGCTGAAACTTAGAGGACCACGAATAGCTGCATCAGGTGAGTCTCGGCTGATGAGATTTGGAGAGGGGACCTCCCAGGTTAGGCATTTGAAAAGTAAATAGATTCAGAAGAAAGCAAAAACAAACCACATTCACAGTTGCCAAAGAAAACTTAATGTGCCAACAAAGTCCGGCTCAAATTAAGAAAACTTTGGGTTAGTCATTCGATCATGGGAAAAACGAGCAGGCAAGGAAAGCGACCAGGTTGTGAGAGGAACAGATCAATCCCAATTTTGTTTGTTTGTTTCTGTTTTAAAGAAACATTTTAACGAAACATAAATTGCTTGATGGGAAGAGAATGGCAGGGGGGGAAGGGGGGGTGTTGTTGGAGTCATTTTGCTCAGCCCCCCCTTCACGTGCTAAACATGGGGAGCTACGTGCTATTCTCTAAAGAAACTAATTGCACATCCCTATCAAGGACTACAGACACAAACATTCTAGCTAAATGGGATGATATCCGGTCAGTGCTTGAAAAGTACACCACCAGGAAATCACATCCCAGAAGAAACAGTACCAAATCATTAGTAGACTGTTGCAGAAATAAAAAACAAACTTATCATAGACTTTGCAGATAGATTGAGTCAAAATCTGAAAGAGAGAGAGGGAAGGAGTAAGAGAGAGGGGGAGAGGGGGAGGGAGGGAGAGCGAGAGAGAGAGAGAGAGAGAGAGGGGGAGAGAGAGAGAGAGGAATGGAATGGAATGGAATGGAATGGAATGGAATGGAATGGAATGGAAGAGAGAGAGAGAGAGAGCGCTATGCTTTTAGCTGGCAGTTGTCCAGGGCTAGTTGGAGACAGGCGGTGACTATTTAATTGAGAAAGGGAAGGAAGGAAAGAGAGAGAGACACACACACACAGAGACAGACAGACAGACAGTGAGACCCATGCGCTGAGCTGGCAGCTATCCAAGGCCAGTTGGAGACAGGCGGTGACTCTATTTAATTGAGAGAGAGAGAAAGTGAAGAAGAGAGAGAGAGAGAGAGAGAGAAAGGGGAAAGAAAAGAGAAAAAGAAAAGAAAGAATTTCGGTTTGTTTTCTTCCTCTTTGTAGTGGGGGGGGGGGGATGTCCAGGAAAGGAGTAGGGCAGCGCGCAACAAAGGACGCGCAATCGGGGCAGGGCGCGCGTTCTCTGTTGCGCTGCGAAGAAGATGGAACGAGGCGCCTTGGAGTTTGTGTCCCCCCTCCCCGCGTCCCCACCTTGGACAGATCCCCCCGGGGCAACTACGTCTGGCTCCCACCTCGGATCTCCCAAGACTGGGGAGGCGAAGTGGAAGCTGCAGGCGCCGAGGCCACCGGAGACGGGAGTCCTGATCCCAGGCTGGGCGCGGCTGGGGTGCAAAGGGCAAGGTGAGTTGGGTACGGGGTGGGAAGTTAGGAGGAAGAGGGGTGGGAAGCTTGCAAGAGCGGATGGGCAGAAAAGCGACCCCCGTCCGGCTCCCGGGCTTTGCAGGCGTCCTACCCCATCCAGGTCTCGGGCTGCAAGAAGAAATCGAGGGGAAGAGACTTACCCGAAGCAACAGTCCGAACTGTGAACTTGCGAAGGGGAATAGTAGCTACGCCGGCGCGGCGCTCGGGAAAAGTAGTTGCTGCCGCGTTCCCGCCCTGCGCTGGCTCCACCTGCCCGGAGGTGCGGAGGAGGAGGAGGAAGAAGAGAAGGAGGAGGAGGAAAGCAGGGCTGGACAACCTTGACCAGCAGGACTTCAGTTCTTCCGATAGGGGGCGCCTTTGTGGCTTTTCTTTCCTTGTCCAGCATTGGCCCAATAAGACTCAGGCACGGAGTCTGGTGGCCGGAGGGTTTTGAAGGACCACCAAGCAGGTTGCATCCTCTTTAGAAGCAAGATTGGGGTTTTAACAGAATAACAGAGTTGGAAGGGACCTTGGAGGTCTTCTAGTCCAACCCCCTGCTCAAGCAGGAAACCCTCTACCATTTCAGACAAATGGTCGTCCAATCTCTTTTTTTAAAAACCTTCAGTGTTGGAGCACCCACAACTTCTGGAGACAAGTCAGTTCCTGGGGGGTCTTTGTGAGAAAGGGGAAGGAAAGGGTGCCTTTGTCCCAGGCATGATAGCTTGAAAGAGATTGGAAGCTAGGTAGGACTGTGGTTGTTAATGTTTGGACGGGAGACCACACGGAAGTCCACGAGTTACAGGCTAATCGGTACACTACAAATTGTAGGATTTATATACATCGATTCTGTAATTTCTTTCAAACATCTTGAGATCATAATTCTTCCCTGAAAAATTCTTCGAGCTCTGTAACACTCAAGAGTCTGGGAAAACTATCAAAACAATTTTCACCAAGGAAGAGTGGGTGCATTGGGTTTTATATTTGGCGTTTACTTCCTGTAAGCGGTTCAGAGTCACTGTGAGTTGGCCTATAAATGTAGTAAGTAAGTAAGTAAGTAAGTACCGGTACGTAACCCTCTTTACATGTTGTATATTAAGTGTGTTAAGTATAATCTTAACACGATTGTCTTTCTCACATGTATTCCTAGAAGACATGGGACAGTCTCAAACCAACTTAGATTCCCTTCTCTTGTCATAGTCAATGGGCAGGAGAGCTCCTATCACACATTTCCCTCTCCGTCTGGATAAACCCCATTCAAGGTAACTTGAGGCACGGCTTGGGATTGTGTAGAAAGGGAACCCCAAAGGTGCTTTTTCAAAAGGCAACTGGAGGTAGTTTTTTCCTTGAAGATGTTTTGCTTCTCATCCGAGAAGTGAAGAAGCTTCTTGGATGAGAAGGGAAACATCTTCAAGGAAAAAACAAAGTCCAGTTGCCTTTTGAAAAAGCACCTTTGGGACAACCATGACCTGGATGACTGAGAATCTCCATAGATATGTAGGAAGGGAAATTATCAGAAGATCTCACAACGCAGTTAGGCTACTGCAACCTTTCTCACAATGGGGACGCCCTGCCACTAAGCCTTAGACTGGTCAGGATGGTATGAAGCCAACTCAAGGATCTTCCTAATGTCCCCTGCCCTATTAGCAAAACCAACTCCGGACACGGCCTACCATTCCCACCGCCCCCATTAATAGCATTCAAGATTGTTAATGTCTTCTACGTTATGTTAAAGCAGGAGTGTCAAACTCAATTTCATTGAGGGCCGCATCAGGATTGTGTTTGACCTCGGGGGGGGCGGGGTGGTGGTGGCCAGGGGCGTGGCCAGCTTGATGTCACTCATCAAGGCTCCATTTTTGGCCGTGACAGCCTCCTGCAGCCCTCTGCCAGCGAAAACAGAGCTCGGGGAGGCTGCACATGGCCCGACCAGGCTCCGTTTTCGCTGGCAGAGGGCTGCAGGAGGCTGTCGCAGCCAAAAAGGGAGCCCGGGCGGGCCGTGTGCGGCCTCCCTGAGCTCCATTTTTGTTGGCAGAGGGCTGCAGGAGGCCGTCGCGGCTGAAAATGGAGCCCGGGTGAGCTGCGCATGGCCCTCCCAAGCTCCGTTTTCGCTGTCAGAGGCACCGTGGGCCGGTCCTTCGCTGTTTCCAGGGTGGCCCCGGGGGCCGGATCCGGCCCGCGGGCCTTGAGTTTGACATCCCTGTGTTAAAGGGTACCAGGGTTCAACCTTAGAACTGCTTTTTGAAAAGAAAAAAAAGAAAGAAATCCTGCAGGCCGAAGGCAGCTTTTATTAAAAAGTAACCAAAGGTGGTTTATTCGCAAAGACAACAACAGAAAGGCATCATGGGAATAACAAGTAGACTGATGCTCTGAAATACAGAACATTATTGAGGTTCGAGGAAACACGGTGGACAGCACCAGATGAAGTCACTTTGGGGCACCAGAAGAACTTTCTGGAAGGACAGTGTGCCATGAAAAACAAGAGGACAATTAAAGTCTATCCAGAGAAGGCAGATTTCCTCGTCTGCCATGTCAGCGGTAACATTTATAATAGATGCCTTCAGGCAGCATAGGAGACAGCGGAGGTGCTCCCGTGTCTTGCTGTTACAACACTGTCATATTTATTTTTTACAAATGCCAACCTATGTGACACTAATGTTGTACCTTTCAGGTAGGCTCCTCAAAACTTCCCAATGACCAGGCCAATCTCATTCATGGAGCACGTTGGCCGTTTGGGATAATATTTTGGCACAAACAATTGTCCAGAAGGACAACAATGCCTGTGTGTACATTGTATTTTCATCCTGCAATATTACCACAGAGACTGCAGTGGCATCTCCTAACCTTAGGAAACTCCTGTGGAGAGAGACTGTGACTTCTTCAAGATCATCCATGAGCTTCGTGGAGAAGCAAGGTCTCCAAAGCTGGTCCCATCAGCTTTTGGATTTTCCAGAGCCAAATCTAGGCGTTTAATGTGGGCACAAGAACTTCTGATACCCACCCAGCTTTGGCACCCAAAGGGGTTATTCTCATATATCACAAGGACGGCTGGATTCCCTGAGCTGAACAACAATACTCTACAAACACAAACCAGTGTAAATATTCATATTCCGTAGGAAACTCTGGTTTGTGATATCATTATCCCAGATTTTTCCTTCCTGCCACAGAAAGCTTGGGGGGTTTCTGTGAAGATTCACACAAGGTCAATTGTTTTCCAATTCATTTCCGTGGAGGTCCCACACCGCAGCTAAGTTCCCCCCTATATACCACACCTACATACCTCTGTGTGTGCTATCTTATAAAAAAAGTCTTTGAAAATGAAGGAGGAGGCTTATTCAATTTCAGCTGAGCATAGACCAACAAAAACTTCTGAACTGGAGGAATATTCTAAACAAACAGGGGTGGGCAACTAATTTTCCCAAGAGGCCACATGAGAAACTGGAACTGTTGTGGTAGATTGAACCGATAGGGCTGTGAAGGTGCATGGGCTTGCACTCATATATGTAGATTGGGGGGAAAAGAAATAGCAGTTTCCTTCAAAATCAAAGCAATCCGCATGGACCAGACAAGAACAAGAATAGCCATAGGACTGGATGTGGCTTGGGAACCGTAAAATGCTCAGGTCTGTTCTACTAATAGAAACTCCAGTTGTTGGATTTAACACTCAGTGACTGTAGGGAAGAAATCCCTGCTTCTACTCAATTATAAGCATCCACTTTTTGTGACCATACAGATAGTCCTCGACTTAACAACAGTTCGTTTCAAAGTTACACCACCACTGAAAAAAGTGACTTAGCAACGTTTTTCACACTTAACGACCGCTGCAGCATCTCCACGGTCGTGTGATCAAAATTCAGGCGCTTGGCCACTGGCTCATATTTATGACGGTTGCAGTGTCCTGAGATCAGGTGATCCCCTTTGGCGACCTTCTGAGAAGCCAAGTCAACGGGGAAGCCAGATTTGCATCACTTGACAACTGGAGTGACTGACTTAACGACCGTGGCGAGGAAGCTCGCAAAATGGGGCACAATTCGCTTAACACATGTCTCTCACTTAAGCAGCAGAAATGTTGGGCTCGTAATTGTGATCGTAAGTCGAGGACGATCTGTAATAAGGTCAACAAGAAGAAGAGTCAGAGAATTTTTTGCTATACCTGTGGCAGAAAACCCTATCTTCAATATAGCAGATAAATAGCACTTAGACTTATATACCGCTTTACAGTGCTTTACAGCACTCTCTAAGCGGTTCACAGAGTCAGCATATTGCCCCCAACAATCTGGGTTCTCATTTTACCCACCTCAGAAGGATGGAAGGCTGAGTCAACCTTGAGCCGGTGAGATTTGAACCGCTGAACTGCTGAACAGTCAGCTGAAGTAGCCTGCAGTACTGCACTCTAACCACTGCGCCACCTCGGCTCTAAAGGAAATGAGGAAGCAGATAATTATCAATTTGAGTTCTGTCCCTTTAGGACAGGGGTCTCCAACCTTGGCAACTTTAAGACTTGTGGACTTCAACTCCCAGAATTCCTCAGCCAGCAAAGCTGGCTGAGGAACTCTGGGAGTTGAAGTCCACAAGTCTTAAAGTTGCCAAGGTTGGAGACCCCTGCTTTAGGATGTTTTCCCCTTATGACACAATGGCTTGTCATGTGAGTGTAGGACCAGGAAGAATTTTAACATGATTCTCTTCCACTTGGTCTCCTGCATTAATAAACATGTATGCAAGCCGCATGGGGCAGCTCAAGAGACACCATTAGTGTTATGAGAAAGCAAGTCAAATGAACCTTAATCTTGTTTTGATGTACATGGTGAGTCGGTTGTTTTCCATCAGGTTATTGCAAAGTTCCTGCTGCCTTCTCCAATTTGGTACCTAATAAATTCAAATTCGCTGGTTAAACAGAATGCAAGGTAAAATCTAGCACTCTGAGAAGACCTTAAATTATAGGGAAAACCAGTTTATTGCATGTAATCAGGGTTTTTTTGGCACGTGGAACCAGGTTTGCAAGTATCTCCACATGCCTTCAAAATTAAGATTCATTTTACCCTGAACGAGCTTTGGTAAGTAATTTAGATAATGTGGCTTTTGGGAGTTAGGAGCTTGTGAATTATTCAGACATTTGCATAATCAACGTGATGTATCAAAATCCAGGAGAGCATACAATGTGTAAAATGATTGGACCAACTGGCTTAAATCAAGAGTTTATGCTAGGGAACTTGGCAACTTTAAGTCCTGTGGACTTCAACTCCCAGAATTTCCTAGCCAATTCCCCATGCTGGCTGGGGAATTCTGGTAATTGAAGTCCACAGGTCTTAAAGTTGCCAAAGTTGGACGCTCTTGCTCTATGAAATCTACTGAATTAGATTTCTACGCAGAACATGAGTTACTTGCTGCTTTACACCACACTAGGTTTCTGAATTAAATTATGCTGATACACAGAAGGATTCCTTGTTGTTGTTGTTGTTAGTTGCAAAGTCGTGTCCGACCCATCGCGACCCCATGGACAACGTTCCTCCAGACCTTCCTGTCCTCTACCAATAGAAGGATTCCTAGATAGCATATAAACTAAGTTTAGCAACAATTTTGGCACAGGTGATTTTCAGTTCCAAAGTACTGCCTATTTTCTAAAAGAATATTTTTAAAAAATCTGCATTTAGGACAAAAAAAAAGGGAATCATATAGCAGATATTTCAAAATAAGGTGGAACAACAACGGACAATGTGAGAAAAATAATGGCTCTCTTATTTCTCTCAGCCATTTCACGCAATATATCCAATACGTTTCATCGTAAGTGAGGTTGCCTCTTTATAGAGATTTAAGGTTGTGCACTTGAAAACTGATCTACAAAAAGTTTCTTACAACCAAAAAATTTCTCATTATCAATTATTCCTGCTCGACAGAATGAGCTGGCAGTTTGTCACCTGGAGATAAGAACATTATAAAAACTTCTTCAAGATACCTTGCTGAAGAAATGCCAAATGGCATGGGGATACGGAGTCATGTTCAGCCTTTCAGTTTGCCAAATTACATCCAATTAACTCTTTGCCCAATTTGTAAGAAATATCCAAGAACACAAGTCCTCTGCTTCTTTGCATTAGGACCCTATAGCAGAACTTCCTAAGCTTTAGGACAGGGGTCCCCATCCCCTGGGCCGTGGGCCACTACCGGGCCGCAACCGGTTCAAAACCGGGCCATGGTAGAGTTTCAAGTTTCAAGTTTCTTTATATTTCTATGCCGCCCAACTCCCGGAGGACTCTAGAAATGGGCAAGTGTGTGCGTGAAGCTCCACTCGCGTGAAGGAGGGCGCTTGCACTCACATGCGAAGCTCCATGCAGCTGTGCGTGCACGTGTGCACCTGCCACTCACACACACACACACCCTGCGTCAGGCTGCCAAGCTAGAAAGGTTGGGGACCGCTGCTTTAGGGTAACTTAAGAGATCTCAACGGATCTACTTGGAAAAAGTTTGGGGCACCCCAACCAGGGGTGAAATCCAACAGGTTCTGGAGAACCGGTAGTGGAAATTTTGAGTAGTTCGGAGAACCGGTAAATACTACCTCTGACTGGCCCCACCCCCATCTATTCTCTGCCTCCCGAGTCTCAGCTGATCCGGAGGGAATGGAGATTTTACAGTATCCTTCCCCTGGAGTGGGGAGGGAATGGGGATTTTGCAGTATCCTTCCCCTGGAGTGGGGTGGGAATGGGGATTTTGCAGTATCCTTCCCCTGGAGTGGGGTGGGAATGGGGATTTTGCAGTATTCTTCCCCTGGAGTGGGGAGGGAATGGGGATTTTGCAGTATCCTTCCCCTGGAGTGGGGTGGGA
>QLTV01001019.1:56162-73871 GCA_003457575.1 Thermophis baileyi
AAGATATTTCTTCCCCCTTCCCCAAAGGCGCAGGCCATTAAACTTCGGTCCCGTCGTGTAAATTGTTATGAACTTTCACTTCCAAGTTCATCTGCTTGACCTTCGTTCCCCTGACCTTGTAGGCGCCTTCGTTTTCACAGAGAAGGTTGAGGTTCTTCACCGTGCAGTAATGTCCGCTGACGTTCTTCTCCACGCCCTCGGCATACCGCTTGGCTGCCTCGACTTTTGTGTTGAGAGGGTACTGCTCCGCGATCTCTTTGGCCGCTTTCTTCTTCTTCTTCTTCCGGTGCTTCCGACACTTCCTGGTTACGAAGCAGATGGACAAGAGGACGAGGATGAGAAGCAGGACGGCCGCAAAGCCGCTGCCAATGGAAGCTCCGGTCTGAGAAAGAGAGGCCACGGTGATGGCTTCCCGTTGCTCCAGGCTGAGAGACTTCATATTCGTGCCGTTCTTGATTTGATCTCCCTCGTTGTCGTAGATCAAGGAGTCATCCAGAACAGGGACACCTTTGTGGTCCACAAGATCTCGGCGGCCGCGCTTCAGATGATGTACCACAGAACGTGGCATCCGGGACCCCCCAATCATCTCGGGACCAATGACGTAGATCACTTGAAGATACCACTGGTGCCCGGCTTCCACCTGACCAAAAAGACAGAACAAATCTCATTCAGAAGATGCGATTTCAATATCTGTTTTAAGGTATACAGGGAGTCCCCGACTTACAATACTTCGTTCAGTGAGCGTTCGAAGTTACAACGGCACTGAAAAAAGCGACATGACCATTTTTCACAATTATGACCATCCGGATGGTCACGTGATCAAAATTCAGACGCTTGGCAACGGACTCATATTTATGACAGTTGGAGTGTCCCGGGGTCGTGTGATTCCCCCTTCTGACAAGCAAAGTCAATGGGGAAGCCCAGATTCACTTAACAACCTTGTTACTAACTTGACAACTGCAGGGATTCACAGAACATCTGTGGCAAGAAAGGTGGTAAAATGGGGCAAAATTCACTTAATAAATGTCTCATTGAGCAACAGAAATTTTGGGCTCAATTGTGGTTGTAAGTCGAGGACGCCCTGTATTGCTATTTCTCCTGGAGGCAATTAAAGGTAGTCCTCGACTTACAACAGTTCATTTAGTGACCGCTCAAAGTTACAAAAGCACTGAAAAAGGTGACTTATGACCGTTTTTCACAGTTACGACCTTTGTGGCATCCCCATGATCATGTGATCAAAATTCAGATGCTTGGCAACTGGTTCATACTTATGACCGTTGCTGTGTCCCAGGGTCATGTGATCACATTTTACGATCTTCTGACAAGCAAAGTCAATGGGGGAAGGCAGATTCACTTAACAACCGGGTTACTAACTTAACAACTGCAATGATTCGCTTAACAAATGTGGCAAGAAAGTTCGTAAAACGGGACAAAACTCACTTAACAACCATCTCACTTAACAACAGAAATTTGGGGCTCAATTGTGCTCGTAAGTCGAGGACTCCCTGTATGAGGTCAGATGGGCAGCAAATAAGTCTAATTCTAATAAATAAATAAAACGAAAGAAAAATAACCGTCTTGTCCTTGAAAATAAGACTGCGTGGAGCTGATTGTACCTTCTCAGAAAGTTCCACGTTTGCAATGTCTGTGGAGATTCTCAGTCATCCAGGTCATGGTTGTCTCAAAGGTGTTTTTTCAAAAGGCAACTGACACTTTTGTTTTTTTCTGTGAGGGAAACGTTTTGCTTCTCATCCAAGAAGCTTCTTCAGTTCTGACTGAATGAAACCAATCACTCAGAACTGAGGAAGCTTCTTGGATGAGAAGCAAAACGTCTTCCTCAAGGAAAAAAACTGCTGCCTTTTGAAAAAGCACCTTTGAGACCCCATTTGGGGTGCTGCAGCAAAAAAAGACCCTGTTTCTGGCCTCCACTCTATGTGCTATCACAGTGAAGACCACAAATCTGTGGCATCTCCAGCTCATGTATTGCTGGATGGTATTGAGGCGGCTGTATTTTAAGAGCTTGGGAACTAAGCCAACTATTTCGATTAAAACCTTCTTTGTTACTGTGCAAATCTAATTTCACAGTTATGGTTCTCACTCCTGAACTGGATAAATTATTAATATTTATTATAGATATTATAGGCATCATCCTCCGATCCGTATTTCCAAGGGAGTTTAAAAGAAAAAGAACAGGATGATTAAACGCAGAAACAAGAAATCAGAACCTCAAAAAGACCACAGCTTTATATGAGATTACATTCCTAAAGCTTTGGGAAAGGGAAGCCTTTGATGAAATGATAACAAGGAAGCCTCACATGAGAGATTTTAAGATACAGGGAATTATAGATGGATATGTACCCTGTCAGCCACTCAAATCTTTAAATATTCTTTACTTTTAAAGGATTCTTCTTCTTCTTCTTCTTCTTCTTCTTCTTCTTCTTCTTCTTCTTCTTCTTCTTCTTCTTCTTCTTCTTCTTCTTCTTCTTCTTCTTCTTCTTCTTCTTCTTCTTCTTCTTCTTCTTCTTCTTCTTCTTCTTCTTCTTCTTCTTCTTCTTCTTCTTCAACTGACCCAACAAAGTGGCACTACCATCGTAATGGCCACTTCCATTTAATTTTGAAATACTTGCAGTTTCCCAAAACTCTTCAAGACAGGCCCACAAATTAGTTTTGTGGGCCTGAAATTCATTGATAAATGAAGGTCTACAGCTGGTATGCCAGTGAGTCCATGCTGGGGGGGGGGGGGAAACACTATGTACTCCCAAATAAAATTGCTGCAGTAGATGAACACATTCAAATGTCCGCGTAAGCCTCCTTGAGTCTCCATGTGCGAGTAGGTGGCAATAAAAATGTTCTAAAATAAATAAACTGTGAATCCCAAAGGTGCTTTTTTCAAGAGGCAACTGGACTTTCTGGTTTTTCTTTGAAGACATTTCGCTTCTCATCCAAGAAGCTTCTTCAGCTCTGACTGGATGGTGGGGAATGATTCAATCAGAGCTGAAGAAGCTTCTTGGATGAGAAGCGAAACGTCTTCAAAGAAAAAAACAGAAAGTCCAGTCGCCTCTTAAAAAAACACCTTTGGGACAACCATAACCTGGGCAACTGAGAATCTCCACAGACATCCAACTGTGAACTTATGCAGAGGGACATCAACATCTTCTATTAGGATAGAAGATAGGATGAACACCATTCTCCTTCAGCTGAGAAGCCACCTCATCAGCCTGTCTCGTTCAATAAAAGATGAGAGCTCAGGGCAACACCCCAAATATTTCTCTTTCCCCCTTATGTCAGCGATGAAGAAGACAGCATTCCACAGCCCCGAGAATTTCAATCAGGCTTTCGAATGCATGAAATTAATTTGTATGCCACATACCTTATACAGGGCGTCTACTTTCATGATGAAACCATCTACTCCGGGCATGTTGCTGACCTGGTGGAAATCGGACAACTCAGATGCAAAATAGGCATCGAAAGGGACGTCGTGAAAGTATTTGTCAGTCACTTCCGGTTGACTCCGGTCCTGCAGATTAAAAGAATTGAGGACAAGGTGAGGAGGATGACAAAGCTATCAGGATACCGATGCACTCGACAAACGCTTTCAAACCAATGATGTCTCAGAGAGATGTTAGAACTGGAACTCGCAGAATTCCCTTCGGTCTCCTAGCCAGGAATTCTGAGATTTGCAATCCTAACACATCCGGAAATTGAATTTATGGAAGCCTGGTATTCTACCAAAGGAGTAATTAACAAGCATATTGATCTAGATCAGGGGTGTCAAACTTGATTTCATTGAGGGATGCATCAGGGTTGTGTTTGACCTCGGGGGGGGAGCATGGCCAGGGTGGATGTGGCCAGCTCAATGACACTCATGTCGGGGGCGCCTGTGGCAGTCCAAGCGCTCCGCCAGCGAAAATGGCACCGCAGGCCAGTCCTTTGCTGTTTCCAGGGCAGCCCTGCGGGCCAGATCTAAGCACCCCGCGGGCCGGATCCTGCCCCTGGGCCTTGAGTTTGACACCTCTGATCTAGATCCAGCATATGAATACATAAGAAACCAGACCATTCGAACGACCAATCAACAAGAGAACCAATCAGCTGTTCAGAATTTAAAGATAGCTCCAAACGAACCACCAATCATACAAACAACTGACCACACTGGCACACGAGACATTAATAAGGTAAAGAGGGATAGGACAAGAAAATTCTGCTGATGATGATCAGCTAGTCTGGTAATGAAATGTTCCGAAATTAAATTGAAAGAAGCTTGGAGAGCAAACCCCTGCCAACATCTGGAAAAGTTTCGATTTGGGCAAGACGGCTTTAAAGTCTGGAAATTAGAACTAACCTTCCTAGAGCACTGATGACGTTACCTAGTTTGGTAATGAAATGTCTGCAAGAAAACCACCAAGCCCAGACAGCACCAAGGACCCCACATGCATTCATGTGCACCAGTCTCCCAAGTCAATAGTTATAGCATCTAAGCTGCCTAGCTGGCTGATGCTAGGAAAAGTACCAATCAACAAGGAAGTGGCGAAGAGAGACATTTCATGAAATCTCCCCTTCCTTTACATTGGAGTAAACTACTATAGCTTTCTGAAAGTTGCTGGTAAGTTTTAATTTTTAATCCAACAGAAGACAAAACATAAACACATAGGGAGTAGTCATTCATAATTCATACATACCCATTAAAAAATCATATGAAATCACGTGAAACGTTTTTACAGTATTCTCTACCCTAGACCTGAACTGACACTTAATCAACTATTCAAAAGCTAAGCACTATTTTTCATGGAGAAATCCTGAGAAACATTTCAAAGCTATTTAGCTGCGGAAAAAAGAAGTTTGCTCATTTCCTTCCTGTGTCCATCCCAGTCGGGTTACATGGTAGTAGTTGGGGTGGAGAAACAAATGGGCCTCGTTTTTCTTCTGTTCTTAAAAGAGGAGAAAAACGATGCATTCATTTCTGCCCCTTCCTCACTGCGGTTGTAAATAGCACCATTGGACATTGGCAAGCATCTCTATTTGGAAGAGAATATTTGTGGCTCAGAGATATAATGTAGGGTCCTTGGTGCTCTCTGAGCTTGATTGTTTTCTTGCAGGCCAGGGGTGGGTTCCACTTACCTTCCCTACCGGTTCGCATCGCGTCGTGCAAAAGACCCGGAAATGACCCTCTGCGCATGCGCAGAAGCCTTTGCGCATGCGCAGAGGGGTTTTTTTGCAAGCCGCAGCCACCGGAGGACCGGTTCGGGAGTGTGGACCACTGGTCATCGCTGCCGGTTCTGCGAGCAGACGGTCTAAAGAACCGGTCCGAACCGGCAGCAACCAACCACTGTTGCAGACGTTTCACAACCCTACTTGGTAACATCATCTGTCTTAGAAGGGAGTGAGTAAACAAATGATGTTACCTGGTTAGGTTATGAAACGTCCGCAAGAAAACAACCGAGCTCAGAGATCACCAAGGACCCTACATTAATCTCCACAGACATTTCGGGCCTAGAGAAAACTGGACATGGAACTTGACCTTCACAGAACCCATACTTTCTCTTCAAGTGACCCTGACCAAAATCCAGGGATTTTTGTACTCTTGACCTACCGTTGAGTAAGAGTGAACCGGGTGGCCATATAAATTTTCTTAAATAAATAAATAGATAGTTATTTGATTTCCTTCTAAACTCCTCCAATTCCAATCTGTCACTTGTCAATTCGCAAAGCTTTCCTGACCAGTTGCCATAGGCAGGGGGATGGGGGAACTGAGCCTCGCAGCTGCATCGAGGAATTTACACCTCAGTCAAAACAAAACACATCCTAGCCGGCCAAAGTCAAGGCCATCTCCACAGAAACCAGTAATGGCCGGAGGGAGTGACTTCTACAACCCGCGAAATTGCTTCGTTGGGGAATGTGACTGATGACACACCTTGGGGGGGGGGAGAGGGGGGCCTATGGCAAGTTTCTGTGTGCCGGTGGAGAATGAAGAATGAAATGTTTTAGGAAATATTAAAAAGGCAGAATATTTCCCCTAAAAGAGAAATAGAAATCTTTTTTTTTTTTTTTTTTATTTACACAAACAAACATTAAACAGACATTAAAAACACTGGACACTTTGTGACCATCCTATTTGGTCATTTCTTTATACGCTATTTACATAACAATAAATAACATTATGGCTCAATATATCTTACTTTTTTTGATCTCACATATATACCCCTCGTCATTGTTTATTTATATCCGAACTCTCTTTTAATTTCCCTTTTCTCTGTTTTTACTCTCTATTTTTTTCGACCGTTTTTTCTTTCTAGCCACTGATAAAATTTATCCCATATTGCGTAATATTCCGTCTCACCCTCGTCCTTCAATTCCAATGATAGTCTATCCATTTCTGCACATGTCAATATTTTCTCTATTATTTCTTCTTCGGATGGGGTTTTCTCATTCTTCCAGAATTGTGCATATATCAATCTTGCTGCAGTTGTTATGTGTGGGATTAAATATATCTGTCCTTTTTCATGTCCTTTAATGAAAGCAGGCTCCTGCTTTCATTAGGGCATCCGTCGGAACCCTGACATCACTAGAAATTAGATAAGACTCACTGTATGAATGGGTGCTTTGAATTAATTGATCGATTTGATTAATTAGCACATACCATATATTACATTCTGGTAAGTTATTAACTAGTACAGGAAAACAGTTTTCCTTACTCCCATCATGTACAGGTAGTGCTCGACGTACGACCACAATTGGGACCAGAATTTCTGTTGCTAAGCAAGCCGGCTGCTAAGTGAGCCACGGCCAATTTTAAAACCTTTCGTTGCCACGGTTGTTTTCCCGTGGACTTTGCCTGTTGGAAGCTGTCTGGAAAAGTCTCAACTGGCAAACCCATGATTGCTGAATTCATCGTAAACACATGCCACTTGTCAAACACCTGAATATCGATCACGTGTTTTTCAGTGTTTTCTGAACGGCTCCTAAATGAATGGGCTGTAAGTTGAAATTCCCCCCCCCCGGTCAAAGTTTTATCTTATGGAGACAGGAGTTGTGCTATGTACCAGCAGCAGGAATCTGTGCTTCAGGTGCTTGCTGGGTTGGATGCAGCCGTACTGGGGTCCTTCGTTATATATTGTGCCCGTTGGGTCAAAGAACGGGACGTAGCCATCCTTCCCTGTGCAGACATAGACTTTTTCCAGCTGCAGTTTGTAGGCGGAATTGAGGTTTTGCTCCGGGTTCCACATCACTCGGCCGTACAGGATTTGACCTGAGTAAACAAAATACATTTGAGATCAGGCAGATGCAACAAATGTGCAACAGAATAACAAGAGTTGGAAGGGACCTGGGAGGTCTTCTAGTCCAACCCCCTGCTCAAGCAGGAAATCCTATACCATTTCAGACAAATGGTTGTCCAATCTCTTCTTGAAAACCTCCAGTGTTGGAGCACAATTTCTGGAGGCAAGCCGTTCCACTGGTTAATTGTTCTCACTGTCAGGAAATTTCTCCTTAGTTCTAGGCTGGTTCTCTTCTTGATTAGTTTCCATCCATTGCTTCTTGTCCTGCCTTCAGGTGCTTTGGAGAATAGATTGACTCCCTCCTCTCTGTGGCAGCCCCTCAAATATTGGAACATTGCTATCGTGTCTCCCCTGGTCCTTCTCTTCTCTTCACTAGACTAGCCATGCCCAGTTCCTGTAATCGTTCTTCGTATGTTTTAGCCTCCAGTCCCCTAATCCTCTTGGTTGCTCTTCTCTGCACTCTTTCTAGAGTCTCAACATCTTTTTTATAGTGTGGTGACCAAAACTGGATGCAGTACTCTAGGTGTGGTCTAACAAAGGCTTTATAGAGTACTGTTAGTACCTCACTTGATCTTCATTGTATCCCTCTGTTAATGCGGGTTAGGATTGCATTTTTTTGGCTGCCGCCGCACACTGCTGGCTCATATTTCTAAATATGTTTAGCTCATAAACATGCTGGCTCATAATTCTAAACAAGTCACCACATAAGGAAAGGCTTATGAAAAACCAAATGTACAGGGACAAATCAGGTGAAATTTGGCAGCCCCTCAAATATTAGAAGACTGCCATCATGTCATCCCTAGTCCTTCTTTTCATTAAACTAAAGGTAAAGGTTCCCCCGCACATGCGTGCTAGTCGTTCCCGACTCTAGGGGGCGGTGCTCATCTCCGTTTCTAAGCCGAAGAGCCAGCGCTGTCCGAAGATGTCTCCGTGGTCATGTGGCCGGCATGACTAAACGCCGAAGGCGCACGGAACGCTGTTACCTTCCCACCAAAGGTGGTCCCTATTTTTCTACTTGCATTTTTTACGTGCTTTCGAACTGCTAGATTGGCAGAAGCTGGGGCAAGTAACGGGAGCTCACTCTGTTACGCGGCGCTAGGGGACGCAGTGGCTCAGTGGCTAAGACGCTGAGCTTGTCGATCAGAAAGGTCGGCAATTCGGCGGTTCATTAAAGTAGACATACCCAATTCCTGCAACTGTGCAATTCCTGCACCAAAAGGACAAATATCCAGAGAAGGGCCTCCTAGTCCCGGTGCTAGCAAGAAAATGGCTGCATTGCTCAACGGGAGAGAAGACCTGAATTCGAAATTTGGCATTAGGATAGAAGATGTTGGACAACGAGAAGATGCCTCGAACCGGTGCCACGCCAAACTTTCCCAGCTGACTCCCTCACCTGATGCTGGTGTTGCCAATCCCCCAGTTCCCCTGCCCAGATGGGCATCAGCTTGGAATTCTGGGACTTCTATGATAATATCAACTTAATTTCCCGAACACTTAGTGAGTTATTGAAGCAAGGTTTGAATGAAAAGAGGCAGAGTTGGAAGCTCAGCTGAAGCATTCCTGTGCATAATCACGGCCCAACGTTTAATACAGACATATTTTAGATATTACCCCATCCTGCTTTATAGCGCATATATACATATATTAAGCATACATTAATATATTAAGCATGCATTAAATATTACCCTGTCCTGCTTCATCGGATATATATGCATATGTTTAACATATATACATATATTAACATAAATACATATATTCCAATATTAAATATCTATTACACATTACCCTCGTGCATTGCAGGAAGTTTACTTATACAGCTTCCTGCAAAACAGACTGCTAAGCAAGAAACTCTAGGAACCAGCCGGTGAGATGGGTGGCATACAAATTTAATAATAGGAACCAGCTGGTAAGATGGGTGGCATACAAATTTAATAATATTAAAAAGAAACCCTATAGTTTAATAAAATGAACATAATATAAATAGGGTCCTTCTAAAATCTCCTAAAGAGTGTTATGCCCATCCAATCAGCTGCCGTTTTACTTACTCTGCAATTCAACCTAGGCTATTTTCCCACAGAACATTTATCTTACCTTCCCTGATGTTTTCTTGCCATTCCCCTGGAGAGCTCTATAAAGGTAAAGGTTCCCCTCGCATATATGTGCTAGTCGTTCCCGACTCTAGGGGGCGGTGCTCATCTCCGTTTCTAAGCCGAAGAGCCAGCGCTGTCCGAAGACGTCTCCGTGGTCATGTGGCCGGCATGACTAAACGCCGAAGGCGCATGGAACGCTGTTACCTTCCCACCAAAGGTGGTCCCTATTTTTCTACTTGCATTTTTTACGTGCTTTTGAACTGCTAGGTTGGCAGAAGCTGGGGCAAGTAACGGGAGCTCACTCCATTACGCGGCGCTAGGGATTCGAACCGCTGAACTGCCGACCTTTCTGATCGACAAGCTCAGCGTCTTAGCCACTGAGCCAATCTCAAAACACAAATCGTACCTTTGGAAAAAGCTCCCTTGTAGTCCATCTCAGCCATCGACATCTCAGTTTTAGTTGGGTCCATGAGAAAAATTTTTTCATTATTGCAGAGCTGAAACTCCGTGTTCAGGGAATACACAACGGGAACCGGGCGGTTAGTCTGCTGAAAGGCAATTGGGATCAAAAATCTATACGGGGAAGAAAGGGAATAGAGAAAATAAGGCCACAGAAGTAATAATGCCAGGAATATTTGTTTATTTCCTAACTTTTTCTTTGAGAGCTTAAGGAGATATATACTGTATATATCTATCTATCTATCTATCTATCTATCTATCTATCTATCTATCTATCTATCTATCTATCTATCTATCTATCTATCTATCTATCTATCTATCTATCTATATATAGTGCATTATCTAAATCAGGGGTGTCAAACTGGATTTCTTCAAGGGCCAGATCAGCATTGTAGTTCTCCTCTGCCGGCGGGGGGGAGGGGGAGCGGGGGGGAGACAGGATGGACGCCTCCTGCAGCACCCTGCTGGCCAAAACGGGGCACACGGAGGCCCCGCGAGGCCCCCACACGGCCCGTTTTCAGCCTGAACGGCCTCCTACAGCACTTTGCTGGCTGAGCCGGGGCGCGTGGAGGCCTCACGGATTGGTCCTTTGATATTTTGGCCGGCAGAGGCACCGCGGGCCAGTCCTTTGATATTTCGAGGCCAGCCCCACGGGCCAGATTTAAGTACCCTGTGGGCCGGATCCAGCCCGCAGGCCTTGAGTTTGACACCCCTGATCTAAATGGTATCCTCTCTGTGTTTTATCTCCAGGAACAGCCCCAGAGAAAAAAATCAGCTGTTCAGCCAAGTTCTTAACAATTAGCGGTCAAGAGAAGTCAAATCTTGTATCTCCTAGCAAACCAACTGCTTTGTGTCATTTGAGAAGGATTGAGAGAGAGGGATCGGTCCGGAATTATCATCAAGTAGGGTTCAGGTCTAACCTGGTTATTAAATGGATGTTTAATAGGTTCACAAAATACAGTAGACCACAATGTAAGCAAAACGGCTTGAGTTTGAACAACAACACTACCGTCCTCATTGTCTTCCTAGTGTTATTCCCGCTGCTGCAGGTTCCGCTTTTCGGATCGACAAATGCCGTCTTGCCAGAGGTGGGTTCCTCCTGGTTCAGACCGGTTTGCCCGAACCGGTAGCGACCCACTGGTGATGTCACGGATCCGGTTCGGTTGGTGCTGGTCCGTGGGCGCCGCCATCTTTTTTTTTTTAATTTTAATTTTTTTTCCTTCTGCGCCCACACAGAAGCTGAGTTTCCGGCACTGCGCATGCATCATCATCTTGTTTTTTTGAATTTTTTTTATTTTTTTGCATGCGCACGAAGGAAGCGAACCGGCAGCGAGTTAAGTTAGAACCCACCCCTGCGTCTTGCACAATGAAACGTGTATCCCGACACACTGAGTTTTGCACAACGCACCATCCCGGAAACCTTCCAGGTCTTATCCTGACCTAATTTAGTAGCTGGACAAAGATAACTAAGCAGCAGTGAAGTGAAACTCACGGGTGGATCTCAAAGCATTCCAGGTCTGACTCCATTCAAGTAATGCTGACATTTCAAAATACTTTCAGGAATGACCTGAGGACATCTGGAAGTGGGTTTTTTTTTTAATCAGTGCAGATTATCTTTTGTCCTACTTGGATAAAACTTTGGACTTGCTAATACATTAAATCAGATTAATCTAGAAGGAGATTAACGCTTCAAAGCCAAGGAAATAGGGTTCCAGTTTCCCAACCAAGCTCCTGTCAGCTCCTCCAGGGTAAGCGACTAGCATTGTCGCCACTTTGAAGGTTGACATATACCTGTAAGCACATACCAGGTAGTCCTTGACTTATAACCAAAACTGAGCTCAAAAATTCTGCCGTTAAGCGAGACAGTGAAGGCCCCCATTTTACAACCTTTCTTGGCACAGTCGTTCGGTGAATCACTTGCAGTTGTTAAATTAGTAGCACAGCTGTGGAATGAATCTGGCTTCCCCAATGACTCAATTGTGGTCCTAAGTCGAGGATTAGCTATACCAGGGGTGTCAAACTCAAGGCCCGGGGGCCAGATCCGGCCTACGGGGTGCTTAGATATGGCCCATGGGGCCGCCCTGGAAACAGCAAAGAACTGGCCCATGGTGCCTCTGCCAGAATAAACAGAGCTCGGGAGGGCCGCCTATGGCCCTCCCGAGCTCTGTTTTCATTGGCAGAGGGCTGCAGGAGGCCGTTGCAGGCGAAAACGGAGCTCGGGAGCCCGTTTTCACTGGCAAAGTGCTTGGGCCACCACAGGTGCCCCCAACACGAGTGACGTCGAGCTGGCCACGCCCCCCCGGCCCCCCAAGGTCAAAAACAACCCTGATGCGGCCCTCAATGAAATCGAGTTTGACACCCCTGAGCTGTACTATTTTGCTTGGATGAAGACGAAGCAGCACTTTGTCCTCCTGATAAAGATTCCATGAATATACATTCAAAGGTAGGAGTGAAGGAACAACTTCTACCCTTTGATCCTTACGCCTTCAAAGCAGTAACACGGGGGGGGAGGGGCGTGGGGGTGTAGAAAAGAAAGAATCTGCGTTAGTGGCAGAAGAAAGAATGTGGGACGGGAACGTGAAGACATGCGGTGGCTGAACTAATCACAACTTGGCCCAGGGACCAAAACCTGCAATCAAGATTGGAATTTTTAGCTTTTAGCTTCAGGAACAGTAGTTTAACCTCCCTTGGCGAATTGTCCTTCGGGCAGCCCTGTCAAAGGATCAAAGGAAGCCCCAAAGACATCCCATTAAGCAAGTCCAGGGCTAAGGAAGGAGCCGCGGTGGCGCAGTGGTTAGAATGCGGTACTGCAGCTAATTCTGCTGATTGCCAGCTGCCAGCAGTTTGGCAGTTCGATCCTGACCCGCTCAAGGTTGACTCAGCCTTCCATCCTTCTGCAGTCGGTAAAATGACCCAGATTGTTGGGGGCAAATAGGCTGACTCTGTAAACCGCTTAGAGAGGGCTGCAAAGCACTGTGAAGCGGTATATACGTCTAAGTGCTATTTGGGAGATAACAAATGACATGTTTTCCTAACCACAATCACAGTGCCTTCTCCTCTAATCTTATGTTCTTTCCCCAGTACAGGTAGTCCTCGACTTACGACCATAATTGAGCCCAAAATTTCTGTTTTTTTTTTAAAGTGAGTTTTGCTCCATTTTACAAGCTTTCTCACCATAGTTGTTAAGTGAATCGCTGAAGTTGTTAAGTTAGTGACACGGTTGTTAAGTGAATCTGGGCTCCCCACTGACTTGGCTTGTCAGAAGGTCGCAACAGGAGATCGCATGACTCCAGGACAAGGCAACCTGTCATAAATACGAGTCAGTTGTCAAGCATCCAAATTTTGATCACGTGACTACGGGGCATGCTGCAACAGTGGTAAGTGTGATAAATGATCATAATGTACTTTTTTCGGTGCCCTTTTAATTTTGAATGGTCACTAAATGAACTGTTGTAAGTTGAACACTACCTGTACTCCTGAAAATGCCAATGATCCCCTTTTTATCTGAAGTCCTCTGAACAACAATGGAAGGGAGCCCAAAACTTAGCAGTAGAACATCTGCTCCACAAGTTCAGTCCGTGTTGATACCCTCTGGTTGCTTTCTTACAGATGTTTCATTACCAAACTAGGTAACATCATCAGTGCTGGAAGAGAATGAGCAAATTCCACTCCCGTCTAGCGTTGATGATTTTCTACAACGTAGGCACAGCAAATTCTAAAGCTTTCATTGCTAAAAAGCTACGTGACTACTGCCCAAACAGGCAAAGTGACATGAATAAAGATGTTTTTACATTGTTTTGCTCATCCTTGGTTTTTTTTTAAAGGAATATACTGAAAAGCATCCCTTTGAAATTTGTGTTTAGGTTGTTCTTAAGAATCACTAAGATTGTCCAGATGGACTTTTAGGGATTGTTCTTCTTCTCCCCGGTTCTTTTGGATTTGTTTGCTGGGGAACCAGTCAGAGGTGGTATTCAGCCGGTTCAGACCGGTTCGGGCGAACCGGTAATAGTGACCTGTGGGTGGGCCCGACCACCCGCCCCAGTGCTATGCCGTCCTATTTAGGCACATTTTCAAGCCATGCGCATACGTGCAAGCCGCACGCGCGAGCAAAGTGCATGCGTGAGCAAAGCGCATACGCAGAAGGCCATGCGCATGCACAGAAGGGGCGCGTGCAAGCGTAGTAAGCTCGAGCGGGCGTTCACATTTGCGAACCGGTAGGGAAAGTAAGTGAATACCACCTCTGGAACCAGTGGTAGCAAACCAAGTGTCTGGTGGATATGTGGTTCATTAATTTATTGTAGGAGATGACCAGGATGATCTGTCAAGACTGATTCACACTTTCACCTACATTTTTCCTTCACTCGCAGCTCGACAATAACAGGGAGGGGAAGGTGGATGGAATGCAAGGGTGGGAGAAAGGTATTCAATCATCCGTCAGCTTCCGTGAGGCATTGCTGTCACTTCAAGGACACACCTGTCACTTCAAGGACACACCGAGCAGATGTCCCAGCGTGGCTGGCTGGCTCCCATAACATAATGAACAGAAGTGATTGGTGGGCGTAATGGACTATGGGTGGCCCGTAGGGAAAAGGGGGAATGAATTATGCTTGCTTTTGCGCGGGAAACCCAGAGCTGGTTTTGCTTCTTCTGTCCCAATGTGGTTTATTCAGTAAAGTTTTGTACTCTTGGTAAAATAATGTCCCTGGAGTTCCTTTTTCTGGATTCACCAACTGGACAGTTGACATGAGCCCAAGGGAGGCATCAAGCACGTCATGAGTTTGGAGTCCCTTCGCGCCCACGAGAGATCTAAGACCAGCCTTCCTTGAATTCTGTTGAGTCTTATCTACTGCCAATTAGCCTTAACCATT
Organism: Thermophis baileyi; assembly: GCA_003457575.1. Taxonomy (NCBI): domain Eukaryota; kingdom Metazoa; phylum Chordata; class Lepidosauria; order Squamata; family Dipsadidae; genus Thermophis; species Thermophis baileyi. The sequence continues at coordinate 70,851 of QLTV01001019.1, forward strand.
AGTAGTTCAGATTCTTGTTTAGAGGCTGCATGGAATAAACCTGTACTTATTTGAACAACCCTGGTTCCTGATTTCTTACCCTTGATATATATGCATCCTATTTGAAGCCCAGCACAAAGGAAAGGGATGGCATGGGACCAGAATATCTGAAGAAACATCTTGCCCGAATGGGATTGGCCTGATCTAACAGAAGGAACATGCTGGGGACCCTGTCGGTCAAAGAGTTTTGGCTGGCAGGGTCTAGAACAGGGGTGTCAAACTCAATTCCATTGAGGGCCGCATCAGGGTTGTGTTTGACCTCAGGGGTGGGCGTGGCCACGGTGGGCATGGCCAGCTTGACGTCTCTCGTGTCGGGGGCGCCTGTGGCCCGAGCGCTCTGACAGAAAAAATGGGCTCCCGAGCTCCGTTTTCGGCTGGGACGGCCTCCTGCAACCCTCTGCCAGCAAAAATGGAGTTCGGGACATGGCCCTCCCAAGCTTCTCCTTTCTCCTTCCTTCCCTTCCTTTTCTTCTTTTTCCTTCCCTCTTCATTTTCCTTTCTTCTTCCTTCCACTCTTTCCTTATTTTTCCTTCCTTGCTCTCTTCCCATCTTTCCTTTTTCTTTGACTTTCCTCTTTCCCTTTCTCCTTTCCTGTCCTTTCTTGCATGCTCAAATACAAAAAGGAAAACATTTCTTCTTTTGTTTTTAGTTTGTTTTGCTAGCCCTCTGCCAGCGAAAACGGACGCACCCCTCGGCTCCATTTTCGCTGGCAGAGGCACCGCGGGCCGGTCCTTCCCTGTTTCCAGGGCAGCCCCACGGGCCAGATTTAATCACTCTGCGGGCCGGATCCAGCCCATGGGCCTTGAGTTTGATACCCCGTTCTAGAAGATCTTTACAGGATCACAAGCATGTATTGTTTCAAATTCTTCCTGCTTACATTCCATCAGTCATGTATAATTGCCTAGACACTGATGCCTTCTCTCACGCACATCCTCTTACAATTCCTCCGGATAATAGCCCTCCGCCTGATTACTGTTAATATTTTCAACCTCCTCATCACGAAAGCTCCTCAGATGTTCCCCTACTATTGTGTCTCTAATTGTCCCTGTTTGTATTCTCCTTGTTGACTTTAAGCTTACTTATGCGCCAGAAATGCACGCAAACCTGTACCAAGATACTGTAAATTCCAGAATTTAAAACAAAGTATTATAGCCTCTGGCCCTTTCTGCGCGTGCTGAAAATTTCCTCTTTTTTTGTGTCTTTAAATAGTGACGCTTATCTTCAGGCATGAAGCAACATAAGCATCTACTTACTTTTCTGGAGCATGAGCAGTGCAGGGTAATGGCTTATCTCCTGGATCAACCCAAGATTGTGTGGGTTGGACTGTACATGGTATTAAGGAGATGGTGTATTCTCCGGAATAATCTTTCCTGAAAGCAGAGATAAAGTACTGCCGTTAGTGCATCGAACTGCAAGCTTTTCCCTTGTGGATATCTTTTCAAAAGGCAACTGGACTTTTTTTTTGTTTTTTCCTTATAAGACATTTTGCTTCTCCTCCAAGAAGCTTCTTCGGTTCTGACTGAATGGTGGGGAACTTCAGTCAGAACTGAAAAAGCTTCGATGAGAAGCGAAACGTCTTCAAGGAAAAACAAAGAAAGTCCAGTTGCCTCTTGAAAAAGCACCTTTGGGACAACCATGACCTGGATGACTGAGAATCTCCATAGACATTTAGTTCCTTGTGCTTAGTTGATCACGAGATGTGGGGGAAGGTGAACCAAATAAAACACAGCACACAGACAGAGAGTAGGCTTATGAATTAAAGACGGAGATACAGGCAGAGGTGGGTTTCAGCAGGTTCTGACCAGTTCTGGAGAACCGGTAGCGGAAATTTTGAATAGTTTGGAGAACCGGCAAATACCACCTCTGACTGGCCCCGCCCCCATCTATTCTCTGCCTCCCGAGTCCCAGCTGATCGGGAGGAAATGGGGATTTTGCAGTAACCTTCCCCTGTCACGCCCACCAAGCCCACCAAGCCATGCCCACAGAACCGGTAGTAAAAAAAATTGGAATCCCACCACTGGATACAGGTAGTCCTTGACTTACAATACAATTCATTTAGTGACCGTTGAAAGTTACAACGGCACTGAAAAAAGTTGACTTTATGAGCCTTTTTCACACTTACGATCATTGCAGCCTCCCTACAATTAAGTGATCAAAATTCATACGCTTGACAATTTATTTTACCTCCCCCCTGTGCTTCCTTCTCCCACCTCCGCCCATCTTTTTAATTTCATATTATTATTTTAATTCTTTAAAAAGAGTATTTTAAATTTAATTTAATATTATTTGAATTATTATTAAAAAGCAATATTTATTCCTTTACTACAGGTAGTCCTCAACTTACGACCACAATTGAACCCAAAATTTCTGTTGTTAAGTGAGACATTTGTTAAGTGAATCTGGCTTCCCCGTTGACTTAGCTTGTCAGAAGTTTGCAAAAGGGGATCAACACGGCAACAGTCATAAATATGAGTCAGATGCCAAGCATCTGCATTTTGATCATATGACTCTGGGGATGCCACAACGGTCTTCAGTGTGAAAAATGGTGATAAGTCACATTTTTCAGTGCCATTGTAACTTTGAACAGTCACTAAATGAACTGTCGTAAGTCGAGGACTACCTGTATCTAAATCTACCAGCATCATGGATGTCACCAACTGCCCTAATTTCATAATAGTCCACTCTGTCTCAGCAATAAGAGGGAGTTTAAGTCTTGTGTCTTCTTTGAAGAGCCTTGTCCATGCAATGATTCATTTAACAACTGTAGCAAGAAAGGTCGTAAACTGGGGCACAATTCACTAAACAAATGTTTCACTTAGCAACAGAGGTTTTGGGCTCAATTATGGTCATAAGTCAAGGACTCTATCTGTCTGTCTGTCCCTCCTCCAATTTTTCCCCTACAACAGCAACACTGTGAGGCACATTGGGCTGAGAGATTGACTGGCCCAGACACCCACTGAGCTTCTGTGGTTGTGGTGGAAG